>CM076573.1:499535053-499900540 GCA_034641835.2 Pinus albicaulis
TGCCTCTATGGAATTCGAACTTGCTCATGGTGAGCGCCTTCGTCAGGATGTCGGCATCCTGATCCTCCATGGGAACATATGAAAGCATCATGATTCTCCGCTGAACACAATCTCTGATATGATGGTACCTGATGTCGATGTGTTTGGATCTATCATAAAATACTGGATTAGCTGAGAGTTTAATGCAACTCTGGTTATCACAATAAATCACAGTAGGCTCCAAGTGTGACCCGAACAACCCGACCAGGATCTTCCTCATCCATATGGCCTCGCATGCAGCCAAGCTTGCTGCCATATACTCAGCCTCTGCTGAACTGAGTGCCACGGATCTTTGCTTCTTGCTGTACCAAGAAACTGATGTCGACCCAATGCGAAAACTCCTCCGCGGTTTCTCTTTCGGTCCGTTGGGCTCCCCATAATCTGCATCGGTAAATGGAAAAGTGTCTCCATCCTCTTAATGTTGTACCATAGACCATATCGATATTGCCCCACTAAGATAACGCAATACATACTTGCACATCTTCGAGAGAAGAGCTTGGTAGGCTTAACCATAGCTTACGGAAGGGTTAATAGCATAGCATATGGTCGGGTATTGACCCGAGATACGCCAGCGGCCCACCAAGCTGTCGATAGACGGTGGCATCCACTACCTCAGATTAGTAGCATCCTCCTTCCTCCAACCACCAGGAAGAGGAGTGTCAACAGGCTTGCATCCATGCATGTTGAACCTCTCCAGAATCTCCCGGGCATACTTACCCTGAGAAACAAACAGTCCTCCATTGCGCTGCCAAATCTCCAATCCCAGGAAATAATGAAGGAGGCCCAAGTCCTTCATCTCGAACTCTCTAACAAGGTCCTCCTTGCATGAAAGTATCAACAGCTCATCACCCGTCAAAATCAGATCATCTACATACAGTACAATGATCAGCAGCTTCCCCTCCACCACAATCTAGTACAGGTTAGGATCCACCTCACTCTTGGAAAATCCAAGCCCGGCGAAATAACTGTCAATCCGTGTGTACCAAGCACGAGGTGCTTGCTTCAGCCCGTACAGTGCTCTCTTGAGTCGGCACACATGCGACTCACTGCTGAAGATCTCGAAACCTTCAGGCTGCTCTATGTACACCTCCTCCTCAATGACTCCATTGAGAAACGCAGTCTTCACATCCATCTGATGGATGTGCCATCCCATCTGCGCTGAGAGAGCAAGGATCGTCCGTATGGAAGAGTACCTTGCGACAGGTGCAAAAGTCTCCTCATAATCGATCCCCTCGATCTGTGAAAATCCACGGGCGACAAATCTCGCCTTGTACTTCTCCACACTCCCGTCAGCCGCCTGCTTCACTTTGTAGATCCATCGCGAACCCACCACTGATTTCCCCACCGGTCTTGGGACAATCTCCCATGCACTGTTCCTGACGATCGAATCATATTCTTCGATCATGGCATCTACCCATGCGGGTTCCTCCACAGCTTCCTCAAAAAAGGATGGCTCCGTCACGACACATTGACTCACAAGAGCCATGTATCCAGTGTACCGATCCGGTGACTGCCTCTGTCTGCGCTGTGCTGTAGGTGGTCCTACAACCTTCTCTGCATCTCGATCCAGTCGCTCAGCTTCTGTAGTGCGCATGCGCCCTCTGATGGTTGGTGCTGCCTGGGTGGTTTCTTCCACCTCTTGAACCTCCTCTTGTGGCTGATCCACATTCGGAAGCTCCCCCTTAGGAACTAACAGCTCCTCATCTGCATGCAAGTGTAGCTCCCTCTCAAGCGAACACTGCATGGCTTTCTCCTCCTGAAATTTTATATCCCGTCGCACAACAGTCTTACGACTGTCTGGCACATACACTCGATAGTTATGAGGTGTATCAGTGTACCCCACAAATATTCCAACTTCAGCAGTTGGATCCAGCTTCCTTCTTGCATCCTTCGTCACATGCATGTAGACAGGAGATCCGAAAATCCGCAAATGGGAAATATCGGGCCTCTTGCCAGAATAAGCCTCCTCTGGTGTACTCATGCCAAGAACCTTGTGAGGACAACGGTTCTGCACATACACTGCTGTATTGCATGCCTCAGCCCACAAGTGAAGGGGTAGGCCCTGATCATGCAACATCGCCCGTGCAGCACCCACGATCGTTCTGTTCTTCCGCTCAGCCACCCCGTTCTGCTGTGGGTTATGGGGTGCGATGAGCTCTCTCTGAATCCCTTCTGTGCTGCAAAAGTCTTTGAATTCAGCCGAGATGAATTCACCACCATTGTCACTCCTAAGAGCCTTCACATGCTTCCCCGATTCCTTCTCTACCAGCATCTTGAATTCAAAGAACTTTGAAAATGTCTCGCTCTTCTTCTGCATGAAGAAGATCCAGCACTTCCGAAAGAAATCATCAATAAAGATCACATAGTACTTATGCTTTGCTGTCGAAGCTACAGAGAAAGGACCACACACATCTGTGTGAACTCTCTCAAGGATCGTCATGGCGCGACTATCCTTCTTGTGAAAGGTGGCTTTCACATACTTCCCCAAGGTACACCCCTTGCACTGATCTGACTTTGCAAGAGTGCCCTTAGGAAGCCCAGTAGAAATCTGCTGCAGTATCTTCAAAGCTCCATGGTGAAGGTGGCCCAATCTCCTGTGCCACAGTTCGCCCTCATCATCCCAGCTCACCACTTCTCCCGCCTTGCACGCCATTGCTGCACAGCCATCTACTTGCAACTGATAAAGGTTCTTGACTCGAACCCCTATCTTCCGGGTCTCACCAGTAGTCTTACTGCGCAGGAAGGCTTTTCCTTCGCTGAAGACCACATCATACCCCTTGTCTTCCAACATCACCACAGAGATCAAGTTCTTGCAAATGAGGATTTGGGACAGAGGCATGAGGCCTTAAAGAGACTTCAAGAGCCAACAATTTTTAGTGATAAAATTTGTTCCTTGGAGGCTCAAAAAGATCTTAGCCACCTTTTAGTATAACAAAATATTATAGGTGGCTAACATATTCCAACCTCAGCAGTTGGATCCAGCTTCCTTCTCACATCCTTCGTCACATGCATGTAGACAGGAGAACCAAAAATCCGCAAATGGGAAATATCAGGCCTCTTGCCAGAATAAGCCTCCTCCGGTGTACTCATGCCAAGAACCTTGTGAGGACAACGGTTCTGCACATATACTGCTGTATTGCATGCCTCATCCCACAAGTGAAGGGGTAGGCCCTGATCATGCAACATCGCCCGTGCAGCACCCACGATCGTTCTGTTCTTCCGCTCAGCCACCCCGTTCTGCTGTGGGTTATGGGGTGCGATGAGCTCTCTCCAAATCCCTTTTGCGCTGCAGAACTCCTTGAATTCAGCCGAGATGAATTCACCACCGTTATCACTCCTTAGAGCAATCACCTTCTTCCCCGACTCCTTCTCGACCAGTGCTTTAAACTCACGGAACTTCGCGAATGTATCGCTCTTCTTCTGCATGAAGAAGATCCAGCACTTTCGAGAGAAATCATCAACAAAGATCACATAATACATGTGCTTTGCTGTCGAAGCAACTGAGAAAGGACCACACACATCTGTGTGAACTCTCTCAAGGATCGTCGTGGCGCGACTATCCTTCTCGTGAAAGGTGGCTTTCACATACTTCCCTAAAGTACACCCCTTGTACTGATCTGACTGCGCAAGGGTGCCCTTAGGAAGCCCAGTAGAAATCTGCTGCAGAATCTTCAAAGCTCCATGGTAAAGGTGGCCCAATCTCCTGTGCCACAGTTCGCCCTCATCATCCCGGCTCACCACTTCTCCCGCCTTGCATGCCATAGCTGCGCAGCCATCTACCTGCAACTGATAAAGGTTCTTGGTTCGAACCCCTATCTTCAGGGTCTCTCCAGTAGTCTTACTGCGCAGGAAGGCTTTTCCTTCGCTGAAGACCACATCATACCCCTTATCCTCCAACATCACCACAGAGATCAAGTTCTTCTTCAATCCAGGTACATGCATGACATCCTTCAGTACAAAGGGTTTACCAGACTCCCTCTGAAAGGATATGGTACCGATACCAGTCGCACTGTATCTACCATCATCGCCCATCTCGATATGCACACCCAAATCTTTGTCCTCCAGATATGAGAACAAATCCCGATCTCCCGTCATATGAAATGACGCACCGCTGTCCAAGAACCATACCGATCCCATCACACTTGAAACCAAGCATGCGATCAGTGAAAATTCAAGCTCGAACTGTGAAGCCAAAGCTTCTCCATCTGCAGATATTCCCGCTTTCTTGTTCTTCTTCTTCTTTGGACAATTGGTAGCATAATGTCCGTGATCATGGCAGTGAAAACACTTCACTTTCGCCATATCCTGCTTCTTGCCCTTTGCACTAGAATGAGAAGTTTTCTTACCCTTCCCCTTCTTTGCTTTGGCAACCAAAGTGCAATTTTCTTCATCAGCTCCCTTTGATGAAGATCCATCTCGAGTAGTCCTCCTTATCTCCTCCTGCATGAGATCCGCCCAAAGGCGCTCCCATCCCGACAGCTTCTCCGACCATTGACACTATCTTGATATGAGTGCCAAGCCTTCGGAAGACCAAGGAGAGCCAGGTTGACCATGTCCTCGTCTTCGAAAGTCACCCCCACACTTCCCAGCTCATCTCTGCATTGAGTGAACTTCGTGAGGTATTTGGCGATACTGTCGCCTTTCTCCATCTTGATGTTCCTGAGCTTATCTTTGAGCGCTAGCTTCCTTTGGTCACTCTTACTCTGGAATAGATCCATCAAAGCTTTCCACATTAAATATGGAGTAGCCTTTCCATGCAGGCTGGATACAATATGATCCTTGACGCCCTCCAACAGGATCCTTCGACACTTCGCCATCTTCTTTTGCCATGCATCGACTTCAGCAGGATCGGTGGGCTTTTGGACATCCGTATCTACAAACTCCTTGAGACCATTATCTTCTAATACTGCTTCCATGCGATCCTTCCATGCAACATAATTCGAACTGCCTTCAAGAGCATATTCGAGTCGCAAACCGTTGAAAGACATTTTCAACACTGGCACCAAGAAAACAAAACTGCTGCAAAATTTCGAATTCTACCTCAAAGCTCAACCGCTCTAGATCTGTGAGAACAAATTATTTCTAGCATAGAGATTGACTGCAAGGGGCATTTACCGGACCTTTCACTTTCCGAAGAAAGATGAATCCGGAGGCTACCTGGCCCGCATGCAGACTCTGTCTACCGAAATAAGTTTGTAATCACTGTGATGATCAATCTCTGCTTCAATAGCTCTGATACCATGTAGAAATTTGCTGAATAATAATTAATTATCCACTGAGACTATCCTGATCACATATAATTCGAATTTATATGCAACACATAATCTCTTCCACTCAGATCATCATACATGCGAAAATAAAATCAAGCGATAACACATCAAATCATCATACACGTTAACACAGTATGTATGGGGAAAGCTTATAGCTGAAAACCCCGCAGCTATTATGTATATTATAATGGAGAAATCAAGTAACAAACTCAGTACAATACTCCTCACAAGTACTCAGTACTTTCTCATACAGTTACCCACAATCTAGCTCAGTTTTGAACAGGTTACTGGTTCAAAACTCACCGCCAATTTCCTTGCCTCTATTGCGCAATCTAGGCATGTCTATATAGAGATCCAAGGTTCGAATCTCCTTGGCTTGACTGCGCAATTGTCATGGACAAATCCTCCAAGTGTGGTGCAAATCTCATGCACAACTGATGTCGCCACTGATAGCTAACTCCACCCTTTCATCTACCTCTTTCATTGGTCTCCACTGAACTGATCATGCACTGTAGTGAATTGATGTGTTCTTGAGTTGAATAATGAGTTACTAATTAATGAATTAAATAATATTTAATTCACTCCACTCATAACTAATTGATTAGCTAGTTAAACTAATCTCAACTAGTTCAACTAAAATAAACAGAACACAACTCCACTATCTGTCTCATTAACTCCACCAAACTTCTGCCACTGAAGTCCTAACTGAAGTCAACCATGCATGATGCCATCAAAGCCTTGGGAATAGCGTAATTCCTCTGTCAGATGCATCGGCCCATACGGCAGCTCGGGCGAAGTGCTCCAAGGAGAGTAAAAGCTTGTTGTTTAGAGTCCAAATATTATTAAGGGTAAATAATATTTGACTTCCCTATTACAGGAGGCGGTCTAAAAATGAGCTTCGACCTCTTCGACCTAAAAAATAGAGTCTCATCTATTTTTACCAACATGACCAATGCTCCAAGAATCTCAAGCTGGAATCACTGGAATCCCCGAACCATGCTCCATATGTCTAAAAATAGACATAGTCTAAAAATAGACTTTGCGCTAGAATTTGCCTGCGGGCCCACTTAGTGAAGGCGACTTCATTTCACTAAGCTCCATCATCTTGCTGCATTTTCAACATCTTTTACTGTAGATACAATGCCCTCGCCAACAGAGTTGAACCCATTTTAGCAAGCCAACCTAATACTGCAACAAATTCTACAAATTCTACCGATCACTAGTATGAATAACCCATAGCCTCAGTTGCGCAGCAAAACCAACTAGCATCAACACACGAGCACTCAGAGAGATCAATCGCTAGTGGGAAACCCCTCAGAGAAAGACAACCAATCCTAGACATGTCAGGCGCTGAGAGCATGCAGAGCTGGGGGGCTGGCCAGTTATACAAGTTCATTCAACAAGTAGCTTAATAAGTAGAAGGGCTACACAATGACCTCCAACAGAGGTTCGAGCATAAACAACAACAGGTCACTGTGCTTACTAAAGAGCACAATCAACTAAAAGGGGAGAAGGAAAATTTATAGGAGCAGTTGGAAAAGGTAACAGAAATCTTTAAATATATATGGCTGACAGTAATTTCCCAGGATAACCAAACTCTAGAGGACATATTGGCATGCTCCATGGTCGAAAGGACTATCCGGGTGAAAATGGCATGTGCAAATCTCAGCAGAGCAAACCAAGAGCTCAAAGAAACGCTAGCTTCCAGACCAACATTACCAGACTTTGTCGTGGTATATGTTGAGAATGTTACCGAGAAACAGAACCAGGTAACAGGAAGGAAGGAAACCCTGGGGACAATAGTCAAAGAGGTCTACAACCTACTGAAGCATTTACATGAATGCTCTAACTCATTACAATGAAAGCCCACCCAATCTCAACACAACTTCAGAAAATTTCCCAAGAGATCAAAGAGGCCATTGATCTAGTCAGCATAACCCAGTTGTACAGCCAAGAAAAGGTGCTGGAAACCAAAATCCAGAAGATAGAGGAACATTCCGCTACCACAAAGCAGGTCCTCAGAGAGCTAAGGCAATCGGTCAACCAAAAAGCAAAGGTGATACAGCAGATGGCAGCAGAAGATATAGGAAGTATTCAGCAAGCTTCTGCCAATGGTAAGTGAAACTAACGCTGAAAAAGTCGCCACCCAGACCGAAAAGTTAATTAAAGAATGGAAAAAGGAAATCACTGAGTTCATAGAACTCAAGTCTTCAGCATTGAGCAAGGTTCCAGAGTTGGGGCCTTTGTTTGGACAGAGCGAAGAAGCAGAAAAGACAAAGTGAGTCTCTAAAGACAATAGACCGACGGAAGCCGCAACAACAGGAAAATATTGACTCAAGATGAGTCAATAGCGTGTGTTCAGGGCCTATTGGGGCCTTTTTTTTGAAAAAGAAACAGTTTTGAGTTGCGGAGAACATGTGGCAGAGCGCAATCAAGGTAGACAGGGAGTTGTCACGATTGCAGAAAGTCGGAAGATAGGTGGTGTGACATTGTGAAGAACAATACATATGGCCGATATGGGAGACAAGGACAATCAGTAGAACTCACAATAATCAAGAAGAAGCGGAAAGTAGCGGAGAAGGAAAAGACGAAAGACTAACAGTCACACTGGTGGAAGAAAAAATAGGCAATTAGCCAATGTAGAAGAGTTAGTTAGTCAGTGCGGCAGAAGGTCGATAGGGAGAGAAGAGTCGTAGGAGAGCTCTGGTAGAACTCTATTGTACTGAATCACACTGTAATAGACTCCGCGGGGTGATGTATGTTGTTTTGATATTGATAATGAAATATGGTTATTTCTATGTGTAATGTTATGAGTTGATTATTAATCATTTGCTTCCTATGAATGTATGCCCAGTTTTAAATTTTAATTCAGCATTCTAAACATGCTTGACGAGTAATAGCGTATACAGAGAGGTGAGATCTGTTTGTTGCTCCAATTTTCCTGAGTTGTTCTTCATGGTTGTAATCGTCTGGTACATGATTTGTCTCCTAATCTTACTAAGGTCATGGCACACCTTGGGTGAGACGCTATGCTCTCTGAAGTAGGGTGAAAATTCCGGTGTTGTGCTAGACTACTGCGGAAACCTTGTTGAACTCTATCCTGAACTTGGGTCTTGCCCATAAACCTCCTTTTTTGTTAATAAAATACACAAGAAAGTGTTGCAAGACACAAGTATGGAAATTAGCTTAAGGACATCAATTCTACCACCTCATTCCACTGTCACCCTATCACAACTAAACACATTGACTATACTGACATGTCCATTGCCACATGGCATTGTTAATGCCTACCATGTTCACTTACCTTTTCATTGTTAGCAGGTCTGAAAATTCCAAATCCAGGTGACATAGGTCCTCAAATGTAACAACCTTGGGTTATATTTCCATGTAAAAAGGAAAAAAATCAACCAAGGTCATGCGACATGTATTCCAAGATGAATGGTGGGAAAACATTATAGTGGGCATCACTTGCAACATATTAATGGCTATGGAAATTGGAAAAGGAAAAGATGCAATTAATGACCTTTAATTATGATAAATAAAGAAAAATAGGATAAAAGGAAGGTGAAGAAACACAAATATGCATGCCAGGGAAATTAGAGAGAAAATGATGAAAAATTAAAAAAAAAAAGGGAAAATAAAAGGAAGAGGCAAGACATCAATGATAAAAAGGCACCTGCGACATAGTTGATAGATTTTGCTGAGCTTTGGATGAGTTTCAACAAAAGAGAGAGGTAAATCAAGGGAACAAGTAAGCAAAGGAAAGCAAGGGAGTGCAAGAGGAAGTTAGGACAACAACAAGTAAGGACAAAAATTAGTTGTGGATTGCAGGTAACAGGTTATGTGTGTCGCTTCCTTTCTGAGATTTGGATGCATGGTACATGCATGTGGTTCTTTTGTTATTTTTTTTCAATGGCATGTAGATTAGCCTGGATTGACAATGGTTTTTAACCTTTCCTTTCCATTTCCTAGATAGCCATGATGTAATGGGTTCTCTATCTGGTTTTTGATTGGTTCTTAAGTTCCCTAGTGGCAGTGGTTTGGGATAGAATCTCTAGAACCATGGAACAACTTGGGTTCCCTAAAGGTCGTGGGGAGAGATGGTAGTTATCAGGAGCCCTGTAAAAACTTGGATTCCCTGGAGGCTATGGGTTGATATAATAGTCCCTGGAGCCCTAGAAAGCTTGGGAAGTGACCAATCTAGTTTGGTATTAGTGATTTTTAGACCGGTTAGGTGAAATCACTGTGGTTGAGGGTTGAGGTGGTTTTGCCTCTGGAAGCTCTCGTTATTTCTATTTTGGTTTAACCCATATGATTACACATTCATGATTCGAATATTGTTATGTAACCAGCTCACAAACAAAACAAAAGATAGATCAAGGACTTAAAAATTATTCTCTTCGATGGGGAAACCTCCTTTACATTACATAGATGAACGGTTTTTGGATGATACAAATGATAAGACCTCCTTGGTATATATATGAGTTTAAGGGGTCAAAATATAATCATAGCTTACATAACGATAATAATTTAAGCACACAACATTAACAATAGTGCGATTCTATGGGGAACAACAATAATAACATGGGGGATACATGGGAACAATAATAACAATAGGGGCTACACTAGAAATAACAATAAGGGGGATACACTAGTATTATAGGGACCTAACATGACCCTCTCCTTCAAAAAAGTGTTGTCCTCGACGCTTGAGAAGTTCCAGATGCTTCTGTATAAAATTCTCATCCTCCCATGTGGAATCTTCAACGGGTAAGTGTAACACCCTCCTCCCACATTTACCCAATTTAACCGATCCACTAGGGTAAACATGTGATGAGAGGCTACTATGATGTGATTCAACTCCCCATGTATGGTTAAGGAATTGGAACCAACAAAATGAAACCAAACTGACCTTCCACACATGCTACAAGACCTTCAGGAGTCAACCAACCCTTCCTGGAGACCAACCTATTAGACAACTTGGCAATTTGCTGATCTTGACCCTCAACTGATCCCATGAAAATCCATGCATGAGACTGAGGTCTTCCAGTCACTCCTACAACAGGGCATACCAGCCATTGTGGACTTTTCCCAACAGTTCTGAGCCAACGACTCCAAATTCTAAGCCACTTTTTAGAGCTAGGTCTCAAGCCACTACCCATAACTTCATGAAACTTCAAGAATTAATAAACAAAAATGGAATAAGGCTAATAATGCAATCATTGCTACAATTAATTGATCTGACCCTTACTAGCCATGACAAGCATTTCTTCAAACATGTCACAAATATGTAATCTATAGGTCATAACGACAAATCTGAGCATCAATGTCTCATACTTATCTGAGAATCGTTAAGAAGCATTGATGCCTTATTATAAAATAGCTGCAATATCATATATTAGGTCATATATTTATTTTTCATTCATTTGATAATAAAAATATGATGAGATCCATACATCAAGTCTATCATAAAACATACACATAACCAACATATAATCAACAAAAATAATAAGGATATAACAACCATAAAATCACATATGAACAAGTATATTTACCCATAGAATACAAGAGGAAAGGAACTCTTATTAACATATGAAAAATGAAACCAGGTTTGGGCCTTCGACGTACCACCCGACCATAGATTGGGTTGAACCAAATCTTTCTTTCATGCAATCACCCTTGTGCCATATTGCAAGCATGAATGTGGTATCTCATGGAACAAATCAAACAAAACCAAACCAGGGATTCCAAAGGCCAAACCATCTCAAACCTCAACCAGTGATTCCACCTTACGGTCAGACATCACTAACCATCACAAAATCTCTAGGGCTCTAGAGAGTTTGTTCTAAATATGGATTCAATGATTAGTAACTCAACCCACAGTTGTTGCTGGGCTTCCAGAGCATTTCTCCAACCAATTCTTACACGACTAGTAACTCAACCCACCAAGGGATTCCAGAACTTTTGTCCAACCAAGGCTTCCAGGAATAGTAACTTAACCCAAGCTATTACAGGGCTTCCAGAGCGTTTGTCCAATCCAGGCTTCCAGGACTAGTAACTCGACCCAAGCTATTATGGGGCTTCTAGAGCATTTGTCCAACCAAGGTTTTCAGGAACTAATAACTCAACCCACAGACAAAGGAACATGAGCACTGAATAGAAAACAAAGATAAAACCCATAAGACCATGGCTATCCAAGAAATGGCAAGGCTAGGAAAAACCACTATTAATCCATGCAATCCTCCATGCCAATGAATATCATAACCAAGAAACCAAATGCATATGCCATGCATGCCAACACTAGCAAGGAAATTATACATGCATCTTCGTACCTATAAGTAAAACCCATTGTAGTTGTTGATACCGATGTACTCTTGTGCTTTCTTGCTTTTTCTTTGCCTTCTTGATCCAAATCCCAAGTATGCCACACTCCTCCAAGAGTGTTCCAAGAATATGAGAGAGAGAGAGATCCAAAATTGAACTAATAAAAGGTATAAACTGATCCTGAGAAGCCTTTATTAACTTTGTTACATGGAATTTTTACCAGGGTTGTTACAGTAAGTTCTTCCACTTAATGAGATACTCTGAAATTAATCGATTGTGTAGTCGTTGGGTTTTTGTTTCTGTGACTTGTTCAGGCTCAAATATGATTTTCCTTCTTCTTTAATTTCTGGCAACAATGTTTGAAATGGGAGATTATCACTAATAATTTTCTTTAAGCATGAAACATGGAAAACTGGGTGTACTGAGGAAGGTGCAAACAACTCCAATTTGTATGCCATAGTACTAATATTTTGCAACACCTTATAAGGACCATTATACTTGGGTGATAATTTATTATCCTTCTTAGCTTTCTTGAGGGAATTTTTGTTTGTATGGCTGTAGCCGTAAAAATACCTGGTCACCTACATCAAAACTTCTTTCACTACGATGTTGATATGCTTGTTGTTTCATTCGATTCTGTGCTAGAGTGAGGTTATCCTTTAAGAGTTGGAAAACATGTTGTTGATGCTCGATATGATCTTCCACTGCTTGAACCTTATAACTTTCTCTTAAAGATGATGTGATGGATGGTAGATGATATCCATAAAGTGCCATAAATGGGGTCATTTTTTCTGCAATAAGGAATGAAGTGCTATACCACCATTTAACTAGAGGTAACCACTTGATCCATTGTGTTTGTTTATAAGATAAAAAGCAATGAAGATATCCTTCAAAAAAATTTCCCACTATCTCAGTTTTCCTGTCATATTAAGTATGATAAGATGAGCTATGAGCTAATTGAGCACCAAGAAAAGAAAATAATTTCGTCCAAAAATCTACAGTGAAAATGCGATCTTTGTCACTTACAATAATCTTTGGGTTTCCATGTAGCTTTTTAATTGTTTTCATAAATGCAGTAGCAACACTACTGGCTTTAAAAGGATGAGCTAACACACAAAAGTGTGCATACTTGGTAAGTCTATCAACTATCACCATGATGACACTCTTTCGTTCAGACTTGGGTGAACCTGTGATAATTATTATTAAGGCATCCTCCCAATGCTAACTTGGAATGGCTAAAGGTTATAACAGACCCAGGGTCTTAATTGTTTCAAGTTTATTTTGTTAGCAAACCTAACATTCTATCACAAACTTATGAATATCAGATTTAAGGCCATCCCCAAAAATTCCTTTTTGACCATGTCGTAAGTTTTTAAAAATCCTGAGTGTTATCACCAAAAATTGGTCATCTAACCATTTCTAATTAGATGGATCAAAGTACACCATGTAAGACTAATTTTACCATAGTAAAAGTGCTTTCACTATAAGAAATAATTTAATAAACCATATTTTATTAAGTTATTTCTCGTTAAAGCTACAAACCCCATGAGAAATAATTAAATAAATCCTTATTTATATGATTTTCCTCTAGGAATATTTAATTAAACCATTGTTTAAATAATATTCTTGGTCATATTTAACCCAAATATGAGAAATAATTAGATAAATCATTATTTATCGTATTTTTCTCTAGGAATAATTAATTAAATCACTATTTAGTTATTATTCCTTGTTAAAACTGACTAAATCACCTAGGAATAATTAAACAAATCATTATTTGTTTATTATTCTTTAACCACATTCTTGAAATGATAAATAAATCATTTATTTGTTTATTATTTCCAAATAAAGGTATTTAACCAATTTAAATACCTTTTCCCTCCAACAAAATATAATAAAATATTCCAAGCGGTTACATCTAGATCTTGGTTAATAATATTTTATTATTCGTCATTATCGAGGATAACTCAATACTTTGCTATAAATAGGAGGGTTTTTCCATTCATTTTTCACTTTTATCATTCTCATTGTCGCTATTATTTTTTGCGATTTAAGCTCCCACTTGAATTCAACACACATTTTGGGTTTTCTACACCATTGAGAGAGAGAAACTTTTGAAGTTGAAGCATTGAGGACAACCAAGAACCCATCCCATTGATGGGTACTTGTAACATCTACTTGTTTCCTTCACCAGGTGTTATAATATAAAATCATTCTTTTAATATTGTCTTGTCTGTTGGATACTTGTAGCTAATTTTGGATCAATTATTACAATTTAGCTACTTTTACTGCATAGATCTGTATTTTTGCAAGATTTGTTCTAATTTTATATTACATATCTAAAGGGTTAAGCAACCATTTCTATTGTTAGGGATATTCATCACACATAGCTAAAGTAGGATCATTTTGTACACTTGCGATAAGATTTTACACTAAAAAATGGTGATTGCACTAATGTGATTCAAATTCTCGTGTGACTAGTAGCTTCAACAACAAGGGTTTTTATTCAATTGCTTTCAGTCTCTTAATGTTTTTTAAAATTTTTATGCCCTAATACAGTCAAAATTCTAACTTCCGGATGTTTTCTGGTGTTCTCTGTAGGTAACAGTTAACAATCGCGCTAGAGACGTCAATTTTTCCGCAATCAGCCACCCGAGAACCAAGGAGTATAAAATCACATTTTTTAGCCCAAATAGTGTGATTTCCCCATGAAATCGCACTTATTTTCCCAAAAATTGCAAGCTCTCCTATCCATAGGTCAGTAGCTGCGATCTGGAATTTTTTTTTTATTTTTTTATATTTTATTTTTTGCAACTGTCAGGGTTTTCCAAGAGCACTATTTTGGGTTGTATGACATCTTTTTCAACCCATATTAGGCCTGGATTTGCTCAGTTTGTCTCCTTGAAGTAGAACCAAGTCCCCTAGGGTTTCTGTACACTTCCACCTTTTAAAGAGGGGTTAAGTTGAGTAGGTAGTCTAATATTTGCAGTGATTTCAACCATTATTTCAGGGTTTGATCCTTCCTTTCTACAGATCCTTTCTAATAGGTTATTGTTACACCCAAAACTCTCTTTTAATTTTTAATTTTTTTCCTTAGGGTCCTTTTGTTTTCCCTAGGTTTTTCACCTTTAATCTTATTTGTTTTAGCATTTTTCCCATTTGGTTTCTTGTTTTTTTCTAGTGTCTTTTCTAGCAGTATAGAGTCATTGGATCCCTGTCCCTTCGACATTAGATCTCTTGGCCATCTTTAGTGTGTTTTGAGGAAATTTCGCCCCCTTTTCGTCTGGTTGTTCTAGAGCCTTATTTGGGTTGGGATTTATGCATGATTAGGTTTTTATTTTACTGTCATTTCAGTTTCACTTACAATTTTTCAACATTTTTTATTTTTCTTTAAATAACCGTCCGGGCTTAATTAAAATAAACACATGACTTGCACACACTCACACCTAAAGCAAAGAGCACTTAGTTTACACTGCCAAGCCAAGACATAAATATCATAATTAATTTATCTTCCTTCCAGATCCTTTGTTTCAATCTTCAACCTTTTCGTGTCATTTGTTACTTTCCATTATAACGCCCCCAAGGAATTTATCATGGAGACTCATAGGTCTTCACCCTCAGTTTCTGTTAGGGCGTCTTACTCCACCTCGTAGGGTCTGAGTTAGTCCTCTGCCCAGTCCCCATACCGACTCTAATTCTGGTTCATCGGGTTCTTCCTATGATTCTGAACTCGGTTCTTCTCACCCTCATATCTTCACCATGTCAGGCCGGTGGTGGACCTGGCCCTAATGCTGGAGCCAATGCTAGCGGAACCACTACTGGAACCATCCCAACTATTCCCTTGTTGCCTTTTATGACAGGTTTAAGCGTTCTCGATTTTAGCCAGTTAATCAATGACCCGATACTCCACAATGCAGGTTGGCCAACTATGCCAACTAAGCTTTCTTATGATATTCCTAAGTTCGAAGGAACGCTGGAGAGAACCCCAGTGCTACACAAAATTTTGTCACCATCCCTACAATCCCCATCTCGCACATTTGAGGACCATTTGTGTGACTAATAAGAAGTGTCATGCCTTGCAAAGACCATCATTGCATCCCTTTCCATGAGGACAACATTCCTTCTGTTGACAATTCCTTGAGCAGACCATCAGAAACACATGTTTTTGGGTTGGCGCTGGTAGACCGTTATGCCCTTGTGCCAATGAGGAAGATTAACACTAGGACCTGCGCCCATTGGTGCTCTGTCCCAATGAGCTACCTGCGCTAAGCTATTTTTGGAATGCTTTTTAAAAATAGAGGTGAAGTTTCCATGATAACAACTTCGTGGGCGAGTCAGCCTGGGTGGTTCGACTGAATAACCACAACCATCCTGCTTTGGCCTCTTGTTTCCACCTTTTTGGGAAACCTCCCAGAGGATAAGGCCTCCCTTCCACCATTTTAGGGATCCAAACCTCTTCCTCTCCCTCTATAAATAAATTTATCTCCCATTGATACACTATCAGAACAATTATAGCTGAAAGGTTGAAGAGAATTGTTGAACATTTCTCTAGGGAGATAGAACAGAGAAAGAGACCTTTGTCGAGAGAAAGCTCAAGCTTGTGTCCTCGCCTCGTCCCAATTCCCCGACGATCCTTCAAGACGTGCTTCGACTGAACCCACTGAAGGAGGCTGTGACGTCAAAGCTCCAGTTGTAATCTCTTTCTTCTATTTATATATAAATGACTATTGTCTGGTTCCCATCTTGTGTTAATATGGTTTATTTTACGCAATGTTTTTAGTCTTCCTTGACTGACTAGTTAGCTACGATTGCAATTATTGTCTTGTATGTTGCTCTTGTATTTGATCTTTGTGCAGGAATATGATTACCATTGCTGAAGGACCATGACCTTTCGGGACAGAGATCAAGAGGGCCTCCACTACTATAGCTGCGACAATCGCGTTAGACTCCAGGTAGGACAATCTATCCCAACCTATTTCATTCGTTAGCTAGGAACCTACACATTAGCTTTTTCTTTATTTCTAGACCCACTCTAGGGCTAGAGGGATCGTCTTCATCCACAGAGAGGATTTACCTATATAACGCCCACTAATCACATCCTCTCCTTTCATATGTGGTGTTTGTCTAATTCCATCACCGATGACTCCATTCTCCTTCAGTTGATCCAACGTACGCTCATTGGAGAAGATGAAAAGTGGTATGATGGCCAGAACGCCACATCTCATTTACTTTTGCAACTCTTGCTAAATCGTTTCTGTCATACTTCCAATTACGCCTCCATTATGATACCGGTACTGAGTTGTTGATCGCATTCCGTCAATCTTCTACCACCCGCCTTTCTGACCATATCCAAGAATGGTGTAGAAGAAGGAGCTTGTGTAGAGCTCCTATCTTCAATGACCATGTCTATATGGATTGGTTTCTTAGAACACTCTTAGCCCTTATAGGTAAAGATATCACATCTCATTTTCCTCAGTCAGAGGAAGAAGCTCTTTAGGTCACATTAAAATATGACTTGATCTATGCCCAATCTAGTTATGTTTATACCATTTTACCAGATCTTCCTAGACTTGGTGGTGCCAATGCACCAGGGGCATCTCACACATCTCCATATGCTCCTCCTCACATGAGTTATGGTTACCCCTAGGGGGGGACCAGTTCCTCCAAAACCTATCCCCCTTTAGGCAACCCGTATCTAGATCAAAGGACACCTTATGCATTTTCCCAACCGCATAACTAGATGCCAGGGCCAACAATTGCTCAACCTGTTTACCATAGTGTTTCCCCATATCCTTATTATCCTTATGCACAACCTGACACTATATCCCCTTCGGCATCAATGCCTTTGCATCCCGTGCCTTCTCAACCTCTTCGACAACAACCACCGCCTCCTCAAGGTCAGGTGTATGCTCAGCAGAGTGCGACTAATCCCCCCAATTCCAAGAAAAATAATAAGGGGAAAGGAAACCAAAACTAACAAACACAGGGTAACCAGAGTTGCCAAGGTAATCAACCAAACATGCCCCAAGGGAACCAACCTAACACCACAAACCAGCAACAGGGTGATCAGCCCAAGCAGAACAAGACCCTTTGTACGAAAAAAACTTGTTCATGTTGTGGTGTACATAGCCATTATACTCATGATTGTCCCCTTTTACCCCAAATGCGCCAACTATGGGAAGCCCAAGCAACGTCCAAAGGACAACAACCCACCACGTCGCTTCCTCCAAACACAATGTCAGTTGCACCGGTTGTGTTCACCAATCCTTTCCTTTAGCAAGGATATGTTACTGCCCAACCACCTCAAGGTCAGGTCACTCCTCAACATCAGCATTATGTTACCCATGATTACCATATTCTCATGATGAATTATGAAAAGTTCAATACCTTTGATGTCAACCTGTAGACCTGGTCGCACTAGTATGACAAGCAACTTGCTACGCGTGCAACTGAGTCCTAAACCAAAGTATCCACAGAGTCCATTTCGACACCAAATGTTCCCTTACAGATCCCTCAACCTAAGGCAGAGGTCATTCCCAAGATCCCCAAAGGGCCATTATGTCGAAATGCTGCTTATGCAAAAGCTTCCCACACCTACAACATAGTAGATGGCTTGGTGCAGTTCCCTGCCGCCATGTCAATGCTGGAAGTCCTCCAAACATGCTCATCACAATGAAAAGATCTATTATCTGCTCTGGGTGCTATGGATCCTTCAAATGATCATTTGGTCATCTTTCATATTGACAACTCAGAAAATCCCCCTCTACCCTCATCCATTGCCTTCCAAATACCAGTCAAGATCTATAATTCCCATGTTCAACGATGTATCATTGACGAGGGCACATCCACCTATATGATGTATGCCTCTGTTTGGAAGAAACTTAGGTCCCCTAATCCAGCCCCATCCACCATCACCTTTCGTGCATGGGACGCTCACCCTTCTCAACCCCTTGGAATGTTCCTCAATTGTCCTGTAACACTTGCGGAAAATACTGTTTACATTGACATAGAAGTCATTGATGCCCCCTTCGATTATAATATCCTCTTGGGTCATAGCTACACATATGCGATGTCAGCTGTCGCATCTACGATTCACCGTAAGATGTGATTTCCCCATAATGGAAAGGCCATCACCATCAATCAATTGACATATTATGAGCCGAAATCTCAGACCTCCCCTGAGTCCATTATCTCTTCGGTGCCCGATAAACAATCAGTTGCACCTCTCACCAGTGTATCACCAAAAGTCTATAAAGATTCCACCTTACTTGGTGCTTTCCCTAGTCCCCCTCCCCCCCTCTTATCAGTGAGCCCGACTCATCGAGTGTTTTCATTTTTAAGCGTCACGGGATAGCCAAAAATGGCTTGGTACGCCTAGTCAACAAACTGCGCCTACACAACCTGTTGTTATTCACTCGACACAACCATCAGGATCTGAAGGGTCGTCTCCTTCTGTTGGTGTCTCTCCTCCTTTATTTCCACTAGAAACCGTTCCCCTGAGCCTTAATCATCTGGGAGTCATTCCACCAGGACACTACCCTTCAAGTCAGATACCATTTTGATTCCCCCACAAGAATTCTTTTCTGTGCCTCTTATGGCTATGCTGAGTTTACCTAATTTTGAATATGGGGATCCCAATCTGGTACAAAGATCCCCTAGAAAACACTCCGCCTGGTCAACTCAAACCATATACCACTTTAACCCCAGTTCAACCAGTCGCCATGACCCCTCCCCCTGTTTCAGTGCCTCAACCACCTCAATAGGAACCTACACTTGTTGCAAAAGAATTCGGTGAGGGGGGAAAAGCCAAAAAGAAGGAACCTAAGGAAAAGGCTCCCCAAATAGCCCCAACTCCTCCTAAGCCTCCAAAGTTGTCACCTCCATGCGCTTTGTGTGATGTTGTTGGGCTTGCCACCAATAATTGTAAGCTTCCTCGTGTAAAACTCGTGGTCAACGAAATGTTTCCTGAATCTGACATTCCAGAGGTCCATGTTACCTTACATGATTCAACCAAGAAACCAAAATCGTTGCACACAAATCACCCTTGTGCTTTGTGTGATATTTATGGCCACTATTCCCATCATTGTCCCTATATCGATGAATTTTGCAATACCCTTATGGAAATTCATGAAATATAGGCTACTCGTAGTGGATCTTATACTCCTCTACTTGTGAGTTCTCATCCCATTGCTTCACCAGAAATGGAGGACAATTTTGCACCCATTGTGATACATGCCCTCGATGTCGAGATGATAGACGCTTCAGTCACTATTATCTATCTGTCATCATCCATGAGATCCATGGAGGAAGACCCCTATGGGGCTTCCCATTCTGTTTTAATCAAACCTCCCTCATTGAACTCCCTTGTCTCAACATTGATAATTGTTTCATATACTAGCTCTTTGTCCACCCATGGTGGCGATGCATATGTGAACCATATTTATCATGACGATGTGCCAGGTAGCTCCGCGGCATCAAGTGGTCTGCTTTCCTCCAGTTCTCCCATCTTCCATTCTGATGAGGAAATCATGGAAGCCATGACTACCCCTGATTTTCCTTGGGATGATATGCACCATCATGCATACTTTCTTCCACAACAGTCCCATGACCAATATGTTATGGAGTCTAAAGAATTCATTCATGGTGAGGTTTATTGGTTTAGAAATCCCATTCCTACACCTAATGCTTTCGAAGAAGGAAACATGGCCAATATATCTCCTATTATTAAAACAAAAAATTCAGATAAACCAGGGGTAGAAGAAAACATTACCTTGGGGGCACATTGCACCCCGGAAGAAATTGAGGCTTACACCAAGCTATTCAAGGAATTTTGTGATGTTTTCACCTAGTCCTTTTTGAGTTACCCAGACTTGATCCCGCCATTGTTGAACATCATATCGACACCTGAACCGATGGCACTCATGTCCATCAAAAGTTGAGACCCATTAATCCTTCCAGATGTGAGGCTATCAAAGCCAAAATCGATAAGCTCAAGTAGGTTGGTTTTATCTAACCCATTGAATACACCACATGGATTTCCAACCCGGTTCCCATTCTCAAGAAACAAGGCACCATTTGTGTCTACACTGACTTTCACGACTTGAACAAAGCTTGTTCCAAGGGAAACTTGCCCACACCATTTATTGACAAAACCATTAATGATTGTGCGGGGCATGAGGTTCTATCCTTCATGGATGGGTTATCTGGATATAAATAGATAATTATCCAACGTGATGATAAGTTGAAAACTGCGTTCATTATTCCATGGGGAAATTTTTCTTATAGGGTCATGCCTTTCAGTTTAAAGAATGATGGAGCCACCTTCTAGTGGGCCATGTCTTACTGCTTCCATGACTTGGCTCATATTATCCTTTCTTACCTTGACGACCTCACTACTCGTTCTAGGCTTCAGGCGCAACACATTCATGATTTGTGTACCATTTTCCTCTGATGTCGCAAGTATAATAACCACCTCAACCTGTTGAAGTGTGTCTTTTGCATTCCCGCCGACCATTTATTGGGTTTAATTGTGTCCAAATACGGTATAAAGCTTGATCCCCTCAAATTTCAAGCCATTATTGAACTCCCCATTCCTCGTACCTTGCACCCGTTACAAATCCTCCAAGGCAAAGCCAACTTCCTTCGTCGGTTTGTTCCTGACTATGCCACCACCGCGCATGGGTTTCTAAGACTCCTTCGATCTAACATTCCATTCATTTGGGATGAATATGATGAACAATATTTGTATGCCTTGAAACATGCTCTCACTTCCACTCCCTTGATTATTCCACCTAAATTTGATAGGGACTTCATCCTCTATATCTCAGCTTCCACCCATTCGGTTGTTGGGATCCTCATCAGGAAGATGCCACGGGTACTAAGCATGTTATCTATTATGTCAGTAAGAATCTTTTAGGAACCCCTGTGTCCCACTCACATGAAGAGAAGTTGGCGTTGGCCATCATGTTCTTGGTCCAGAAGCTTCTTCATTATATCCTTCTGTGTTCCACCAAGGTCATGACCAATTCCAACCCGATGGATTTCCTCTTAAGTAAATGAATCCTTAATGGGAAGTACGCCCATTGGATTTTCATTTTCTAGGATTTCGATCCTGAATTTTTCATACCCAAGAGTAAGAAAGGTTTGGCCCTTTCTAAACTCATTTATGAATTTCTTACAAGTACGCATGATCTACTGGTTAATGATGATTTACCCGATGAGCATTTATTTGCCATTACTTCAGATGATCCTTGGTATGGTGACATCCTCACATATCTGCGAACCCAGAAATTCGCCCCCCATATTAGTCGTGATGATCGGCAACGTATATGACACTAGGCCCTTGCTGCCTTCTCATCAGTGATGATCTCTATCATTGAGGTATGATTATGTCCTTTGTCATTGTCTCATGCATGTTGAAGTGGAGCAAGTACTTAATGCTTGTCACAAAAACGCTTGTGGTGGGCACCTCTCCGGTATTTCCACTGCCCAAAAAATCATGCGTGCTCGATATTTTTGGCCTTATTTCTACAGTGATTGCATTGAAGCAGTCAAACATTGTTCCAATTTTCAATTATTTTCCCCAAAGGCAAGAGCTCCACCTGCTCCCCTCCATCCTGTCATCGCAGCTAGTCCTTTCTGCAAATGGGCCATTGATTTTATGGAGTGTCGATCCCCATCCGCTAATAACCACAAGTACATTATCATGGTCATCAACTATTTCACGATATGGGCTAAGGCTATGCCAATGTTCAATGACAATACGGCTACCGCAACCCTTTTCTTCTTTAACCATGTTATCACTCGATTTGGGGTTCCAAAAAAATTGGTCTCTGACTATGGCCGACATTTCAAAGATGAGATATGGGGTGAGCTATCCTATTTGTTGGGCTTTGAGCACCAATATTCATCGTCCTATTATCCCCAAGGTAATGGAAAATTTGAATTGGTCAATAAAATCCTCAAAAATATGCTTCAACGGATGATGAACAAGCACAAAACCAACTGGCACCTTATGCTCTTCCATGCTTTGTGGGCCTATAGGACTTTTGTTAAAACCACCACCGGGTTTACTCCTTTCCACCTTGTTTTTGGTGAGGAGGTAGTCTTACCGATCGAGTGTGAAATCCCTTCCCTTCACTTAGCTGTCGAACTTCTCCTTGACACCCAACCTTTAGAAAAAATACTTATCATGCTAGGGTGTGCCTCTGCAGACAGTCCTGTTGCATTGCAAACCATTGAAATGGCTAAGAAGCGCACAAAAGCTCATTATGACTGAAAATTCCACCCTCTTACCTTTCATGAAGGGGATCTTGTTCTAGTGTATGACTAGGCTCATGATGTCCTTGGTCATGGGAGTTTTGGCTCATTATGGCTAGGACCTTACATCATTAGTAAGGACTTGGGCAAGGGGGCATACCTTCTAGAGGATTTCAAAGGCCAACTCCTTCCTAATCCTCGCAATGTTCTATACCTTAAGAAATTTTACCCATAACATCTCCCATCGACATGCTTGTATTTATTTATGTCATGCATTTAGGTAGATTGCATTGTCCCCCATCATCTCATTTGTTTTATTGTGGCACATTTTAGATGGATCCATCATCCACACCGTATATCGACCATGCCAATGGTGCAAGTTTCTTCTCTTAGAATCTAGCCTCGACAGCCTGGGCCATTTTTACCCCTTTGCATTCGTTAGTCCTCTCCAACGACGTACACATTGGAATTGCCACCAATAATCAGGTTGAATATGATGCAGTGATAGGTCTGTTAGTCGATTCCCTTGCTCATCACATCCTTCATATTCATGTTCGTTTAGATTCCTTGCTACTTGTCACGCAATTGAATGGTGTTTATCGTGTGCATAACCATGTCCTATTTAGAAAATATCTACGAGTGAATATTTTAGTGCGTGAATTTGATTCCATTACATTTAGTCATGTTCCTAGAGCCTAAAATCACTATATAGATACCATTGCAAATAATATTCTAAATTGGCATTTATCACATGCATTTAACACAAGGCAATAATAAAAAAAATGGTGAACCAAAATGGTTATATATAAAAAGATGAATATCTATATTATGTATCATCAAAATCATAAGTGTTTTGAGTCCACTACTCTAAATACATTCAACATGCCCATAACATGTTACGAAAAACACATAAGATATAACAATCAAGCAGCCTTCAGGTATTTCCGCTCCGGGTTATTAGGATGGACACCAAAATACAATAAAATGAATAATATGACCTTTCGAGAATAGTCTGGTGTAATTACGCCCCAAGCCTACTAGCGAAGGTAACATAAAAAATTACGTTGACCTTCTAACAAAAGCCTTTGCTAGTGAAAGTACCTGTGCTTCGCAAGGGCACCCCCCATAAGTACTAATGAGTGTGATGCAACGTTTGCCTCAGGTACCATGGGTGTTCCCCCCCGCAGTCACCTATGTGATACCTAGGAATAACAACTATGGACACTAGTTCATATCGGTAGTCGAGCGAAACGGTCTTAGGTCAGGATCCAACAAATAGGAGAGGGGTATCTCTCTTCTCTACCTTCACTAGCTCTTGCGCTTAAATCTCTGGAGGTAGAGCTTTCCTGGTCCACTTAACGAGGTTGGATTTCACTCATTAATAAACTTGTATGTTTGAAATTTTGAGTGGCCTTGAAGAGTTAACTCTCCACTTGCCTATATCAAGGCCCTATGACCTAGACTAGTTGGTGTATATTAATGTCAACTCAAAAAATTCTAGTTCATTTCAGTTTAAGCGCTTTATTTTAATGGTTGTTCTTTTTAAGTCAAGGGTATATGGAGAATGCAACTTATGATGTTTTGATGCAAAAGAGAAATCAATAAAAACCTACTACATGAATATGTAACTTTTTCTTCGATGAAAGAGATTTCTAGTTGGGTTCTACAAAAAAACTAAAAAGCAAGAAAATTTTCTTTTCTTTTCAATATCACCCTCACACACTTAAAAACTATCAAAATACTACAATTCTTAACGATGCAACTAAAGAAAAAAATACCAGTGATGAATGAAAATCCTAGGGATACTCACAAAGGGAGCCAAATGAGTTTTTCAATAAGACGGTATGATCACTTTGACACAAAAGCAGAGACAAGCCCAAACAAGAACTTCTTTTCACAAAAAATGTCAAAACAACTTGGTATAAAAGAGACAAGCCTGAGCAAAACTCCTCTCAAAACCAAGCAACTAGAACAAAATGAGAAACTACCAAATTGCTCCAAAAAAGGAATGAAAACCAAAATAAAAAAAAATAAAAAATAAAAAATCTTTGAGAAAGCAAAAAGTCTTTGAGAAAAGCACAAAACCACCAAAGGCCTCAAATCAACAAAATGAGTCAACAAGCAGCTTCAAATTCCATAAGCCAACTGTGTCAATTTCATGACGGGACTCAGTAAGCAGAATGAAGTAGTTAACTCAAGAAAATGACTTGAAACGGTAGCATAAAACTCCAACAAACAAAAACTTCAAGAAATAAAAAAAGACAACTTCAATATTCACCAAAAAAACTAATCTCAAGAAACAAGAAAACCATGTAAGCCAAAAACCAAAAAGTGAAGCAATGAACAAGCCAAGCATGAGAAAACCGACATAGACTCACTGTTTTGAAATTTCAAAACAACCAAGAACCTCATAAAGAAGTCCCGGTGCAATAGCCACAACTAAAACTTCACCAAGCAAGGAAAACCTTAGGTTGACTAGGTTTTCAAGCAAGTAAGAGAGAAAATGATACATAAAAAGGAGAAACACTATCCAGACATATAGGAGATTCTACAGGAGTGACCAAAAGCAGACATAAAAGACTTACAGGATCTCAAAAATCAATTTTTCATTTTTAATTGTCCATATGTGAATCCACAGTGTGCAACCTGTGTGTATACATGTCTATGTCTAAGGAAACTCACATATACGCAGGTTCCTTTGGAAAAAAACAAATGTATACGCGACTGTGTACACAAAAAGTAGTGTCTAGAAAAGACAACAAAGAAAAACAAAAAATCCAAGCCTGATCCAGAAGATCAGGGCTTTTTCTTGGATGGGAGAAGAACCAACAAGACTAGGAAAGTGATCAGATCAGTCAGGGAATCCAAAATCCAGAGAAAACAACCCGAACTAGGAATTACATGGATGTAATCCCCAACAGAGTCACCAATTTTGTTGTGGGAAAAAATACCCTAAGGTCTGGGTTGAGGGACCTAACAAAGAGGAAGGCATACACTCACAAGAAGCAATCAAATTCAAAGTCCTAATGCTTAAACTAGTAAACTAGGGATAGGTGACATTACCCATATGTCCTAAGTTTGAGGTCGTTTCTGCAGGGTGAAAACCATTTTCTACTCCTTGTGCTTCAAAACCCGCAACTCACTCAATACAAAGCACAAAGACTAGTTGTAAAACATATATATCCTAAATGTCAGTATGTTAGATCATATAAACTCATAAAAGATAACATGAAATAATGATTACAAGATCATTAGCATGTATATGAAACATATAAGACCACGACATTAGGAATGGGACATAGATTCTGTTATTGATGTATGTAAAAAGAAAGTGGATATATAACTTGAAATCAGCCATGACTCCAAGCGAAAACATCCTTCGGATTCGTCCAGCCCAAGCCTCAACAATATTCTTCCATAAAAGGTGCATAAAGGATGTCACATAAGGGGGGTGAACATCACACGGAAACAAGGGTTTCCTGGACCTGGGAAGTGCAGGAGGCGCGGGGATAATCATACTTGATTTGGGCTATAACAGGTTATAGTATTGATATCATTCTCTCCCCTCCCTGAGGCCTTCCCAATGAGGTGTATTTATACTTCCTCAAATCAGTTTTTCAGTTGGGAAACAGTTTGGCCACGGGCTGGTGTAGGTGGTCTTCAGGTAAAACCCGTAAACCCCACCTAATTAATAGGGATATTATATATTTTTTAATATTTTAAATTGTATATGTGGGTTAGATATGAGCGAACCCGTGTTTTCATGAGTATAAGTCAGGGAAGAGTCACGTATGGAATTCAAAAGAATGTTTTTTAAGAAGTTGACCAAGTCTGAAAGGAAAGGGTTGCCGAAGGCCAATATATAGATCATCAAGTATATAAAGGTGATAAATGATGCAATAACATATACTTAATTTTTTGTGGAAATGAACCAGATAATATGTGGCAGAAAGTGAACAAAACTTTTTTAGCAAAGAGCTTCAAGGTTGATCTAGAGGACCGACAAGTATATGTCAATCTTTAGCGGTCATGATTACACAGGGTTGCATGCAGATATCGATCCTTCCCATGTGCATATGTTATCAGCTGGATTGTTCCACATATTGACGTGAAGACTATGAATTTGAGCAATACCAGTGGACATAAGCTTGCTACTTTTCTGGCAAAATATTACCATCTTATGTACCATTTTCCCAATCCAGAAGCACTCATGCATCCATAATTCTATGCGACCAACAATTATATAAGCACGGAGGACATTGTTAAAGGTTGGGTGAAAGATCCATCAAGTTTCGACAAACACCCACCAACACATATAAGACAAAGTCTCTCAGCAGGGCCTATGAGTTCTTGGTTATCCTAACTTGCAGAATTTACGGTTAGTAGAGCATTGAAACCTTTCCTGAAAGGTGGGAAATCTCATTGAACCAGGTTGTGAATAAGGGTAAGTCATTCAACTATTCAGACTTGTTGGCTCGATACTTAAGAGTCCATGTAGAAAATTCCTAGAATCCTCCCAAGGGTTGTTGTATAGGTAAATTCTCTCTGCAGACAGAGATGATCCTTCTATCCATACAATGGGTCTAGCAACAAGGGAAACAAGCTAACACCTACTTTCCTATATTATAAATGAAACATAGATTGAAAGAGATGACCAGCTACCTCGATATGATGCTGCGATGTTTATCTTTGTCGAAGCTACTTGATCCTTTGCTTTTCTAAAAATTGATCTCTGTTGCTACCAACGTTAAATTACCTACACAAGTGACCAAGAATCATACAAGTGCAACATGCATATAAAAATATAACCTATCTAACTGATCAAGGAATGCTAGAATTATTAATCATAAACATGAACAAGAATGGAAAATAAATATAAGTTGTATCATATTATTAATAGAGGAGGAGTTACAACCTGTGCCTTGATGTCAAAGCTCTCCTTCAGCGGGTTCGAATTCGGGCACGTCTCTAAAACACTCATTTTCAACTCAGCTTGAGAAGGCTAAGGGCTCAACTCTCTCCTTCAAAGCTTATGGCAATCTTGAAAACTCTCTATACTATGCTCTATTATGTTCTAACTAGCAGAGGCATTGGAGGATGATGAATTTATAGAGATGGAGGAGGGGACATGGATCCACTTATGATGGGAAAATGGCTTATCTCTTTGGGAGGTTCCTCTTTTGTAGGAACAAGAGGCCCAAGAGATGAAGCTTGATCATATCCCGACCAAAAAACATCCAGCTCTCTACCCTCGAAGATTCTAGGCCATGAATCTTCATTTCCTTATTTAAAAAATCTTCTAGAAGTGGATCAGCGCGGGTGTGATGTCCATACTAGCGTTGATCGGCACTGCGCACAACCTTAGGATGGGTCATCAGTGCTGGTGAGACATATAAGGGTCACGCTGCTTCAAAAATATGGGTTGTTAAGGAGCTACTCCAGCAATGATCAATAGAGAGTTTGTTCTTCAGATTGTAAGGGATGTGATGAAATTTTTTCATGATGGAAAAGATACCCAGGTGTCACCGTTAGGATCCTCCAGGATTCGAGAACAGGGAGTTCTGGGAAAATGAAAAAATGTTGTGTAATAAGGGCGAGAAAGCAAGATTCTATATGTCTGCATATCTACTGGATGCAATCTTTGCACATAATGCATTCCCTTGCATGGATTGGACTTGGACAACTTGAAACCTTGTTGTACATCCATTGCAAACTGCTCTCGAATTGTAGTCATCAAGCAGTAATGGAGAATCTAACTATCCACTTTCACATTTTGCTATACAAGATGATATTCGAGGAAGAACCACCTTGCATGTCACGTGGAGAAATGGAAGCAGTAGCAGAGATAGTAGATTGGTTCACCACACCTAATGGCACCTTCCTTAGAGTGTTCGGTGGTCAGAATTTGTTGAATCTTTTGCCAAGGTATGCCACCGATAAGCTTTTCATGCCAAAAGTTTCATATCATCTCTCCATAGGGTTTTTAGCAGCTTTGCATGGGAAGAAGAAACCACCTTGGCCAACTCTTGTTATTAAAATTGGATTGTACGAGATCAAGAACCTGAAAGTTGCAGATGTCGAAGGAAAGGTGATAGAGAAGTTTTCATTTGGTGCTCGGGAATTTAATATGTACGATCCTCGTGGTATTTTCAAATACCACTATGTGAGAATTCACTTCCAGTGGCTTAGCAGGACATTTCATTGGTCAGATAAGGATCCATGGAAGAATTTTCATAATTCCTCCAAATCCCACGAGCCGGTCAGTTTTGCAGGAACTTCATAAGTGACTCCGCAGAAGGAAGATACTCTGGAAGTAGTTCCAGCATAAGGGATCAACCCCACATAGGATAATGGAAAGAGAAATATTTCTTATAGTCTAGGGGGAGAATGAATTCGCAAGATGAAAGAAGATACAACTATTATGAAAACAAATTTAGCAACAGAGGCAAAGAGGAAATAGAGGATGCAGAGAGTAGAACAAAGGAAGAGGGAAGAGCAGAGGAATTTGGAGGAATAAAATCAAAAGAAAGAATAATAAAAGAATCACAAGCAGGAAGAAGAAGAGAGGAAAAGTATAATAGCAGAAGAAACATCGCAAGCACAAGTTGAGGAGAAAGAACCAAACCGGTAACCACCAGAGGAGGAGAGGGGACAAATGTAGGGTATAGAGTTTTATAAGTAGATTTAAGAGTTGATAGAGATTTATGACATGGAGGTGGAACCAGAGCCGCAAAATCAAGATTTTGACTCAAATACCAAGCACACAATAGGTTATCGTTCAGTCTCCACCACCTCCAGTAGCATAGTTAGATCCAGGCAAGGAAGAGGAATTTTTTCCTCTTGATGATGATCAGGTTATGGATATGTATAATTTGTATTACGATGAAATCCAGAAGAATATTATACAAACACGTAAGAAACATTTTTCTGATGACCTCGCATCACCTGCAAATATTAGAAAAAGGGTGATATTGGTGGTGTTGGGGTTCCTATGTTTTGGCAGGTTTGGCTCTACCAAAAGATAATACAACATCAAAACCACTTTGGGACCTCAGGATCTACCCTCCTATGTCCAGAGAGGGATCTCTCTATAAAGGCAAAGGTATATGTCTTTGAGGTTCTAGTTTAAGGTATTAGGCTAGTTAGAAGGCACAAGGTTTGTTTTGTTTTGTTTGTTTGTTTGGTTGTTGGGAAATATGAAGAAAGGGTTCAATATAAGACAAAGGTGAGCAAAGAAGGATTCTAGGCAAAGGGAGATAATTCAGAGAACACTTGAGACCATTGGGCAATGGAGTCATAAAAGGGTTTACTTGCTATTCAGTATCCAAGGCTTTCAATTGGGATAGTCATCTAAAACAGAGGATATTTAAAGATGATAGTGTGGTATGAAATGATAAGGAATGAAGGTGAATGACAAGGAAACCTCCGAGGTGACCACTTAGGAATCATATCTAGGGACAAGGCATGCCATTAAACACCTATGATCTACCCCCTAAAAGGCTAACTCTTCATACAACAATAAACACTTGAGATTTAAACACAAAGGTGAAGCCTGAGATCAGAGAAAGGCTTTGAACTTTCAATGCTTTGACATTCAACTTAAGGGAACTTATGAAGGTTCAATTAACTGAAAGAGACCTTAGTGAGAAATAATTAGCATTCTAAATTCGTAGTATCCCAATTCTTTCAATTAAAACCCAACAAGAACATCTAAGAACAAATTCATAAATTCATACATCAGTTAGCAGTGAATAACATCTACTACACTGGTTAAATTATCTTGAATAGTCCTCAGATAGCACAATCAGTAGAAAACATCAAAGATAAGAAGAGCAGGAGCATTAGGGTACCATGCAAGGGTATATCCTAAGCTAGATTTCTGATTCTTACCAGAGAAATGAAATGTAATGAGTTACAGAAGGAAAATAGAGACAAAGGTAGAACACATCATCGCTGCTTTAAATCAGGATCCAAAGAAACGTGCTTGTCATATTAAAGAGCAACACCAATCATATACAACATTGTCCAATAGCTTGATATTCAGTCTGAAAACATCTTCCTCAACCTATCTTAAAACTTTACACACAGAACTATATCTCAAGAGAAACAGCTTACAATTCACAGATATCCGATCAAAAACCAACAACCTTTGCAATGTGTTTTTCTTGAGTTCTTATAGCTAAAGAGAGGCAGAGGAGGTAGATAGAACTTTTAATGAAACAATAAAACAGAGGAAGAAGAGTGGCTCGAGCCCCATTCTGTTTTAATATCCATGCATTGATTTTCAGTACTCTTTGGATGAAAGAGTGGTCTTCAACATGCTGATAGTAACTCCAGGTATGTTCTTTGATGTACTTTTCGGCTGCAGTACTCTGTAGTACTCTGTGACTAGTAAGGAAGTTAAATGAATTTAGGTCTGCCATACTGCATAACAAATGCTCTGGCAACATTGGGACTTCTGTCAGGGTGTAGATCTTCTTGGGAACATTGATGAAGAGTAAAACATTATGGGAATTCTTTCCTTTCTCAAGAAAGAACCTTCTGCTGATGTGAGACACTGATAAGAATGTTTTTTGTGCTTTAGGCCTCATTAGGCCTTCTATGTTAATCAAAAGGTCTTCAATATGGTACATTTGCCCTCGAAACATTTAATTAAAGCTTAATAATCTTCAACTACAGGCTTTAAATTCTTTAATCCATTACTGATACTCTTTGCTGCTTCATTGACTGTCTTTGTCCGTGAATCTGTAATTTTAAAGGCGTTGGAGTTTTTACAGAGTTAAATACTGGTCTTTAATGAAATATTTCGTTCAAACACCTTCCAAGGCATTCACTCTACAATCTCTGGCTTTGAAAATGGCCTTCTCTGCACTCTATGTCACTATGACAGTGACTGTGAGCAATGGCGGTTTCCACCGCCTGTAACCCTGCAAAAGGCAACAAACATGTTAGACAAAAACAGTGGGAGAGGAGGTGGATGTTGTGGAGGGATGAGGAGATGGAAGCGCAATAGTGGAACCAGTGGCTGTAGCGGATAAAATGGTGAAAAAATGCTACATAACGGTGGAAAATTGATATGGTGAAGGTTTGATGGAGGAATGGTTGTGGATCGTCCGATCAGATCTGGTGGTGGTGATCAACGGTTATGATTAACTGATGGAGTGGCCTTAGAGGGTCAGATGGAATGAATAAACTTTTTAATGTAAAACATTAAAAGTTACACCTTGGCGAAATACAAAGGGAATGTATGAAAATGCATTGAAATCATGCTTGAATGGTGGGACCTGGCATGGGCGGAGGGCGATGGAATATGGACCGTTAGATCTCAGGAGGAGATCAACGATCGAGATGCCACGATTAAGTTCTTTGGTAGCGCGATGAAGAACTATGAATGAAATGTGTGATGTAATGAGGGTCGTTGATCTATATAGATCAACGATTATGATAGCATGGAAGGGCTCTCAAAGGCGGTAATGGGGAAGTGATTTTCCAGGGAAAACAACTGTTTTTGCGTAGCCAAAGCGCGGTTTTGAAAATTTCCCAAAATCACACGATATGGTTTGCCCCCTGACACGTGGCAAAATAAAACTACCCATATCACGTGAATTTAAACTGTTAAACCTCAAACGCCAAAGTTACGCGATATAGATGTTGGCTGTTGGATCTGGGACCACGAGATCTGACGGTGATGGATGGAGCGCGATACGAGGAGATGCGTGGCTGGTAAGGTGGGGACAAGTCAAAGGCGCTTTGAACGTGGGCCATCCGATCTACAAAAATAACAGCTGAGATCGAAAGTGGGAAAGCGAAGGCAGAGGGACATGGTTAATGGGCGGGAAGAATCCTGGCCGTTGGATCGAATGGGATGGATGACTGAGATTCAATCGGAATCGGAGGAGGCAGGGGCAAAAACTCTGATGGATGATTTTGTGATTGCATATGGACCGTCGGATCGGAGGAATATCGACGGTCGTGATTGGATCAGAGGGTGGCCAATCAGAGACGCAGGGTGGTGAGAGAGCCAATCCTAGCCTTTGGTTCTTATGGATTCAACGGCCAGGATTAAATCAGAGATCAGCCAATCGGGGATTCAGAGGGTGGCACAATAAAAACTTCCGATTGGCGATTGGCGTAGTGGTGCGATGGCCATTGGAAAGGGGAATCAACGGTGGAGATGGCCATCGGAGGGTATCATAGGAATGTTATGGGGCGCGCGGTGGGCTTTGAGTGGGCCGTCTGATATTTACAGATCGACGGTGGATATTGCTTCTGAGACCAATAGAGAAAATGTTCTCTCGCATTGGAAGATTTCATTTTAACAAAGGAATGCGCTCCACTCCAACGTTTTAATGCGATAAGCACTGTATGGTTTAGCGCTTGGTCTTAGATATTGGTTTCATGGAGGGGAAGTGGTTAGGGCTGGGCTGAAAGAGGCTAAGCCTGTTATATGATGAAAAGTGGGTTTTTAGGCCTAAAACCCCACTTTTCATCATATAACGCCTAAAAACGGTGTTTTAAGGCTTAAAGGAGGTTCTGGTAAGGGGAAAAACGGGTTTTTCACCAAATGAAGGGATTTCACATGGTTTTCAAAGGATAATTAAATGGTTTAGAAGACTTAGGAAGGGATTTTGGGGGTCAAAGGGGAAAAAAGGGTTAAAATGGGGAATTTTGCAGGGATACGAGGGGGAAAATGGAGGCTTTTCTGAGCATAATTTTTTCACAGACAGTGAGGATTTCTTGATGGAAACAAAAATGAAGATATTTTCTAAGGTAAAGGGCACACAGAGGCTTCAAGAATGAGAGATTTTCATAGGAAATGTATCTCTTGAAGGCTCAAAAAAATATTTAGCCACCTGTTTGCTTGACAAAAAATTTATAGGTGGCTAACAGTGGCTCCACATGGGGATGGAATTTTCTTGAAGATGTCAAGAACTTCAGAAATATTCTTTGGGAAGTAGGCCAAATGCCTGATCTTTGAAACATCTTCTCTTATTTGATTCAGCTATTACAAACATGATGGATATTAATTCAACAGAAAACATTCCCCAAACAATCTACCTACCCATCCTACAGTCCTAACATTTTTTTTCTTCAAGGTGCATTTGAATTCGCAGACCTTCTTCATCATTTTTTTTTTTTTTGAAAGAAGAAAACAAAATAGTCTAATTCTACCCTTGTTCCTCCATGAGACCAGATTAAACAGTTGGTCTCATAGCTTCTCTACCTAATCTAATATCTTCTAGGATTAAAATATCTAGCAGATTTCTTTCTCTACATTCTACAACAGAAATTTAAAAACAGTCAAACCAGGATTAGACAGTCTGGTTTGTTGTGGATCCATGGCATAAAGACAGCTGCACATGAACTGAAATTGCAGAAACTTGAAAACGAAATTTTTTAAGGCTTGAAATCTTGAAACTTTGAAGCATCCTTCTTTCCTTTGTGACTCAAGTTTTGAGCTTGTTAGATTCACTTTCTTCTTCACTTCAGCTCTGGTTTTGGGCTTGTTAGAGTTGATTCTTCTTTTTTGCTTTGCTGGTGCAGATTTTGAGCATATTAGAACCAGCTTCTTTACTTCCTTTGGCTAAGGTTTTGATCATGTTAGAGCCCATCTTTTGCACTTCTGAGGTTCAAGTTTTGAGAATGTCTGAACCTCTCTTTCTCTCTTTTTTGGAAACACTTTTCTCTTTTTCTTTGAAAACAAAACACAGCAATGGTATTTACAATGGAAATGAAAACTGTAAACTGGAAATCAGCAGTAGTAATGCTTGAGCATCCTGCCATTGACAGGACCCCCAAACAGATCTGTACCATCTAGCTCTTACAGAAAAAAGGCATTTGGACCAATGGTGGATTGGATGATGTAAGGACCCTGCCACAAACTATCAAATTTGCCATGCTTTCTTTTGTCTTCTCTCCTAGAGTCCCACTTTAGAACCTTATCTCCAATTTTGAAGTCACAAGCTTTTGTTCTCTTATCAAATAACTTCTTTATGTTTTCTTGCAATTTCAGAGCTCTGTTGTAGACTTCTTCTCTTGTTTGTTGGAGATGAATTGTTTGGTTTATCCTCCTTACCATGTTGTCCTCTTCTGACTGAATCTCTTGGACTAGTTTAATCACTGGTACCCCTAGGCTGGTAGGAAACGCTGCCTTTGTGCCATAAACAAGCTGATATGGTGACATTCCAATGGATTTCTTTGTTGTGATCCTGTCAGCCCATAAAGCATGCACTAACTTGTTATGCCATGATTTCTTATTCTCTTCAAGCAGCTTTTTGATAATGGTCACCAATCTTTTGTTTGATGATTCGACTAACCCATTACCTTGTGGGTAATAAGCAATTGAATGACCGAGTGCTATTTGATACCCGTGACAAAAATCAATCATTTTCTTGGATCCAAAAGCAGCAGCATTATCAGTGATTATCTTTCTAGGGCAGCCAAACCTAGAGAGGATGTGGTCTTCTAGGAACTTAATGATAACAGAATCTATGGCATTCCTGGAAGGGATGGCCTCTATCCATTTTGTGAAGTAATTTGTGGCTGTGAGAATCCATTTGTGTTGACCAGAAGATGCAGGGTGTGTTTCCCCTATGAAATCTAGGCCCCACTGTTGAAAGGGAGCTTCAACAGTTATAGGTTGTAATGGTAAAGGGAGGAGCTTTCTTTTGCCCTCAAAGATATCGCACTTATGGAAGGAAATTATCATTTTGTGGATGTCATTGAAAAGCGTAGGCCAATAATAGCTAGCTCTGAGTATGTTGTTAGCAGTGGATTTCCAGTTTAAATGGCCTCCACACTCTCCTGCATGGAACTCCTGTTTAATCCTCTCTGCTTCAGTTTCGGGCATACATTTAAGCAGAAAACCACTTGCATTTTTCCAGTATAAACATTCATTCAGTATGCAATAGTTTCTCGCTTTTAACTTTAGGAATCTAGCCTTAGTATTTGATAAATCAGGAGGGGCATTGAGGTTTGTGAGTACCTACAATATATCGGAATACCAAGGAGAATTTTGAAATTGTTCTTCAACTGTAGGATCGGGCAATCCTTCATGTTCATCCAAGGCATTCACCATGTTTATGTCAAGGGCTTGCAAGTTAGATTCAGCCATTAGTTGAGCTAAGCCCTGACCTTTGATCAGTTTTGTGGGTTTTATTTCCAGGTCATACTCTAATATTACAGCAATCCATTTTCCCCTCTTTCCATATGTATCTTGAGACAAAATGTCTTTCACCACTATTTTTGGCACGTAGGAAATGATGTGAGAATGAAGTATATACACCCTAAATTATTTCAAGGCCTTTACCAAGGCATAGGCCTATTTTTCCATTATGTTGTATTTTAAGGGTGCATCCCTCAGAGATTTTCTGAAGAAAGCAATAGGTTGTTCCATTCCCTCTGAATTTTTCTACAGTAGGACTGCAGGAAGTCTTTTGAGAAATCTGGGCTGATTAGGACAGGTGCCCGGGTGAGTGCAATTTTAACTAATTCGAAATATTTTTTAGCCTCTACAGTCCACTTAACCCCTACACCTTTTTTCAGCATGTTTGTCATATCCCTGAGGTGCTCAGCCAAGTTGGGAATATGTAATATTCCTTTTTAAGGAAATTTATAAAACACAGAGAATGGTACAGCAATGGAATGCTCCTTGATGAAAATATTCAACAGCACATAAAATAATAAAAATGGCCTATGCAACAGATACACATTAGCAGAGAAATCACTAAGCCATTTTATTATGCTGAGGAGTATAAGTGATTACAATAGCTGCCCAGAAGATAGTGCTCAAGCTGGCGCAGGCAAGACAAAATATAATCCTGAAAAGACAAAGGTACAGTGGTTTTACTGTTGCGTTCAAGCGGCTGGGAATACTGCCGCGTGCTGCTAATATGTTGTGGCTGAAAGGGCTCTGCTTGGTAACTCCTGATTCTGCTCTGTGCAATGCTCCCTGACCCAATCCTCTCTGCTCCTCCTCCTGACCCGTAACCACTACAATGGTGACAATCCGGAGCTCACACTGGTCGATCCGCAGTCTTCCCACACATACTGCGTCGACACTCCTGACGCGGCTCTGCACAAGTCCAAACCTGATCCTCTGACAAAATGATGACAAAAATGCCTCACCCGAGCAGGCACTCATAGTCCCTCGGGGTTCAGGTTGAGATCTTCGCTCGGAGACACTCGGCGCACTAAACAGTGCTGCAGACCTACTAAACAGCCGGCGTGCTCAAGTCTTAGCGACCAGTTTCAATATCTTAAACATCAATAATGCCCAAAAATGAGGAAGCTCCCTCCCTTTTATATGTGGCCTTCCTCTCAAACCCTAGGCTCCTCATCTCCAACGCAACCCTTCTCGGCCCCACGTTGCCAACTTAGCCCGCGTGCTTACCTCTGCGTGCTCAAGTGATTCCATGATCTACTCACTGTCATTTACAATTTAACTATAGGCGGAAAAATTGGTCCAAATTAATATTCCAATTAGCTATTGCTAATTGGGAATATTACAGTCTCCCCCGGCAAAATGTTGCTTGACCCCAAGCAACTGTAGTGATGGATGCTGCCAGATCTTTTCACTCTCCCACGTAGCATCCTCATCCGGCAAAAATAATTGCTCTTCCTCAAGCAATTCCTGAACAAGCCTCCTCTCTGGCTGATGTTCCCCATCGACACTGCAAAATGTGCCACTGATTCTTCCCTGTCTTCTGCATCATCCCGATATGAAGGAATCTCTCAATGCTAGGATCCCATACTGATCTCTCACGATACCAACGAACCAACAATCCTTTCGGATCCCATCTCCACCTTGGCTCAGACTGCGCACTGCCTCTGGCTATGACTGTTGCTCTAAGAGGTGAAGACCATGACCCATGCTGCGCTGTATATGTGGCTGTGTAAGCTGTCCCATCAGCTATGTACCTAATCATCACCTCTCTCCAATCTACTGTAAGGATAGAATTAAAGAGTCTCCACTCAAGGCATGGAGTCTGGAATATACTGAGGAACATCTCCCTCATGTGGATCCTCCATCCCCCAGCAATCACCCAAACAAAATGAGCCACCTCCCAACAAGGCAACTCCTGAAAATCTCCTTCCACCTTAAGCTCCGGTAATGAAGGTGGGCTGTAAATCTGAACTTGGAAAGCATCATAGCTTACCCCATGTTGTCTTTCTCTCCACTCATGACAAATGTAGAGTGTATGCTGATCCTGGGCTGCAAAATTATTTCCCTCCAATGGCAAAGTGAAGAACAATCCTCCAGAGAAGGTTCCTCCAACAATGAAGAATAAGATGGCCCAAAACAATCCATCCATGAAGAATAGGACATGGTCATCATGGATCATCCTAATTAGAGTTTTTCTGAAGTTTTTACATGATGATACATGATGCAAACAATTCCTCACAAGGATATAGGGCAGTCTCATCCACTGCAACTTCAGAAAATTACATGGCAAGCAATCTCCAAGATGCATCACATCTACTAAAGGATAGTAAATGGCTGAATGTAACAACAATAATACATGGTCAAACACTTTCCCATGGCTATACAATGGATAAATATCAATATTAGGGCCCACCTCAAAAGGAAACAAACATTTGGCTGTGGTGGCCATATCTCCTCCCATGCTCCCATTAGAACATGTAGTGCAGAAATTGTGAGAATTTTTCCCACTCACGAACACATCCAGCTCATGTGTCTCTCTCATAATCAAGCCTCCCATACAAATCTTATCTATATCGGCAAATGGAGACATGATCAGCAGCAAAACGAAGGAAACGTTGAAGGTTACAAGTGATGAAAAGAGGTACCAACAGCTTCCCCAACAAGTACAACGCAGTTTTACAAGTTGATGCTTGATAAGAGTACATGGAAAAATGTTTATGTTAATCATGCATGTCTTCATATGATACATGATATCGTGCAGCAAATGAACATACATGTGGTGATAAAACATTTTCCCAAGGCCACAAAAGATATGGCTGCCTCTATCATGTAGTTTCGCCCAATAAAACTCATGGAGCAATATGACAAGCTTGCCTTCTTGTGAAGAAATGCACTGCATAAGAATGGTAAGAGTGTGCAAATCAATGAATGTATATACAAACTTCTCACAAAATTCTTGAAGTAAGATGGTACATGGGTCCATACATGAGTCCTCCATAGTGTTTTGGCATGGTGTGAAGAAGAATGAACCATGTGCCACAAGAAGCTAATCCTCCTTATGCTTGGAAACCCAAGTCAAGAAGAATATGCCATAGATGTCTATATCATAATTACCTCCTCTTTGTTCATCAAGTGCAACAAATATGAAGTGATCCTGGGACCTATGGGTTATAGATCCACCATATTTACGTTGGGCACACTTCATCCATAAATCTCTGCTCCAAGGTGACAACGTTGTGAGCTCATGCAAGTAAGCTCCTGTCAATACAGAGCTCTGTTCTTTGACATGCTCCTTGTCAAAGACTCCTTTAATAATGCTGCAAAAAATATGGAATACCTCCCAAGATGGAAGTGCTTCCAAAACATCATCAAAGACCAAGGAGATAGTGCCATCTCCTCCTCCTGCAACATCATACCAAGTGTGAGAGAAAATCTTCCCTTGCTCTCCCAGAAACAAACAAAGCAACAAGACATTGTGTTGCCTCCCCATACCTCCATCATACCAATCATGTGATGAAGACACAATGAATGATATGAGTATCATATCAACACCATGCATCCATACTCTATGCTGCTCAATGATGCAAGTATCCAGCCATCTTTTCCCCATCCTCCTACTCTTAGGAAGAGTGTTTGCCAAGTGATGGCCAAACTCTTTCAAGAGTAACCAGCGCAGCCAAGCCTCCTGCTGCCCGGTATCATAGATTTGCAGGTAGCTCCCTAGCTCCTTGCTCATCATACACATCCACTCAATCACCTGTGGATGCCTCCTTCTTCTCCTCATCCTGGTACTCCTCCCATGAGGGCTACCATCCTCCCAAATCAAATTCCTATCGTTGCACTTCATGGGATTTTGAAATGTAAGCTTCTCAAGGATCAATGAGACCCTATCAAGAATCAAATAGGTGGTAGGAAAAAACCTCCCATCATGATGTGTATGGCTCAAGGGATATCCAACACAGGCATGAGAGACGTTATCCATCTTAAGATGTCCTCCATCTTCTATCTTCTCTTGTGAGAATGGAAGAAAATGTTTGCACTCCATGGTGTGTTGAAGTGCACCTCTGATGAGATCTCTCCTTGAGACCTCCCTTTTATCAATAGCCTTCCAAAACCAATGAGGTCTTGGATCTGAAAGTAGAATTTCCTCTTCGAGCTGAGAGGAGCTCATTGAGAAAGTGTCATCTTGAAGGGAGAAAGGGTTTCTTACTCCAAGATGTCTACCATCAATCTTCAAGGCTTCAAACCCCAACATCAAATATGATGTACAATCCAACAATGGCTCATGATAATGATGGTTTTTTCCTCCTTGAAATTTTTCATGTTGCACAGCGCAGTGCAACCGAGCTGCTCTATGGTAGCAATGGGATTTGACCCTTGGTCATGAAAAAGTAAATCTCCACATTGATCAAGAGAATTTGCTGCAACAATGGAATGTGGAAATATTTTCATACCTTGATGTGCATTTGGAACTTCTTGTAGGGCTACAAGAGTTCCTCCCTCAAAAGTGTTGGCTGCTCCAACTGTTGATGCGTGTGGCTGCTCCTCCATGAGTGTGACAGCGTTATCACAAGCCTCCTCAAGAGGTGATGTGATCTCTTTTTTCTTTGCTCTTTCTCCATAAAATGTTTGGAACAACCCTTGAGTGAACTCTGCAAAATTCTCCACCCTTGCATGGCTCAAGTGGCTGCACCACCGATCATAGGCTTCACCCTCCAAATGCAGCGCTGAGATTTCAACAGCTTCTTCTCCTGCTACAGGATGTAGTAGGAAAAATGCCTCCAACTTCCTCACCCAAGTTCTTGCATTAGATGACCCATCAAAGGTAGACAACAGAAATCTATTTCCTTTGATTTCTTTTCTGCTGCAGGGTCTCTTCTCTTCCTTCAACTGGATGAAATGAGGAAAATCTAGAGTCGCCTTGAAGGCTCTAGGTTGAGATCTATACTCGACAAGGTAATCACTGAGAATCTAATGATCCAAGTGTCTTCCATGCTCAGTATCTTCTACTCGATGAGAATAGGAAGTGCATGGTACTTCCTCTTCTTTTTCTTCAATCTTCTTGACCTCCTCAATGGTGGATTCATTCCCTCTGGATCTGAAAATAGATGAGAATAAATTCATCTTTTTCACCGTACCGGTCTTCTTGGGCTTAGACTCACAGGGACTAGTGGATCTCTCATACATGGGAAGAGGTGTCCTCCCAATGGTACGCTGCAACTCTGAGCTCTGCGTTCTAGATCCTCCATTGTTCCATTTTCTTTTATCCTGCCTGAGCTGACAGTAATCTTTGAAAGGCAAAGCTGCTTTGAAGTCTTCCCCCTTGGACTGCCATTCTCAGAAATAATCTCCAAAGGGTAAATGATCTCGTTGCCTCTCTTCCTTACTCTGAACTGGAGGTAAGAATGTAGGCATTGTGATAATGTCCACAGGCTGAGCCAGAACCATGCTCTGATACCACTGTAATATTCCTTTTTAAGGAAATTTATAAAACACAGAGAATGGTACAGCAATGGAATGCTCCTTAATGAAAATATTCAACAGCACATAAAATAATAAAAATGGCCTATGCAACAGAAACACATTAGCAGAGAAATCATTAAGCCATTTTATTATGCTGAGGAGTATAAGTGATTACAATAGCTGCCCAGAAGATAGTGCTCAAGCTGGCGCAGGTAAGGCAAAAGATAATCCTGAAAAGACAAAGGTACATCGATTTTACTGTTGCGTTCAAGCGGCTGGGAATACTGCCGCGTGATGCTAATATGTTGTGGCTGAAAGGGCTCCGCTTGGTAACTCCTGATTCTGCTCTGTGCAATGCTCCCTGACCCAATCCTCTCTACTCCTCCTCCTGACCCGTAACCACCACAATGGTGACAATCCGGAGCTCACACTGGTCGATCCGCGGTCTTCCCACACATACTGCGTCGACACTCCTGACGCGGCTCTGCACAAGTCCAAACCCGATCCTCTGACAAAATGATGACAGAACTGCCTCACCCGAGCAGGCACTCGTATTCCCCCAAGGCTGAGGTTGAGATCTCCGCTCGGAGACACTCGGCGCACTAAACAGTGCTGCAGACCTGCTAAACAGCCGGTGTGCTCAAGTCTTAGCGACCAGTTTCAATATCTTAAACATCAATAATGCCAAAAAATGAGGAAGCTCCCTCCCTTTTATATGTGGCCTTCCTCTCAAACCCTAGGCTCCTCATCTCCAACGCAGCCCTTCTCGGCCCCACGCTGCCAACTCAGCCCGCGTGCTTGCCTCCGCGCACTCAAGTGAGTCCACGATCTACTCACTGTCATTTACAATTTAACTATAGGCGGCAAAATTGGTCCAAATTAATATTCCAATTAGCTATTGCTAATTGGGAATATTACAGAATAAACCTCCTTAAGAAGTTAATTTTCCCAATAAATGACTGCAACTCTTTTATGTTTCTCGGGTGGGTAATCTGTAGTATTCCCTCAACTCTTTGTGGATCTATCTTAATTCCCTTCTCTGATATAATATGGCCAAGAAGCTTACCTTCTTGAAGCCCAAACACAGTCTTCTTGGGATTTAAAGACATACCGAACCTTCTAAATTTTTCAAAAACTCTTCTCAGATGTTTTAGGTGCTCCTCATCAGTCTTGGAATATACTGTTATGTCATCCAGATAGATGACAATGAAGTTCCCTATTTCCTTCGAAAAGGCTATGTCCATTGCTCGTTGTAAGGTCGCACTAGAATTCATTAGTCCAAAAGGCATTTTTACGTACATAAACGTGCCCCATGGAGTGGTGAAAGCTGTTTTGAGTTGGTCTTCTGGGAGTACTAAAACTTGGTTATAGCCTGAAAAGCCATATAACAGGGAGATCCTTTTTGAGTCAACTACCCTTTGTAGGATGTGTTCCATCTTTGGTAAAGGGTAATTGTCTTTAAGTGAAGCTCTGTTAAGGTTCCTGAAATCAATGCACAACCTGATCTCACCTATCTTCTTTCTCACAGCTACAAGGTTGGAAACCCAATCGGAGAACCTCACAGGTACTATGATTCCTGCCTCGTACATCTTTTTGATTTCCTTTTTGACCAGGGGCAGTTGTTTCGGGTTAATTCTGTGAAGTTTCTGTTTGAAAGGTTTTTGGTTTTCTTTCAAAGGGATCTTGTGTCGGATAATCTTCGTATCATAGGCTTGTAAGTCCTCATAGCTCCAGGAAAACACATCAATGAACTCTTTAAATAAGTCGATATATTTGTTTTTCATGTCTGCGGGCAAGGACTTAGCCAGTTTAATCATCCTAGGTTTATCCTCGGTGCCTATATTGCATTCCTCGACATCAGAGTCTGAGTGTTCTATAGTGGGTTTCTTCACTATGTCTTCAAAACCAAAAAGGTCCTCTAAAGGTGCCAATCCTCTAGGTATATTCTTATCTTTTGACTGTAGTGCCTCTATTTCCTCTTTTTCTGCGTTTTTGTATTCTTTGGTGTGAGTTCCAATTTCTTCAGTTAACACGTTTATTTCTACGTTATGTGGTGATATTTCTTCATCGGGGGGCTCTTTACTCAGGCAACTTTCATCGGATTTAGAGTCTGAATCAGAGAATTCAAATTCGTTCCTGCCAATTAGGAAATCCTCTATCTGCTTGTCACCCTCAAAGACTTGCCAATATTTTTCATTATCAGGCACTGCAGGTCTATATTTCGTCTGAATGATGATTTTTTTGTCACTAGGTGCTTTATGATATGAACTAGAAACACAGGCTAATCCATTCGCAATTATGCTCTAACTCCTAGGAACAAACACAAGTTCATACTCTACAAAGGTTTTCAATAAATCCATAGCATCATTCCTATACGCTCTCAATCTAGGGTGTTTAGCTGTATACTCTCCGTTCACTTGTTTTATGATTAACTCAGAGTCTCCGTGTACAGCTATCCTTCGAGCTCCTAGTTTTTTCAACAGATTCAAGCCTAGGATGAGAGCCTCATACTCCGATTTATTGTTTGTACATTTGAAGTTCAGATTGAAGGCATGACTCTCAGTGTTATGTAACCACACTCTGGCTCCTGCATTCTTTCTAGTGCAAGACCCATTGAAATTCATTCTCCATAAGGGATCGTTTTCAGGTTTATCATCATTTTCCTCCCTAACGTTGGTTTCATTGGTATGTTGTAATATGGGGTCTGCATCATGGTGTGGAGTATTTTTCTCTTCGTGATGTGTATGTAGTTCAAAGAGATGACTAGTCAGTTTTTTTTAATCTTGTTCTTGTTCACTCTGAGTTTCTGATTCAGTGCACTGGCCAAAGGTTTCTTCTTCGTTTTCTTCGATGTATAGAGTGGCCATTATGTTAAAGACTGTGGGCTCTACCCTATTGTTTGCATCTCTTTTCTCTAGCTCTGGTTCGTCTATGGATTCATCGTTGCAAAGGATAAAGGAGTCCAGATCCGTGTGTACAGAGTACAAAGGTGAATTTTCAGGTTTTTCAGGGCTGCTAACCATGAACTTCATTTGTTCCTCTCTATACAGTCTCCTAAGCTAGCTAAAGACAGGGATTGTGGCATATGACCCATCCATATGCATTGTACATTGCAGCTTGGCTCCCCATGACCTGGACAACAGCATGCCATACTTAGGTGGCACATCTGCCACCACAACATCCATAACCATACATTTGGCTGGAATCTGGGTCAGGTTCACACAGAGATCTTTGATTAGGCCAAGGCACTTTACTCTGCTAGAGTCAAATGAATACAAATCCTTATAAGGTCGGGTTATCTCTAGGCCTAACTTCTCCATAACTACCTTAGGCATTAGGTTGTGTGATGCCCCAGATTCATGCATTGCATTGTGAAGGATCTTGTCATGGATATTGAGGCTGGTATAAAAAATAGGTACTACCCCTTCCTGAAACTTCCCTTCTATCTTTGGACCAAACAGAAGGGTTGGTTGATCATCACTTAGATTGACAGTGTCACTGTTTTCTCCTAGATTTAAAGCTTTCAAAATTTGGCCTTTATATACATCCTGAGTGGCTAGCTCAGAGAGTGGGACAAAAATTTTAATTTTAGCAATCTCACTCTCCAAATTGAAGGGAGATTGACTCTTTTTGAGGCTCAACTTTGTTTTGTTAGCCACTACTTTAGTGGCAGAATTAGTGTCCTGATTCTCACTATGTACAGTGTTTGTAGCTGTTTTATCAGGAGAATTAGCTGCAGTGCTAGTGCTGCTAGTTTGTTGACTTTGTTTATCATTATTTTGGCTGTCTTTCTCTTTGTTCTTCCCAGAACTTTCAGCTACTGATTTTTTGCTTTCAGCAGTCACCTTAGGAGTTTTCTCAGACCTTTTCTTAATGGTAATCTCATAAGCTTTTGGTTTGGAATTGTCTAAGCTCTTCTTGCTTCTAAGTTCATACTGTTCTCTGACCTGAATGATGGCATTTTCAAATCCTAGCCTATAATCCTCAGATTCTAACCTTTCCTCATCCCAGTGTGAGTGTGATGTCTGATTATCTTCTGTGGAACAGTTGTGGATTGAGTTGTCTATTTCCACCATGTTTATTGTGGTTCCCTCGAACTCTTCTATTATCCCTTCATCCTCATCAAGGAAAGTCTCTTGAAATGGGGGTATGACTTGTTGATCAGAGTCTCTCTGTCTGTTTGGGGGATTGTTTCTCCTAAAGTTCTAGTTCTGGTTATGATTTTGGTTTATGTTCTAGTTTCTGACTTGGACAGTTAAATTTTCCACCATTTTTCCTAGTCTCTCCATGGTTTTGGCTAGACTTTCATACTTGGGACCGGATGTGGAAGCTGATGTGTCATCCCTATATGTTACCTTTTTCTCAGACCTCATTCTGGCTCTTTTTTCAATCAGGTTAGCTTCTACACTCACTGCTCCTTTTTTCATATCTTCCAATGTGTTGTAATCTCTCTCCCTGAGCTGGTAGGCCATGTCAGCATCAAAGCCTTTAGGATATTTCACTAAAGCCATTCGTTGGGGAGGTTTCATGTGTGGAGGAAGAGCGTTGTAAACACTGTTAAACCTTATAGAATAGTCATGGACACTCTCTCCTACATTTCTTTTAAGGTTCTTGTATTTTGCTACAATTTGGAGAGGGTTGGTATTGACTTCCCATTTGTTTATGAAGGATTGATATAAAGAGGGAAGATCGTGGATACTATTAGGAGGTAGGCCTTTAAACCACTTCTTCACATCTCCTCCTAAACTTTGGGAAAAGATTCTCATCTTGACTGTCTCATCATCTATCTCCATATAGTCAAAGGAATCTTCCATCCTATCTACATGGTGTTGAGCTATGGTAGACTCTTTTGCAGTGAAGTGTGGGATTTTTGACTGATAATCATTGGGTAAAGGCACTAGAGGCTATGGTAACACCAGAGGTGCATACTAGGCTGCCATGATGATTTTCTGAGGAGGTAAAGGATTGGCTTGAGCAGCAGGTACATGGATGACAGGAATACTAGGACCATCAACACTCCGTTGAGTTGAATTAGGATGATAGAGCCCCAAGTTTTGAATGAAATGAATATCCGGAGGTGTATATGGAGGGGTCTCTATATCCCTAATGCTTTGACCACTATGAGAGGGTGAACTAGGAAGCTCAAGGTCTGACTGGTCTAGAGCACTGAATGACCTAGTTTTAGGTAAACTGCTTGGTAAGTCTAAGTCAAAATGAGTGTCTGATAGAGCTGTAAAGTTTTCTGGTGCTGAGTTAGCTCTATGGATGTGTCTGGACATAGTTGGATTTCTAGGGGTGGGAGATTTCCTAAGAATTTTCTCTGGGTTGTCAACTATTTCAGGTGGGTTTGGGTCGCTATAAGCTCTTGTATGAATGGTTCTTGAAGCCAGTATGTTTGTTTTCAAACAAAGAAGCTTAATCCTATTTTTTACTTATAATATGGCTGATGTTGTTATGAAGGGTAGTCTTCCAGTGGAGTCTTGTGAAAACCAAGATAATCAGCAGGCCTACTGATCACCAGTGGAGTCTTTTAATCATTAAGGAACTATGGAGTCACCAGGTAGAAGGTTTAAAATGTTTCAAGAAGGTTACTGTTCACCACAGTGATTAACCACCAAACTTAGGCTACTACGGTCTTCTTTGAGTTTTTAGAAGTGTTTGAAGGTGTGTTTTACTCAAATATTCCCCAGTGGAGTCGCCATTATGTTGGAGACGACAATGGGACACAAGATCAGATATAACAGCAAGGGCACTCAAAGTTTTTTCCCCGGTGGAGTCGCCATTATGTTGGGGTTCCTATGTTTTGGCAGGTTTGGCTCTACCAAAAGATAAGACAACATAAAAACCACTTTGAGACCTCAGGATCTAGCCCTCCTGGGTCCAGAGAGGGATCTCTCTATAAAGGCAAAGGTATATGTCTTTAAGGTTCTAGTTTAAGGTATTAGGCTAGTTATAAGGCACAAGGTTTGTTTTGTTTTGTTTGTTTGTTTGGTTGTTGGGAAACATGAAGGAAGGGTTCAATATAAGAAAAAGGTGAGCAAAGAAGGATTCTAGGCAAAGGGAGATAATTCAGAGAACACTCGAGACCATTGGGCAATGGAGTCATAAAAGGGTTTACTTGCTATTCAGTATCAAAGGCTTTCAATTGGGCTAGTCATCTAAAACAGAGGATCTTAAAATATGATAGTGTGGTATGAAATGATAAGGAATGAAGGTGAATGACAAGGAAACCTCCGAGGTGACCACTTAGGAATCAGATCTAGGGACAGGGCATGCCATTAAACACCTATGATCTACCCCCTAAAAGGCTAACTCTTCAGACAACAAGAAACACTTGAGATTTAAACACAAAGGTGAAGCCTGAGATCAGAGAAAGGCTTGAACTTTCAATGCTTTGACATTCAACTTAAGGGAACTTAGGAAGGTTCAATTGACTGAAAGAGACCCTAGTGAGACAGAATCAGCATTCTAAACTCCCAGTATCCCAATTCTTTCAATTAAAACCCAACAAGAACATCTAAGAACAGATTCATAAATTCATACATCAATTAGCAGTGAATAACAGCTACTACACTGGTTAAATTATCTTGAATAGTCCTCAGATAGCACAATCAGTAGAGAACATCAAAGATAAGAAGATCAGGAGCATTAGGGTACCATGCAAGGGTATATCCTAAGCCAGATTTCTGATTCTTACCAGAGAAATGAAATGTAATGAATTACAGAAGGAAAACAGAGACAAAGGTAGAACACATCAACGCTGCTTTAAATCAGGATCCAAAGAAACGTGCTTGTCATATTAAAGAGCAACACCAATCATATACAACATTGTCCAACAGTTTGATATTCAGTCTAACAGCATATTCCTTAGCCTATCTTACATCTTTACACACAGAACTATATCTTAAGAGAAACAGCTTACAATTCACAGATATCCGATCAACAACCAACAACCTTTGCAATCTGTTTTTCTTGAGTTCTTATAGCTAAAGAGAGGCAGAGGAGGTAGATAGAACTTTTAATGAAAAAATAAAATAGAGGAAGAAGAGTGGCTCGAGGCACGTTCTGTTTTAATATCCATGCATTGATTTTCAGTACTCTTTGGATGAAAGAGTGGTCTTCGACAGGCTGATAGTAACTTAAGGTATGTTCTTTGATGTACTTTTCGGCTGCAGTACTCTGTAGTACTCTATGACTAGTAAGGCAGTTAAATCATTTTAGGTCTGCCATACTACATAACAAATGCTCTGGCAACATTGGGACTTCTGTCTGGGTTTAGATCTTCTCGGGAACATTGATGAAGATTAAAACATTATGGGAACTTTTTCCTTTCTCGAGAAAGAACCTTCTGCTGATGTGAGACATTGATAAGACTATTTTTTGTGCTTTAGGCCTCATTGGGCCTTCTGTGTTAATCACAAGGTCTTCAATATGGTACATTCTCCCTTGAAACATTTAATTAAAGCTTAAAAATCTTCAACTACAGGCTTTAAACTCTTTAATCCATTACTAATACTCTTCGCCGCTTCGTTGACTGTCTCTGTCCGTGAATCTGTAATTTTAATGGCACTGGAGTTTTTATAGAGCTAAACACTGGTCTTTAATGAGATATTTCGTTCAAACACCTTCAAAGGGGCATTCACTCTACAATCTCTGTCTTTAAAAATGGCCTTCTCTGCGCTCTGTGTCACTATGACAGTGACTGTGAGCAATGGCGGTTTCCACCGCCTGTAACCCTGTAAAAGGCAACAAACATGTTAGTGAAAAGCTGTGGGAGAGGAGGTGGATGTTGTGGAGGGCTGAGGAGATGGCAGCGCAGCAGTGGAACCAGTGGCTGTAGTGGAGAAAATGGTGAGAAAATGTTGCGTAACGGTGGAAAACTAATCTGGTGAAGGTCTGATGGAGGAATGGTTGTGGACCGTCCGATCAGATCTGGTGGTGGTGATCGAAGATTATGATTAACTGATGGAGTGGCCTTAGAGGGTCAGATGGAATGAATAAACTTTTTAATGTAAAACATTAAAAGTTACACCTTGGCGAAATACAAAGGGAATGTATGAAAATGCAGTGAAATCAGGCTTGAATGGTGGGCCCTGGCATGGGTGGATGGTGATGGAATATGGACCGTTAGATCTCAGGAGGAGATCAACGGTCTAGATGCCACAATGAAGTTCTTTGGTAGCACGATAAAGAACTATGAATGAAATGCGCGATGTAATGAGGGTCGTTGATCTATATAGATCAACGGTTGGGATAGCATTGAAGGGGTCTCGGAGGCGGAAATGGGGAAGTGGTTTTCCAAGGCGGTTTTGAAAATTTCCCAAAATCACGCGATACGGTCTGCCCCCTGACACGTGGCGAAATAAAACCACCCATATCGTGTGAATTTAAAATGTTAAACCTCAAATGCCAAAGTTACGCGATATGGATGTTGGTCGTTGGATCTAGGACCACGAGATCTGACGGTGGTGGATGGAGCGCAATACGAGGAGATGCGTGGTTGGTAAGGTGGGGACAAGTCAAAGGCGGTTTGAATGTGGGTCATCTGATCTATGAAAATAACGGCTGAGATCGAAAGCGGGAAAGCGAAGGCAAAGGGACATGGTTAATGGGCGGGAAGAATCTTGGTCGTTGGATCGAATGGGACTGACGGCTGAGATTCAATCGGAATCGGAGGAGGTAGGGGCCAAAACTCCGATGGACGATGTTGCGATTGCATATGGATCATCGGATTAGCGGAAGATCAACGGTCGCGATTGGATTGGAGGGTGGCCAATCAGGGACGCGAGGTGGTGAGAGAGCCAATCCTGGCCGTTGGTTCTTGTGGATTCAATGGCTAGGATTAAATCAGAGATCGGCCAATCGGGGAGTCGGAGGGTGGCACAATAAAAACTTTCGATTGGCAATTGGCGCGGTGGTGCGATGGTTGTTAGATCAAAGGGGAATCAATGGTGGAGATGGCCATTGGAGGGTATCACAAGAATGTTATGGGGCGCGTGGTGGGCTTTGCGCGGGCCGTCCAATATTTACAAATCGATGGTGGATATTACTTCTGAGACCAATAGAGCAAATGTTCTCTCGCATCGGAAGATTTCATTTTAACAAAGGAATGCGCTCCACTCCAAAGTTCCAATGCGATAAGCGCTATATGGTTTAGTGCTTGGTCTTAGCGCCTGGTTTCATGGAGGGGAAGTGGTTAGGGCTGGTCCGAAAGGGGCTAAGCCTGTTATATGATGAAAAGTGGGTTTTTAGGCCTAAAAACGGTGTTTTTAAGGCTTAAAAGAGGTTCTGGTAAGGGGAAAAAGGGGTTTTTCACCAAATGAAGGGATTTCACATGGTTTGCAAAGGGGAATTAGATGGTTTAGAAGACTTAGGAAGGGATTTTTGGGGTCAAAGGGGAAATTTGAGAAGGGGAAAAAAGGGTTAAACTGGGGAATTTTGCAGGGATACAAGGGGGCAAATGGAGGCTTTTCTGAGCATAATTTTTTCACAGACAGTGAGGATTTCTTGATGGAAACAACAGTGAAGATATTTTCTAAGGCAAAGGGCACACAGAGGCTTCAAGAATGAGATATTTTCATAGGAAATGTATCTCTTGAAGGCTCAGAAAAATATTTAGCCACCTGTTTTCTTGACAAAAAATTTATAGGTGGCTAACAGGTGGAAACCATGAATAATATTGATGCCATTGTTGCAGTTGACTTGGCATTCACAGGTGCAACAGAATTCAAACAATCAGTACTTTATGGTCGAGTCCAAGTAATTGGAAAATAACTTGCAGGCTTACATGCAAGATATAGAACAAATCCGCACAACAACTCATAGCGTAACTTCTGCATAGGTCCATCTGGAGGAATGAAGGCAGCGATACTAGGTGAAATATCGACACTTGGAGAGACCATGAATAATATTTATGAGGAGCTTGTTACTATCCATAAGGTAGTTGTCCACTTGCATGGATTGCAACAAAGGTGTAAATACTTTGTCAAAACTCTTAATAATATACAATTTGCCATTTTTTTTTGTGCATGAATGGTCAATGCGATACAAAGAGGCACCGCTTAACTTGGGGAAGAAAACAAAGCAACAGGATGAAATGGAGAAAGCAAGAGTTCAAATTTTCATCGAGAACAACAAACATCTCACCTCATTCGTTGGTAATATTCATACTGTGAATGCATGGTTATACAACAATCTGGATTTCTTGGTGAACTCACACAAGATCCCATCAATTGGCTCACTCACTGAAGCCAAACCCTAGAACCAAGTCAGGCGAGTGATCAAAGAATACTTGGATCAACTTAGATAGATTGCCACCAAGGAATATTTGGAGATGAATAGATAGAACATGCAGAAGTAAATCAGTGGTCTCGTCCAAGTGAACACAATGTTGCTCCTACTGTAGAAGGAAGTTGAAACTAGTTACAAATTATTGTACCCGGATTCCATGGAGGTGAGAGTCCACTTCCATTTAGACACCATCACACAGTATGGGGATTTCATTGCACATTATGAATCTTGGCACCGATAGGTGATCGGAAGACATCAAGTGGAAGTTCCTAAGCTAGAGCTTCCCCAAACTCAAGCATGATAGTGTTTTGTCTTATTAGTTTTTCTAGTGAGCTCTACCCAATTTTGTCTCATATGGTTATGAGTGAATTGTAATATTCTTTTTTAAATAATTTTTAAGTGAAATTCCAAGTGTCAATTATGGAATATGAAGGGTCATGATTTAATGTAATTGAAGATTCATTTGTAAAGAAGTTGAAAATTCATGAGTAAAGTCCAAGAGTCACAAAGGGGAATGTGAAGGCTCACCCCTTTTGTTATAAATACATCCTCATAACTCATGTAATGGGATTTTTGGATCTAATATTTTGGCTAGGCTTAGGCTTATAATTAGGAGCTTGGGATTTTTGCGAGAGCCTCAGCTTCTCCGTAGCATAGAGGGATTATCTTTCTTTGGAGGAGCAGGTGATGTTGACTTCATGTTCCACTATTGGGGCTAGTGGTCCGTCAATGGTATATGTATGATTGGAAATTTTACTTTAATAAAAGCTCAGAGCCGACAGGTATTCATGCATATGATGTGAATATAGTAGGGCTATTCTTGTTTTATTTTCAATGTATGTTATTTAACTTATGCTTATGATTATGAACTATTTCATTTGCATTGGTATGAATCTTGTTGAATATGTTTTGTATTATTTCATCACTGTTAACTTGTGACCTATTTCGAATCTTAGCTTGTGATGTCTTTATGCTCGTGTGTCTCTTTCAAGTTATGTACTATTATAGGCTTATAAGGGGATCACTCATTTTCCCTTCGTGTGTTAGAAACTTCAAGCATCACACTTGACTTACCGCAGGTTCACACACTTGTTCTCACCAAAGTCACCATACATCACTCTATGCATTATTGTAGCCAAGGCACATCATTAAAACTCACTACATCGGCAATCAGGTCCTACTTCAGATGGGACTCCTACACCAAATGGTGTGAGGTCTAATTTTGACTTCATATTGGGGAGATCCCTTGAATTTTGGTGGGTCCAGCACTGTCAACACCTTCTTATCTATTTTTCACATCTATGGAACAAATGCACTCAAAAGAATGGAACCCCTTTTCCTCTTAGTGGCTTAGTTATAACATAATTTGATAACCTACTAGTGATTAACTTTGAATCCATCAACTCTTAACCAAATTTATAATATGGACTCTTCTAGAGTCTTCTTCATCATAATTAACTCGCTAACCCCTTTTCCAAGAATAATGGGGGCCAATATGGCATCCTCTCAAATTATGGTGTTGAAAACATGAATGTCAACTTTCGAGTGGTATAAGGTTTGCATACGAACTTTGATTGAGGATATTTTGGTGTCGTCGGAAATGAATTTGTGTGTATAATATTTGAAGAAATATTATGTGATAAATTGGCAAATTTTACCCCCAAAAAACATATTTTGATAATTTCCTCAAAATGCTACCAAAAGGTTTAAGACCCCAATTTGTGAAATTGAGTCTCTTCGGTGAAAAATGGTCCTTTAGCTAATTCCTTAACTTTTTACACTCTAAAATCATTAATATGGATGAAAAACATATAATGATCCAATGTAGACCACAACCCCCCCCCCCCCCCAATTTTTGGATTCTTTTAATCCCTAGAAGCTTCTACTAAATGAGGTGAGGAAATTTTTCCTCCACCTTCTCTTTGGCGAACCATTTCACTTTGCTTAGAAGTTGTCCTTTCAACCCAATTTTCCAAAGGAAATGTTGCACTTGTCTTGTATTTATGGACCTCTTGTGAGATTCTATCTTCTATCAAATTTTCATAAGAAACTGGTTCCAAATCCTCTGCAATAGGTAGGACTTGTTCCTCTTCCCAATTTAGCATGGAAGGCTCATAGAGATTTAAATTCTCCACATTCAAAACCGAGTAAATGCGCATGTATGGAAGTATATTGAGTCTGTAGGAATTACCTCCCACCTTTTCTAATATCTCAATGGCACCATATCACATAGCCTTGATTTTCTTATGAGGACCTTATAGCCTCTCCTTGTTCAATTATAACCATAAGTGACTTCTCTGTTTTGTGTTGATCATGCCTGGCCTTATATTTTTCCACTGACTTATGTAATGTCTCATGTACCTATATATGGTTTTTCCTTATCTTTTCTACAAAATTTTCAGCCCTCAAGGAAACCCGTGTAAGGCCCTCCCTTACTCCTCCTTTCTACCTATATGCCATATCCAAATGTGAAGGTGAAAAATATCCAAAATAAGTTTCAAATGAGGACTTACCAGTATAAGTGTGCAGTGATCGATTGTAAAAGTGTTATATATATACCATATTTTCATTGCAGGTCTTCGTATGCTTATGATTATAACACCCCAAAATCTACACCAAATTCTTGTTGACTACATTTGTCTTCCCATATGTTTGAAGATGGAATGACAAATACCTCTTCAACTTCGTGTCCATCTTCTCCTACAATGTATTCCAAAATGCACTGAGAAATTTGATGTCCCTCTTTGAAATGAAGCTTCATGGCATCCCAACGTGCACTCAATTTTTTCTTTTTCTTACCTGTTAATGATCTTTTTACAGGGCATCAGATCACACATTTTTTTGAACCTATCAACTACCCTGAACAGGTATTCATGTCCCTCCTTCATTGTTGGTAAACCTCACATAAATTCCATGGAAATTGTTTCCAAGGACGAGTGGGTACATGTAAGGGATGATATAGACTCTATTTCCTATTACTGGGCTTACTAGTACAATAAACCATGCATCCTCTTATGAACCTAGCTACCTATTCTTGCATCTTTGGTCAGTACACATACCTTTTCAAGTTTTACATCTTCTTCCCTACATCAGAGTTCCCAAAAACCTTGGAGATGTGAGCCTCTCTGATCAGCTGGAAACACTCACCTTTAGGAACACATAAATTACCCAACCTATATAGTAACCAATCACAGAGATGGTAGCCAACAGTGATGTTGTTGTCATGCACAAGAATCTGACTTATAAATTGATGAAACGTCACCTTGAATTCCTAATTCTATATATATGCTTATTTATATGTATCATGGGTGAATGGCTCCATGTGCATAAATTTTCCCAAAGTTGTGATATTTAAAGTGGGTGGCCTTGAAATTATGTTCATCAAATTGTTTGTTTTTCCCTTCTTATACTTGATCACTAAATGAAACTGTTGTAGAAACCCCATCCACTTGTAATGCTTGGTCTACTATAGAATACTCTCGGCTTGGATGTACTGTAGTTGTTGGTGATTTGCATCGATTATTTTCCCCTTTCACATTAGATAATGCTTCCACTTCTTCACATCTTACACCAATGTGTAGAGATCCATATCATAGGTAGGGTAGTTATGAATTTCCCCATGAAATACTTCATAATTGTAGCATACAAGCCTTCCTCCCTGCATCAAGACTGCTCCCATAGCATACCCACTCGCATTTGTCTCAACATCAAAGGGATAATGCAAGTTTGGTAATGTCAAAACTGGTGCTTGACTAATTTTCTTCTTTAGCTCCTCAAAGGCCCTTTGTTGAACATTTCCCCAATGGAAAATATTTCCACTTGATGTTATGGCATGGAATGGTGTTGCTACCGTTGAAAATGAGGCTATGAATTTCCTCAAGTACTGTGTTTCCCCAACAAAACTCCTAACCTCAGAAACATTAGTAGGTGTTTTCCATTCCATGATGGCCTTCATCTTGGAGGATCTATCATTAGCTCTCATCCACCTATCACATAACGCACCGACACCAAATATTATTATGCAAACTCACACTTGAGATTTTCTTGCAGTTAGTGGTTCTTTAATATCTCCAACAACTATGTTGAATGTAAGATGTGCTCCTCCCAGGTAGCACTATATACCATTATATCATCCAAATGCATAATAAAAATTGAATCTATAAAAAGGTGTAGTATATCATTCATTAACCTCATAAATGTAGTTGGTGCATTGCATAGGCTGAATGACATGACTAACCACTCATACAAAACTTGCTTGGTTTTGAAGGTGGTCTTCCAAGTATCTTCTTCTTTGAATCAAACCTAGTGATATCCATACTTTAAGTCCATCTCACTGAATTACTTTTCTTGCTGCAACTAATCAAGTAGATCATATATCCTACGTAGGGGGTATTTGTTCTTAAGCATAATTTTATTTAGCATCTTGTAATCAATACACATCCGCTAAATCCCACCCTTCTTTGGTACAATGATGATGGGTGACCCCCTTGGTGATGTACTTGGTCAGATGATACCATATTCTAGTAGTTGTTGCAATTATTTTTCACCTCACTTACTTCTATAATAGACTATTTGTATAGCCCAATGTTTGGAAATGGAGTTCAACAATAGATAGATCTTTTGCTCCACTTACCTCTTAGGTGGTAACCCTCAAGGTTCTTGGAACACATCCCTATATGACTACAACAACTCTTCTAGTTGTTGTTTATGTTTCTTAGCACACCCTTTTGGGGATGCCTTGCCTCTTACTGACTATGCTTTCAACCTAGTTGTGCAAATCGATGGCCATAAGATTATTCTTCTTAGTCTCATTCTTTTTTTTCTTTGAGTTAAGCTCTAGATACAAATTCCAACACTTATTCATTTGTATGGTTGTCAATGTTGTAGTGGTTACATTGGTTGTTGGTATCTTTGACTGGTGCATTTTGGTTGTCATATTTTTATATTCCCCCCCCTTAAATTTCTTCTTCCCCTCCTTAGAAGCATCATGTTTCTCCTTATGCTTTGATCCACTCAATTTCCCTCTCTTCAGGCCTACTCTAAGTATTGTGCATATACACAAGCCTCATCCATCGATCTAGGATTGAATAGCATTACTTGCTCCTGCATATGGCTATGTAGATCCCCTAGACACTTAAGGAGTACATTTGAGTTATTTGGGGAGATGCCCTACATTGTGGCCATCTTTATGAACTATGTGGTTTACTCCTGTACAATTTTCCCCTGCTTCTGCCTGAAGTAGTGCCACTAGATCCATTGGTCCTATACATAATCAATAGGCTTATATAATGAATTTATGAGGGTTTTGAAGTCCTCCCACTTAATCACTGGAGGATCTCCCTCTAACCTCAAGGTCTTCGTATCGCTTTCCCACCAAGTCAGGGAATGATCATCTAATTTCAACCACACAAATGAAATCTTTTGTTCCTCCTCTATATGATGATCATTGAAATACACTCCTAATTTTTGCAACCAATGAATTAGCTTCATAACATCGATCTCACCTTGGTAAATATTGATATCGACCTTTTCTTCCATTTTGAACATGGATTTTGAATGAGTTTACCTTTTTTGGGTCCTTTTTTTATTGGTTCTTTGTTTCTTCCTAATCTCTTGATCTCCCCTTTGATCTGTAATTTGCGTTAGAACCCCCATATTCTCTGAGTAGACTAAGCTTATTGTTCATGGCTGACAAGAGGAGATTCACATTATGGATTATATCTACAACTTGTACTTCCAGGCACGAAAAAATCTCATCTACTAGATCGGGAGGGTTATTCATATATTCGTCGGCCATGACTAGGGTTTTCTCACTTTTGGCCTAATCGATTTAGATCCCTTGCAAATATCCACAACATACCCAAAGAAACCTACTCTAATACCAATATGATCTGTAAATTGTCATAGATATTCCACACGACAATTCGTCACAAAATATTTGATAAAACTATATTTAAAAATGTGAAAGATACACTATTATGGTTTTATTCTCTTTATATTTCTGGATATGTAGATTATTGTTAATTTTGTATGCATGTAAAGTGAAATTATGTAGAATATAGAGAACCACAAACTAAAAACTCTCAAACCACAATTTGACACAAGATATAACCTAAGAAACCCTTTCGGGAGAAAACCCAACTAGAAACTGAGGCATGTGTCCCATGGGCTGCTATAGTGCACAAATAATATTTTTGTCCTCTCCCTATCCCTCTTGGATATTTTTCTTGTCTATTTAACAAATTCATTCGAAAATAGCCCCAAGGGTTATCTCAATAGGTTGAGCCCCCGCTTTTAAGTACTTTTCCAGTTGGGAGGTCACAGGATCGAATCTCCTTGACGCCCACTGGGTTAGGCCTCGCGTGTAAGGCTGACGATTTAGATCCCCTCGGGAGGATCTATCAAGATTTTCAGAACCGTGGATGTAACTAGGTTCATGTGTGCGGGCACATGGATTCATGAACCACTTGTAAGAAAAAAAAAAAAAAGGAAAAAGAAAAAAAAAAAAATAAATAAATAAATTTAAAAAAAATGCACTTGAAAATAATGGAACCCCTTTTCCTCCTAGTGGCTTCGTTATAATACAACCCAATATCCCGAGTTAGAATATGGAATTTTTTAGAGTATTCTTCATCATAATCATGTGGGTAGAACCTTTTCCAAAAATAATGGGAGTTGATGTGGCATATTCTCGAATTATGGTGGTGAAAGCAAGAACATCAACTTCTAAATGGCATAACTTTTGCATACGGGCTCTGATTGAGGTGATTCTTGCATTGTTGGAAAGGTATACGTGTGTAGAATATGGAAAGGAAGTTTTTCACTAAAGTGGCAAGGTTTTACCCCAAAAAAACATCATTTTGTACCTCAAAATTCTCCTTGAAGGTTTCAAACCCCAATTTTCCAAACTGGGTCCCATCGATAAAAGTTGTCTTGTGAGTTGATTCCTTCAATTTTTTACTCTAAAAGCATCGATATGGATGAAAAAAAATATAATTATCCAATCTATATCACTTATCATAAAATAAGTCTCACACAAACTTTATCCTCAAAATTTTCCTTTCTTTAATATTTTTTCCTTTTATATATATCCATTCAAATATACAACATCTCTTTTGCATAGTATCTTTGGTTCTCAACCAATATTCCCTCTTTGTGTCTACTGAACATTTACATGCACTCTCTAACTCAGATTTATAGTAATTCATACATCATATCTTCGGAATTGTGTTTCATGTAATATGCAGCAGCTTTAGGACAAAAAATTCAGTTACACTTGCACACTCTACACTTAATCCCTTCCTTCTCTGACTCCCTCCATTTTAGTTTGGCATTCAGATTCGTTTCATTACCACAACATAACTTCCCCTTTTCTTTGTTAAATTCCACTTTATGAATGTCTAATGTAGTCTCACACCATGGTCAGCATGGGAACACTACATCACATCATGCCATTTTTTGATGTTTATTTATATGCACGTGACCTGAGTGCTATAACCACAGGATTAAATTCCACTATTGAATCTCATGCATCAAGTATGCCACTTCTATCTCAGTGCTACTATGGCACGATGGTCGATGATTTATGGGCCTAGTCCACATGATGCTTAACCCTCAACACCATGTGATCTTAGTAGTGAGTGTATCTATCAAGCATAACATATATCATAGTTTGGAGTTTGAGTGAATGTATATGTTTATGTGCTAGAGTTCAAGACTAAGGTCCCAATGATTGATAAACCCCTAGGAACTCAATACCAAGCTCTTTGTAATTGAGGGTTGTGACCAATGGCTTAAGCCCTTCTCATATGTTGGAGGTCGAAGATACATTCCAAACTCCAAACACAAAACTTTGAGACCAAAGTCCTGAGATGGATTACATTGTCACCTCAAATGCATTTTTGTTTAACACATCAATTGTTGTTTCTAATAAGAACCCACCACTTGCACACCTACTCATGTGTTCCTACCACATGTCACTCGCCAACTATCTATTTGTCCTGTCAAAAGTGCCAAAGTCACCTGCCACATTTCACCCCCACATGTCGCCACATCATCTATTTTCCAGGTATGCTCCACTCTGGCATCCCCCTGACATCCATGTCAATTGTGTCGCATTTTTGGGAGTTAGGGCGCCAACATATTCAAACTATATTCTAGTTTCCAAATCATATCCTAGGAATCACCACCACCATCATATCTTTCATAATCGCAAAACCACTCTCTGTGAAGACCCATGTGAAAGGATGACCCTAATTCGGCCAATCATGCCTCATGATCTACATGTGAACTTGAAGAATCCAAGTACACATTTCCTCCTCCATTTAAGTAGGTTTTTTCTTCTGTAGAAGGAGCAACATCATATCCCTTTCCTTTCTCAACAATTTTGGATATACAACCTTTCTTGTAACACCCTTATTTTCCACATCTCCAACATACCTTTACGAATTTTCATGGATATTTAGAAATTCCTCTAGATTTAGATTTCCCACTCAAAGACTTTATTTCATTTCCATTATGAGAGCATCCTCTTCCATACAAGGAATATGTGTTATGGTTTTCCATGCTCTTCCATCCCATCTCCAATAACAAAGATGATATTATTTCATCTAAATTTAAAATAGTTGCATTACTACCTATGGAAACAACTAGATTATTATATGAGTTGTTAGAAAACGTAAAGTGGTAGAAATTATAACTTATTTTCTTTAACCTTGATACTTTCTTGTGAAACCTAGTTATCTTCGTTATGTGTATTAGTTACATCTCTTCATGAAATAATATTAAGAAACAATGACAATAAAACGGGACACATATATAGGATCTCAGCCAAGGAAAAACCCCTCAAAGGGGAAAACCAGAAACTCTTATCTTATTATAATCTACCTCAAATGAGATACAATGACCCAACCCGTAGACTAATTCCTTCTCCTAGTACCAAGTCATCCCTTCCTCAAAGCCTTCCTTGCTTTTGTACCAAATTTCTTCTTCCTTGCAACTTCGACCTACCATATTCAGTACTGATACTCGACTTGCAGGTTTGACCTAGCAATTTAGTCATTGCATCTTCTTGGAAACCCTAACACAACCTCCTTCTGAGACCTACTTAGAGCAAGACATCTCTCCCAAGATCAACAAGGTCAAGACAAGTATTTCGCTCTATCTAGCAACTTGTTCTTGTAATTATGCTCCCATCAACAACTTCGCTCCCCAACAATTCAGACTAAAAATTTTGACCTCTTTTTGGTTGCAGAAACCCTAGCTTCTTCATGTGTGAGAGAGATAGAGCCCAAAAACAACAAATTTCATCCTCCCAACTTCTCCTATATTTTTTCTCTCATTTTCCCAGCTTCCCATCTACACATCGAACTCCTACCTTGATAGATCAAACTTGTGAGTGTTTGTGTCCAAATGAGGTCAAATTGCTTCCTTTTATAGCCTTCTCAAGGGGTCTAATTCCCTCCTTTATGGCGACTTGAGGATCCCAGGGCCAACTTGTACTCTTGGAGATTTGAGGAATTTCTAGACTAAAAAATAATTCCTTTTATAATTACAAATTTCCCAGAAGGGTCTTATAAACATGATGTTGACTTCCTTGACTCATGACAATAAATCCTAAGAACTAACAAACCCTAGAATCACGAATAACATGCTTTTACCTAAATGGCAATTGATAATGAGCATGAAACCCATGCTTTGACAATAATATGTTTTCTTTCTTTTTTCTTGTTTGTTACATAGGATACATATTAAAATGAGTACAAGAATTATGAAGATCGAAACTAGTTACATTTTTTAACACTCCCTCTTAACTAGGGAGGTATTCATAATTGTACAACTAGTACAACATCACATCTCAAATTGAATATTTCTCAAGAAGAGTCGAATTGATAAGCCACACTGTAAGCATCATCATTATTACCAACACTATCCCTAAGGCCTAGCTAGACATGCTCTTCTTTAATTCAAGAGCATTATGTTTGGAGGCTTTATGTGTGATACCACACTACCTCTCTAAGGTACATACCCCATCCAGATGTCCACAAGGTATGTCCTTTTAGAACTATTCTTATATTGGATCTCCATACATGTGTCCTAAAAAATATATAAGTCCTCTTCAACCACTCTTCTCTTGGATTCTCGTCCTATCCTTAAAGAGTGTCAGTCCCTTTCCTTTCTTAGAAATTATATCCTCAAGGAAACCACATATGCTTATCCAATCTTGTGTCATTATATCTTCATCACCTGAAGAGGAGAATGCACATGTGATATAAAAAATAACTCCCTCTCAAATCGAGAGGACATACCTATTCTCCCTAAATCTTGAGAATAGATCCTTGCTCCTTATTCAAGTAGACTCATTTTTCTCCCTCTCAGAACTAGAGGAGATTTCGTACTTCCTTCAAGTAATGGAAGCCAACACCACAAGCCTTGTAGCTTGTCTTCATTAAAGTGTCAACAACCAATTTTCCATAGCTACATGGCTCATTCTTTCCTTCGCAACTCTTGCATTGAGCCTGCTTCTTTTAGAGGTATCATGGAGCCATCTCCACTCTTCGTTCTTGTGACAAGATCCAATCCATCTTTCTTTCTCATCACTTTCCATATTTGAAACGAAGGCATTATATTGAGCCTTCCCAAACTTCTATCCGATCGTGACTTCCTTATGAAAGTGATCTTCCTTAACCTTCAAGTTATCTTCTCGTACCACTACCTTCCAAGATGAACACATCATGACTTCATAGTTTCTAGGTGCCATATATTGAGCTTCCCTCGATAATTTTCATCCATACATTTGACCTTGCCTCCGTTGTTATCATGTATGACTGCAACTGTAGAAAAATAATATGTTAACCAAATAACCAAACCAAAATGAAATAGACTTACCTCACCACGGTGACCTTCTCGTTACATCAACATCCTCATCAACCATCTCCAATTGATCTTTCCTTCTTGCATTAGAGTTCCCAAGGATCGAACTTGATTACCAAGTGACAACTTTTCTTCTAGATATTATATTAGACATTAATCAATATCAAATACATATTATAGAGAAAGTCAAAATTTAAGTAAGTCAAGTTCTATTATTTTTCTAGCATCATAAATACTTGAGTATATTTTTCTAACCAACCTTGCTCCGCAATATTTTCACTAATGAATCTTATCCAATGGTTTTATTTACATCATGCATTCCCATGCTTTTTATCCAATCATCTAGAAATATATTTCACAAAATGTTTGACCCATTGCAATCCTTCATCCCTTTTTACCATCATGTTTCCACATTACATAGAATACATACGATTTTTGTCATGATGCTCTTCCCAAGGGTTTTCCAAGATGATGGTCCTTCTTGGATGATAATGATCCATTTGAGCAAGATGACAACCTCTAGCATAATGTTAGATAATATTTGTGATCATTGTGCAAAATGATCCTAGATGATCTCTACTAAGTAACATAATCATATAAGTTCAAGGCATGCTACTATCATATGCTTTTATCCTATGATGCTTATGCAAAACATATCATCCAAAAGAGAAGCATTCATAAAGAACCTAGAATTTAGTGAACCTTATTTAGTAGTAAATATCCTTCCCTGCTTCCTTCTTTGCTTTGTTCTTAGGTTCTCCCACTATTTCAGCTACATGAGCTTCACTTCTATCCTTTCTCTTATTTTTTTTTTATTTGGATTGTCCCTCTTGTAGTGTCTAAACCCATCTCACTTGATGCATTTCAACTTGGGCATATCTTTCTAATTAGACTTTCCAAACTTTGCTTTCTTCATCTTCTTGACTCAGGCTATAAAAGCTTGAGACTGTTGATCTAATCCAATGTAATCCTTGACCTTGATTCTTGACTCTTTTAGAATGCATTATGCCCAAAACTCATCAAAGGGAGTTGAATCTTTCCTGGGGTAGACACTTGTTGTAAAGTTGCTCCATTTTGGTGGCAATGCATTTGGAACACATACTGTCACCTTAGAAACAGTGATGGGTTTCTCATGTCCTTACAAATGGTCTCTTAACTGAGAGACTCTCATGAGGAAGGAAGCCATATCTGCATCCTTCGATTTCTTCATTCTATATAGCCTGTTCCACAAAGACATGTTTTGACCTATTGTGCTTACAAAGTACAAATTTACTAGTTTGTCATACATGTATTTGGAAGTCTTCAAATTTGCTACAAAAGGAACAAAAAAATCTTTGATTGATTCCACTATGATCCTTTGAGCTATTACTTCCCCATTCTTGTGCCTTGTTATATCTTATGTCTTGTCTTTCCCATGTTCAGTAATCTCTCTAGTGACATATCCCATTACATCTTTTTTTATGAGTATCAAGTCAATCATATTCTTCCATGCTAGATAGTTTACTACCCCAATGAGCTTGTTGTTGTCCTTGCATAAAGAACTTACATGAATTTAAGATTCAACCATTATAAGATATTACATTACTTACTTTAATAGTATCTCTAACCTTCTTGATGTATTTAAGACCTTTAGAGAGTTCTAATGATGCCCTTGAAAGATGTCCCCTAGGATTTCTCCACGGACAACTTCCAATATTGATGCCTTCCAGGTAGACTTCCTTTTGCAATATCAACACCCTGATTGTGAGACTGATGTAGTCCTTGATCTTCTTCAATGTAGAAACCCTAGATTAGAAGTGTCTTCTATCAGCAAGCCTTTTACCAAATCCCTTCAAGAGACAATCTTCTTCTTTTAGGCCTTGAGATCTTCTTATCCCTTGATCAACAATTCTTTCTTGTGCCCTTCCCGTTGCCTTCCTTGCTCACCTTAGCTCTGATACTATGTTAGAAAATGTTAAGTGGCAACAATTATAACTTATTTTCTTTAACCTTGATACTTTCTTGTGAAATTTAGTTATTGTCTTTATGTCTTTTAGTTAGATCTCTTCATCAAACAATGTCAAGAAACAACAACAATAAAAGAGGACAAAGATATAGGCTCTCAGCCAGGGAAAAACCCCTCCAAAGGGAAAATCCAAAAAATATTCTCTTCTTGGAGTCTGCTTCAAATGAGATACAGTGACACAATCCCTAGACCAAGTCCTTCTCCCAGTACCAAGTCATCCTTCCTCAAGACCCTCCTTGCTCTTGTATCAAACTGCTTCTTCCTTTCAACTTCGACCTACCAACTTCAGTACTACTAATCGGCATGTAGCTTCGACCATGTAGCTTCTTGGAAGCCCTAACACAACCTCATTTTGAGACCTACTTAGAGCAAGATATCTCCTCCAATGTCAACAATGTCAAGACAAAGGATTTCGCTCTATCTAGCAACTTATTCTTGCAATTCTACTCCCAGCAACAACTTCTCTCCCTAACAATTCGAACCCGCAACTTCGGCCTCTTTCTAGCTGCAGAAACCCTAGCTTCTTCGTAGATGTGAGACATATAGAGCCCATAAATAAATAAAAATTCGTCGTCCCAACTTCTCCTAGAATTTTGCTCTCTTTTTCCCAACCTCCCAACTGCAGATTGAACTCCTTCCTTTATAGATCAAACTTGTGAGTGTGTGTGTCCAAACGAGGTTGAATTTCTTCCTTTTATAGCCTTCTCAAGGGGGTCAAATTTCCTCCTTTAGGTTGACTTGAGGATCCTAAGGCCGACTTGTTGTCTTGGAGTTTACAATATTTTCTAGACTCAAAGGTAATTCTTTTTACAATTATAAATTGCCCATAAGGGTCTTATAAACATGATGTTGACTCCTTTGACTCATGACAATAAACCCTAAGACCTAACAAACCCTATAAGCACGAAGAACATGCTTACCTAAAAGACCATCAATAATGAGCATGAAACCCATGCTTTGATATTAATAATTTTTCTTTTCTTTTTTCTTGTTTGTTACATAGGATACATATTGAAATGAGTACAGCAATTATGAAGATTGAAACTAGATACATTTCTCAACGCGAGTTTGGTAAAGAACACAACAAACAAATACACTTATCTTCATCTAAAATCTTAATATCAATAGATAATAGCTGACTTACCACAATATTGGAGACATTCAGATGCTCTGTCACTGAGTCTCCATCCTTCATACTTAGGTTATACAAATTTTTCCATAGGAACAAATTGTTTATCAAGGACTTCGGCTAATACAAAGTCCCTAACTTGAGCCACAATGCCTTCATTGTAGCTTCTCCCGAAACACTCAACATGAGAGACATAATTGTATCGTGCTCTTTGCCTTTCGATCCAAATTAGTCCAATATTTTGTTGACATCCTCATCAGTGCAAAGTACCTGGATCCACAACAATCCACTGATCTTTTCCAACCAACAAATCTTCCATTTTGAACTTCCACGACTTAAAAGTCTGCGCATCTAATTTTCAATCTCTATCTTTGAAATGCTTGTCATTTCCTTTAACCACAAGAATTGATTCCACATATCTACCACTCTAACAGAGTCTACCATAAGCCTAAGCCAAACCTCTTAGCCACAAATATGTCCCCTTGAAGTCAAAACTACTCTAATACCTAATGTAGCTTTTAACCATGTTTAATAAATTGTTATATACAAATTATTAGTCAAATAGAAAAGATGCAATGGCATGCACACATTAACACAAGGATTTTACACCAGAAATGTAAATTGAGAAATCCAGAAAGAATTGCAATTATCTCTTCTTTATGGTATTACAATACAATATGTATGTCTCATGGCATCCATAAACAATCATTCTGTTTACCCTGGATTAGAATACCATTGTAGTTCCTCAACTAGAATTACAAAACCATGGATGGAACCACCATGCAACATGAAACCACTAGAAGTGAAAGTTGTGTGCCAAAAACTACCAAAAACAAATGCAAAAATCCTCAAAAATAAATAAATATGGGAATGATGTGCCCAATACAACATACAACATGTGGGAAGTCATGCAAAGAATATAACACATACCCAATAATGTGTTGAGTGCACAATTTAAATCTTGAGAAGCATTATCAAGCTAACAATTAAATAATTGGATGCCTTCCAAGAAGCGATATCTCGCCTATACCAAGGCATTGGCAATCACATAGATGCCTAGTAGACTTGATATGAGGGTCTGGAAACAAAATTAATTCCCATAATAGATGAATGAATAAATTGGCCTCTAACAGTGATATGCAACATCACATGATAAATGGTTTCACTAGAAGCTCACAGTGAATGGTAAGTAGGCCCTCAAAGTCCATTGGATCAGTATAGGAGGCATAGAGAGAAGACTTAGAGAGCAACAAGGAATAGGAAAGCATAAAGAGGAATGGAAAAGAATGGAGAAATGAATGTAGGACAATGAAGAAAATGAATGAAAGCAACCCACAATGGGCATGGTTTTTCTAGTGGTAACTAGGATTTATTTATGTATTGTCATGTTTTTAAAAGTGTTTCCTCTTCCTGCTATTCCCAAGAATCAAGAAAGAGGCACAAAGTCAACATAACCATTACATAGAAACTCCCAATGGAGTAGTACAAATGTAGCTCACAAAGGAGCATCATGTCAATGAGACTGGAACCTGGGTAGGGAGGTTATCATTAAACCCTCCCAACCACCTGTGCTACAATCAATCAACTATGTATTGTCATGTTAGTTTCTTGTGTGATCAATTTACTAGAATTTATAAATGTCAAATTTATAAATTATTGTGGGCAATTAGATGGAGAAATGAATATAAGACATTGAAGAAGATGAAATGAAAGTAACCCACAATGAGCATGGTTTTTCTAGTGAGAACTAGGATTTCTTTACGAATTGCCATTGAATTTTCTTGTGTGATCAATTTACTAGAATTTATAAATGTCAAGTTTATATATTATAGTGGGAAAATAGCAAGAAAAGTTTATACACACACACACACACAAACATTGTGGCTTTTTTTTTAATTGCATGTATTCTCAAGTAAAATTTGAAAAATAAAACCTCTTACCAACACAGAGATGATAGGGTCATTAAGTATTAATCAAATGCAATGATAGAGATTTGTATTCTAATTTTTAAACAATTGAGTGTGTGTGTGTGTCTGTAAACCATGTTGTATACAATTAGATGAAATGACTTCAAAAACCTTATTAGCTCTTGAATAACCCATAAATGGCAAGCTGCTTGTGGCCCACAAACTAGCATGTAATAAAGCAGTTAAAGGAAGAAACCATACTCACTCATCTAAGTAATACAACATCTATACCAAGTCTATACAATAAAATCATGACAAGTTGTCCATTGCCCAAGAACAAATCTATAACAAAAGTATTTAAAGGAAAAACCTACACTTAGTCAACTTAATGAGTAATATGACATCTAAGCCAAGTCCATATAATAATGTCTGAAAGCATTTCTAGCTAGAGATCTAACAACCTGCTAAATATAAGGCATTCTAGCTAGAGATCTAACAACCTGCTAAATATAAGGCATTTAAGAAAAGCATACCATAACAAATTATAAGTAGTGATGCATTTAAGTGAAGGAAATGTAATTAAATTTAACAAATCAATGGCAAGATGTAGTTCAATACTTTATATTTTACTAAGGCATTTAAGAAAAGCAAACATACCAATTTATTAGTCAGTGAAATGTAATTAAATATAACAAGTCAATAACAAGATTGTAATTAAATTTGAAAGTGAATAACACAATATGTTTCAAGATTTTATATTATACTTTGTCAACAATGACAAATTATATGATAACATATTTAACCTTTAATATTAATTGCCAATATTAAAATTAATTAAACTTGAAGGATTAATCTTTAATTCAAGTTTTGATACTGAAATACTGTATTTATTATTTTTATCCTTTTACATTTACCATTATTCAACTTTTACATCTACCATTATTCAACTTTTACATCTTCATTGTTCACATCATGAATTACATTTGATTTTATTTAATTTACGCATGATGAATAAATGTAACATGTCTAGTTCCCTGTAACCTAGAGTGCACCTTGTTTCTATCAATGCAATTACCAATATTAAAAGCTTAATTCATATATTGCATAAGAAAACTCTGTTTTGCGACTGCATGTGTAAGAGGGAAACAAGGCTTCATTTTATATTGTTTTGCAGCTATAAATGTACAAGGGTGGAGAGATGTGATGCTATGTTTGCGTAGGAAGAGATGGAGATGTAGAGGAACCAATCTTGTAAATCCTGTTTCGTGTTTATTTGAACTTCATAGAAAAAGAAACTATCTTGAACCTGTCAAGCGTAGGCCAGAATAAATTATACCCTTGAACGATATAAATAAGTCCTTCAATATTGATCACCAGCCACGATCTTCAACATAAGGAATTATTGGGAGTAAGAAATAGATTCATTTAGGAGCATAATTGTAGTGAAGGCATATGGTATTGGGCACTTAGTTTACAAGTATATAATACATCAAAGATTTTTGACATAATATATTGACATTCTTACTTTTAAAAAATGATGTTTATATTTGGCATTTCTTGTCACAAGTATATATAATATATCAAAGATTGTTGACGTAATATATTGACATTCTTACTTTTTAAAAATGATGTTTATATTTGGCACTTCTTGTCACAAGTATATATAATATATCAAATATTGTTGACATAATATAGTATGACATTGTTATTTAAAAAAAAATGGTGTTTATGGTTGTTAAAAGTAAAGGGAAGTAAAAGCTTGTGTGGGAAGGAACTTAAGCCCTCATAAACTTGTCATGAAAATGAATAGGTAGTAGGTATTACAAGTAGACAACTCTGAAAACAAAAAACTGCTTGCAGGCATATCACAAAAACCACAAGAATTAGTACGGGCATTAAAGGCAGAAGAAAACACTTTAATTAGAGCATTTTGAACAAATCTCTCCAAGCAAGATGTCAATCCAGTCTTCCCTAGGTTTAATAACTTAGGAAAAATAGGCCCCGCAGTCCACAAGATTCCATCCATTTCACAAGGATATGAAAGGCTGAAAATGGATTTAGTTGCCAAAAAACTAAATCCAATCATTTGAACATAGCAAAAATACATAACAATAACAAAGATCAGCAAAATGCCCACGAATTTCAGATTAAAACAAGTGTGGCTGCCCTAATAACTTGATAGAAGGAATGGCTTTCCGAAGATCATTGGCAATAGGTAAATTAGAATAAAATTCCAATTTTCAAATGATAATTGTATTATTTAACCATTATAGAATGAGGAAATAAATGCCTGGGAGAAGTAAGGATGATTTGAACAAGCTTGGCCATGAAGCAGGGGAAATGAAAATTAAGGTCTTTCAGGGTCTTGAAAATGACAGATGAGAAGACTTATTGATCCTCTCCTTAATCAACATAAAGAAAAATATCCATCTCATCTCTGAATTGCTAGACAAATCTGTGCTACTTTTGAAAGAAAATGAGACTAGTGCTAAAGTCAACCCATTCATGTCACAAACAACAGCATGCTAAAGATCATTATTAATGCATTCATCAAGTTAAATCATTGTACTTCCCAAGCCTTGCATATAAAGGAGGCCTGGTCCTCGAGTGCAGTTAACAAAAATACATGTTTTAGGTTTTTCCATATATATATATATATATATATATATATATATATATTAGGTATCTTAAAGATCATATACGATCCTCGACTCATTATAATAAAATCCTTGACGGTTATCAACTGACAACCAGCATGCACTCTCTTCTCAAGCTTATTAAATTACCATATCTACACTGGCAGATCACTATTCTTGCTGGTGCTTTGACACATTTAGAAGTTGCCTTTAACACTGGAATCTGGATAAGGCCTCTCACAAGTAGGTCTCAAGAAACCTCCATTATAGTCCTAACCTGAGAAAATACTTGATCTGTTGCCAAAACCCTGTAACAAAGCCAGTCGTTTCAACTTACAATATCAGACAATATTTTTATAGCAGTTGAACTGAAGCCAAAACACAATTTTAAACTATTTATTTACAAGGCACCAGATCTATAGGGGACACCTGGGCATCCTCCTTGGGTCAAGAGATGTCCCCTCAACATCACTACGACAGCATTTTTGGATAGGGAAGCGTTGGGATTACCCCGAAGCCATCCCCTGCACTTCCAATGATGAGAGAAAACATACTCAGTGTGTCCTCCTTGTCCTTGGAACACAAGGGATGAATCCCAGATGCCTGGGGACACATCCCCTGTGAAACCCCAGTCTCCATAAATGCACATGAACCCTCATAACCCCATTTAAAACATAAAAATAAATTCAATAAAATAAGAAAAATGAAAACAATCTAAGATCTACTGATAACATCGACTCACCTTCTAACCAGTGTTCTGCATACCAGCTGCTATGCCCTTCATGGTTAGAATTAATGTATCCTCCAGACCTGGTGCATACTCACTCGTTGGATTAAGTTTGACCAATTCAGCTGCCGGTTTGGTTGAACTTTCCTTTGACAAATGAGGCCTAAGATTTACATCATAGTTGGGGTCTCTAATTCTTTTCAAAGTATAAGCCTGGCAAACATTCAAAGTTGTAATGTATGAGTCACGAAGTCTGAGTCGCTGTTTCAAGTATGGGTCACCTTCAAGGAGATCTTTATGTCCAGCAACCTGTATGAGACAATTTTTGAATCACTTAGCATGCCATCAAAATAACAGATAATTCCTTGACCAGTTCAATTTTCCAGTAAACTAGTGTATACCATTCATCCAGACAAAGAAAGCCTACTGTTTTTACCTGCAGTAGCAAATCTTTGGTTTCACCATAGTTAGCTCTCAATTGTTCACCAATGGGCCACAAATCATCAGATACCAGTAGTTTGTCATACAAAGAAGCTATCCCTGGATCACCCTTTGCAAAAACCATTTCAACTAGATCAATTGTAACCCGAAAGAATGGCCATTCATTGTACATTTGCTGCAGCATATGAAGATTTCTTATATCCTTCTCCATAACATGCTTGAATGCTCCACCAAATCCTAGCCAAACAGGAAGATGAAATCGGGTTTGTGTCCAAGCAAATATCCATGGGATGGCACGGAGTGACTCAATGCCTCCACTTGGCTTCCTTTTTGAGGGGCGACTCCCAATGTTCATTCGACCATACTCCAATTCTGGTGTTGCCTGGAACATTTCATGAAAAAAAAAATCAGAACTAAAACATGAGTAAGGAAATGTTTTCTTTCTTGCATAAGTTCTGGAAAATACAGAGAAAAGAAGAAAAAAACACTTGTGCCACTCACAGAACGAAAATATTCAACGAATCTCGGGTTCTGGAAAACAATTGATCTGTACTCCTTTGTAGCAACAACAGCCATTTCATCCATCAGTGCACGCCACTCAGGCTTTGGTGCAACTGGAGGCCGCATTCCATGCTCCAGAGTGGCAGCAGTAAATCGTTGGAGAGTTCTGAAACACAAATGTTCCTCACCAAAAGACTGTTCTATGACTTCCCCTTGAACAGTGACCCGAAAAGAGCCATGAATTGTATCTGGAGGTTGTGACAATATGGCCAGATGGGTTGGGCCTCCCCCCCTGCCTACAGTTCCTCCACGACCATGGAACATGGTCAACTTAACACCAAATTCTTTAGCAACCTTTATAAGGTCCTCCTGTGCTTTGTACAAAGCCCAAGCTGCACTTAGCCTGCCAGCATCCTTTCCAGAATCAGAGTAACCAATCATGACTTCTTGCTTTCCATCAATTCTGTTTCTGTACCAGTTTATTGAAAACAATCTAGCCAAAGCGGCAGGAGCAGCCTCTAGATCTGCAAGTTTCTCAAATAATGGTACAACACGTAATGGCTTTTTTACATGGCATTCCCGTTGTAATAACTCAACTGCTAAAACATCTGATGCTGCAGTTGCCATTGAAATAATGTAAGCTCCAAAGTTGTCAGCAGGAAGCTCAGATATCACATGAAATGTATCTAGAACATCTCGAACCTCATCTGTTTTTGGGAGGTCAGGCCCAAATAAGGGACGCTTCCCTTGTAGTTCTGACAAAAGCCATGCTTGTCGTTGTTCCTCTGACCACTCTTTGTAGGACCCAATGCCTAAATGCCTTGTAATTGCATCAACAACATCAGAGTGTCTGTCAGATTCCTGTCTAATATCCAGCCTAACAAGTGAGAGACCGAATGTTGAAACTTGACGCATGAAATCAAGAAGACTGCCATCTGCAATTGGCTGGTCTCCAGTGGAACACAGTGATCGGTAACAAAGTTCAAGTGGCTCCAAAAACTGGAAGCAAAAACAAGATGGTATCAGCCAAACAACCAACATATATATGCCACCAGTAAATACAAAATATGCATCACTTGGGAATCTACTTTTACCTCATCAACATTTGTGAAGGTTACTTCCTCTGGTATGTCAGAAATTCCATTAGAAAGTAGTTGGCGGGTACGTTCACGAGTATTGTACAGTTTGTCTCGTACATCTCCCAGTATCACCCTAAAAGGTTCATTTGGAGGAATTTGTTTCCAAAATTCTGCACCAAAGTCCAAAGATTCTTAAGCAGCGCCTTGTAAACAGGAAAAGAAAATAATGATAAAGGTAAAAGAATAATGAAGTCCGACAGCCTACATAATAACTAAAATAGAATGATTCATTGAAGGTTTTGAAATCTTTGCTGTTTTGATGTTTCCAAACGACAAATCTGGATAGGCTGAGATTGCCAATACCTATGTAATGCTTTGCATCTTTCTTTGATGCACTATGGAGTTGTAGCGCTCGTGCTCTCAGCTCATCACTACAACGCCACATGGACAGCTGAAAAGATATAGATATCACAGTAAGCAGGTAGAACTCTAGTGTTCTAACTAATCCAGTAGATAGAAGGGGCTTATATACATTCAAAACAATAAAATAGTGATATCTAAATATCTAAACAAAAAAATGACGAACAAACTGTAAGGGCTTAATTCCACACCTCGAACATAAGATCCTCTATCTGGGAATAATATAAATTAGCTGCCATCATTCTTGCAAGTAAGCATACATCTCTTGTTACTTCTGGAGTTACCCTAGGATTTCCTGTAATACAATTTAAAGCATCAGGCATCATTTGCATTTTTATCAGATCCTGCAAAAGCCCATACAATTGTCAAATAGGTAAATTAGGACAAAACAGGCACCAGCCAAAGTTCCTTAGAAGAGCACACACAGATGATTACACCTAATATCATGATGGTCTTCAAAATATATACTAACCATCTCGATCACCTCCCATCCATGAAGAAAACTGTATAAGAGGTGCATTATATGGCACTCGTTCATTGATCCCAATTGACTTCAGGGCAGTATCAATACGGCGCAGAAACTTAGGGACACCCTTCCAAATTGTTTCATGAAAATAGCTCATTCCTGCTCGCATCTCATCTTGTGGAGTAGGAGGAGTACGCCGAATTTCATCTGTGCGAAAGGCAGCTTGAATCTGAAAAAACGTATGGAAAATAAAAACAAAAATTACCACTAACTTACACTGCAAAATAAGATATCTGAAAATTCAATACTCAAATTTCATGTTTATGAGTTACAATGGAATACAGATGATCACTTATCAGATGCAGAAAAATGTATCAAATTATAAAATATCACAGTTCTCTATTCTGCAAATTTTTCAAATGCCTTGATTGCTATAGGTGTATAATAAGTTCTATTAATGTAGGAAAGAACAGCATATATCAGAAGGGCCGCCGATAAGTGTAACAAAGGCTGCCAGCATAATTTCTAATTAGTACTTCCAAGTTTCACAAGCCACGTCTGTGACTCTGTGGAAGTCATGGGAATGAAAACAAAGATGGATTCAATAGATATGCATTAGAGCAAAGATGTAAGATGTGCTTTACAGCTGTAGACTACTGCATCCCTTATTGAAAATATGGTTGGAGGCCTGCAGAGTCATAGATCCATTTAGCACATTAAATGTATGCAAAAATGTAACACAGATGCACACATCTTCATTGAGGGCCTGCAGAGTCATAGAACCATTTAACACATTAAATGTATGTGAAAATGTAACACAGATGCACATATATTCATTGCAGGCCTGCAGATTCATAGACCCATTTAGCACATTAAATGTATGTGAAAATGTAACACAGATGCACATACATTGAGATGATGGTTTCACAAAGATTGAAAAGGATAAGACTTTCACATACCTTAATTGATGTGATGGTTTCACATATGAAGATTATTGTTAGGAACAGAACACTCAGCAAAGACTCAAATAGCTTGCACAAATTATACATATAGTTGTACAAAGAAACAATCTATGTGTGTAGTGAAAATAATAAAGTTGATGTTGTTACAACCAGTGAACTTAGGCATCAATGTTAAGACTCAATTTTTAGAGTAAATACTTAAATGAATGAAAACAGTGACTGTGGATCAAGATCATTGTATGCGTTCAAGCTATTTGATCATAGCTTGTGTAGTGAAAATAATAAAGTTGATGTTGTTACAACCAGTGAACTTAGGCATCAATTTTAAGACTCAATTTTTAGAGTAAATACTTAAATGAATGAAAACAGTGACTGTGGATCAAGATCATTAAGAAAAATTGCCAAATAAAACTTCAAAAGGAACTTCGCTTGCACAAAAGAAGATGCTTACAGAAGCGTCCAACTGATCACTCTTTCGTTAAAAGTCAGGGAAATCAGACCACTTGCTTGGCTCGTTGTATATCAGAGTCTTCCCACAAAAGCTAGGCAAGCTAAATCAAACTTTGCAGAACTCTGCTTGTGGACCTTGTTGTATACAGGAGACAGTAAACAATTTTTTTGGAGACTGTAAAGTTGCGAGGACTGGATGGATAAGACATAGTGCAGTTTAAATTTCAACATATATAGTTCAGACTTGCATTGACAACTTTTCATCCTTAGTGATTATAAAACTCTGGTTCAAAACCATTTATTAGGTTTCTGCAGTCTGGACACTGGCAATGTGTGAAGGTGGTCTGTCTAAATGTGCTTCAGAAAAAAATGCAATAATGTATTTTGGGGATCCCAGTTTTGTATTATTTCGGGATCTCTGCTTGCATGCATAAAAGACTGCAAGTGGATGAAAAGAGAGGAAGAATGAAAAGACAGGACCATGTATGAGTCGATTAACCTTATTTTCCTTTTACTCTATATTATAGGCATAGTATAATACAGCAATAACTGAGATACAATTCATTAGTGGATCGTATATTACCTCTCTTAGCAAAGCTTCATCAAGCTCCTGCTTCTCATCAGGGGTAATATCTTTCCCATATAACTGAGACAAGCAATTTCTAATCCTGCCAGAAACAAGCACAAAACTCTCTTGTTATTTGTAATAACAACTTTGTAGAGTCAAAATTCTTCAAATAATTATATTGTAAGATCTCTCAACCAGTTTTAAAACAGCATTGTAGACTATAACGCCCTATCAGAATGCCATCCTAGAGAAAACAGCTCCAAGATTTCTTTACAATTTTGCATTTCTAAAATCTGCTTATAAATTTTCAGAACCTCAATCTAACATATTGTAGCTAAACATTAGGCACAACTTCTCGGTATGGGAACATATTCCTGAATATCCGGAATCTGAAATCTACAGTGAAAGTCTCTCATTGTCCTCATGAAGTCCTCCCTAACAAGACTTACAGTTGAACATATGTGAAAGGCAGACGGAAGAAAATCTATGGCTGATAAGTATAATTAATTTCAGATACCTTAAAGAGGATGATGTTGCCAGATTACCATATTAAATTCATAATACTAGACGTTTAAATAACATGTTGCAATAGCTCATTGCACTCAATTATTCAACAGCTTCACCATCTCCAAACCAAAATCATCCAATAAAATACAAAAATAAAAAAGTTTCCATGTTGATTAGCCACAGTTAATTTGTAACAGCATTTTACATATTACAAAGGTTTGACTAGAAACAAAATTGAAATGCACAACTCAATATCTACATCTAATTTAACAACAGAGAATAATAGATGTCATTGGATTGTAAAACGAACCTAGCATGCTTCTGCAGCAATGATCTGCGGACTGACTGTGTTGGATGTGCTGTCAACACCAAATCAACTGTCTGATTCTTAAGAGCATCAAACACCTCTGCCGGGGATTTTTTTAACTGGTATACAAGTCTTTTAAAAGTTTCTTCAATGTCGGATTCAGTAGTTGCATTGCTTTCATCTGAAAAATTCCCCCTCTTTATTTTATTTCGGCGCCGGTAAGCAATCTGAACTTCTTCTGCTAAATTTGCTAAATTAAGCATGTGGGAAAATGAACTGGCCACGACAATCGAATCCCCAGGATCCAGACTTGTTAATACATTTCCCAACTCTTCCAGCTTGCAAGGATCATTCTTCCCCTCATATTCACCAGAACGCTCATAGCATTCTTGAACCTACATCAGAAGGAACTACAGTAAGACCAAGCATCTTGGCAATTACATGCTTAAGTTGGTTGTCTTTGGGTAAAAATAAGTATGAAACTTCCATTATTTAAAATTAATTCAGTATATGACTTGTGGCCTTTAAAAGCATAAACACTAATAGTGTTTTTAGAGCATTTAGCAAAAATGCAAAGCTCATTTTTTGGATCTGGGCTAGGAACAAGCCTGTCTGCATTTATATCTAGAGAATAAGAATTGCATATTGAAAACGGATATGGTATATGTGCAATGCCCATATATACACAAAGGCAGAAAAGTAGTATACATTCAGCTTGCATGATAAGGGACCTCATACAGACTGTTTTTGAAAGTGATAATAATGAAGTGACACCATATTGTGGGGAAAATCATTTGAATATATCCGCTTCTAAATTGACTGGTCAACCATTTAGGTTTTACAAAGAAACACATGTATGGTAGAACTAGGTTTGTTTATCCTGTAAGACACACCACCGTTCCCCAAACAAACAAAAAACAGGGGATGCAGCTTAAACCAGCTTGTAAAAGGGTATGGGGACGGAGTGAAACAGTAAGAACCCATTAATCGGCCTCTGCCCACCCTGAAAAAAAGTTTGATAGATTGCCCCTTTGTTGGAACCTACTAAAGTTTCAATTTTTTCAAATTTCCAATGCCAGATGACATAAAAGCATCTTATTTGGGCACACATATAAAACATGTTTGCAACAAGATAAGAGAGACATGCATACCATCTCCCTGATATCTTCTCCATGCACGTCCTGCAGGATGTCAAGGAACCGATCCAGTAGAAGGGCGTCGTACTCGATCAACTTGTCATCCTCAGAAACTTTTCCAGGAACCAAGAGCCTCATCTGAGCATCAATTGATGCCATCTTCTCCAAGTTGTTGCGAGCCATCTTTGCAACAGATTGCTCCTAAATCCAAGCTCCCCCTTGCCAAAACCTCAAGATTCTGATCTTCCCTCTGCAACAACAAAAATTTAACAACACATTTTCTTCAAAGTATCAATGATGTCACTCAAATATTATTTCAAGATCCCGGTTGAGATGCTCAAAGCTATGTTTTTGCAAAGCCTGAGGGATATGAATGGGGGTATCAAAGGCTGAAGAGAGCAACTGGAGTCCCAAACATCAGTAAAAAACCAGAGCCCACAACGAATCAAAGGCCAAAAATTGACTTTAACTCTGACAGAGCGGATGTAAACACGAACCCAAACAATTTCCATGACACAAAGAGTCCAATCTATGAAATTAAAAAAAGATAATAATAATTAAAATTAAAATTTTAAAAAAAAAATAAAAATCCCACGGCTTCATAGATTTATGGGAGTTTATTACGAATCCAAGCCAAAAAAAGGATCCTAGCTAAATATATCCATTTGATCTTTAGTAGAGAACAGAAGAACATAGCATTATACATTGTCTCACCTGTTGTTAGGACAACACACTATAGGCCTCCGAGGCTGATTATGGCACGGCAGAGGCTTAGCGAAGACTTGAGAAGTGCAGGAAGACATGAGGTAGAAGCAGTATATAAAGGCAAAAAGGAGGAATCTCCGGGGCATTATACTCTTTAACCATGAGGCATATTTCCGACTAACTAGGATTAAAAAAATACACTTAACTTTTTGCATTTATTATGCAAACTATTTTCGAAGTTGAACTGGTTAGATGAAATAATAAACTAGCTTGCAATAATGGATGGACGTTAAGAACGGTTGTGCTTATTCTTTAGGTCAACAAATTAGAGCCTAGCTATCAATAGTTTGTAATAAGAGATGATTTTATAGTAAAATCAGCCATGTGTATGGTTAGTTGTAACTAAAATTAGCTGTCGGTGATGGTTTGTCGAATTATGGTTTAATAATAATTTAATATAATAAAAAATACTTAAAATTCAAAGGATGTTTCACTTTGTAACATTTTTAATTATTTGTGAATGCCAATTAATTTTATTTTTTTAATTAATGGATTTTGAAATATATTTTATAAAGTTTAATTTTAAATCTTTTGCATATTATAATTATGAAATAATAAAATATATAATTATGAATTTGGTCGATTCATGGTTAATAATATTAAAATAAGTGTGAAGTCAGTAAATTTTGGAATATAATAATTTGAATTTAGAAATTTTAATGTAAAAAGAAATCTTAATCATGGTGTTATAAAAAATAACATTATATAAATTCTTGATATTTTATGGATTAAGAAAAGTAGTAGTCTATATGTCACATGGTTTTGGAGGTTTGCACGGTTTATTTTTTAGTCTAATTTGTCCATAATTTGGCAGGGATTTGTTGGAATCACAAGTTTCAATGTGAACTCTCTACCATCCAAATGCCCTTTCATGATGTTGAATCCATATATGTAGTCAAAAACTCAATTTAAACAACACAAATCAAGATTTGACCAAAAAAAAATTGGTCTAATAGTTAAACCATGTCAAGTGAATAATGCTAATTATAGATTTATTTTATAAAAGGTTTATATTTAATTTTACAAATTCTGAGTATATGATGTAAAATATTAAAGTGGAGAGGTGTGTAATTTTAAAAATTATAATAATAATAATAATAATGTTACACCATTTTTTTGGTCATCTAACCTATCATTATTAGATGAACCCAAGTACACCATGTAAGACCAATTTTACTCTAAGTAAAATTGCTTTCACCATATTTTGGTCATATTTAACCCAAAACAAGGAAATTAATTAAATAAATCCTTATTTATTTAATTATTTCCTAAGAACAAGTTATTTAAATCATTATTTAAATAATATTCTTAGTTAAATTTGACTAAATCATTCATAAATAATTAAATAAACCATTATTTATTTAATTATATTCCCATCATTCCCCTAAAATGATAAATAAATCATTTATTTATTTATTATTTATAAATAAAGGAATTGACCCAAGTCAAGAATCCTTTTCCCTCCAACAAATATAATAAAATATTCCTAAAGGGTGCTTCTAGAATTCGATTAATAATATTTTATTCATGTACCGAGTTCTAGATAACCCTAATATTTTGTTATAAATAGGAGGGTTTTCCCCATTCATTAGTCACCTTCATTGCATTAGATCACTATGGATCTACTCTTGGTCACCATTTTCCATTTTTGCTTTGTGAACTCCCATTGAGTTCTATGTTTGTTTTTCTACACCACTAAGAGAGAGGAATGCTAGATCTGAAACACTGAGGACTTCCAAGAACCCATCCCACTGAGGAGAACCGGAAAACACCTTTCTTGTTTTCCTCTCAGGTGCCCCATTCTTTAATATAATATAAAATTCTTTTATTATTTCTTGTCTTGTCCATTGAATGCATGGAGCCATATTATATTTTATCTGCTTAATATCTTTTATGCTTAGATCTGAATTTGTGCAGCAAACTTAAAGATATTTTGCAGCCATAATCGATGTTAGGGCTATTTTTTATGCGTAGCTAAAGTGATCTTTTACGACGAAAGAATCATACTAACAATTGGCGACTCCACACGGGTTTTCTTTTGCGACCACTATCATTTCATATATTCCTGCATATCCAGCTGTTTCAGACCCTAGGGTTTCTTTCCTCTTTTCTGGTTTTCCTATTTTTATGGTGATTTTCACCCCTACAACCCTTAAACAGTCAAATTTTTAACTTCCATGTCTTTCTGGCCTTATTGCGCAGGTGACAGACATCAGCCGCAGCTGAGACGACAAATTTTTCTGAAATCTGCCGCTGAGAGAGCCGGATCTACAAGTCGCACTTATCGGCCCAAAAAGTGCAACCTAAGCCTCAAGATGCACTTTTCTGCCCCAAACCTGCGACCTGGACTGAAAACAGGTCAGAACCTGCGACCTGCACTTTTTCTGCAAATTTTTCAGCACTTTTTCTGGGTTTGTCTGAAGCTTCTGTCAGGGTTTTCCAGCCTTTGTCTCTACCATTTGGACCTGTTTCTAATCTACTTCACTCAACTAAGAAGGAATCTTGCCCCTTAGGGCTCTAGTACCCTCCACTTTTTGTGGACGAGTCTTGACTTTTTCAGAAGTTTGAATTTCCAGAGTTTCACCCCTCTTTTTTCTCCGATCTGATACCTCCTTTTCAGATCCCTTTAGATCAGCTCTTCTCCCCCTCAAAACCACCTCATATCGTTTTGTTTGGGTTCATTTCTAAGGCCACTGCCTTGTCTCTTCTATTTTTAGCTGATCTCCTCCTTTTTAGCAGCAACCTTGTCTCTGCTTATTTGCTGTTCTCTGCACCACTTTTCAGCAGATTTACCCTTTAAATCCCAGTCCATTCGGACCTTCGATCTATTGGCATCTTTTTAGCATGCTTTGCCTAGTTTTTTTCCTCTTATAGACTAGTTTTGAGAGACCCGCCTTCTTGGGTTAGATTGCTGCATTTTTAGTTGTTAATTTTCTGTCCTTTTAGTCTTATTTACTGCAGATTTCTTTTCCGTTACGTAGCACACTTTTTCTTTTACTCTCAAAACATCTGGGTTTAAACATTAAAATTAACGCATGCCACACACTGACCCTAAGTGAAGAAGCGCCTGGTTAACACCGCCTGGAAAAGACTTTAAAATCAATTGTCACTGCACCTTTCTGCCCTTGACCTCACTTGATTTTGTCCCTCCCTGCCCTTGTCGGTTTTTCTTCTTCCCGTCATCATTACGCCCCCAAGGCGCCTTTCCCGGAGACTTCTTGGCCTTCACCCTCAGTTTCCGCTTGGTCGACTTCCTCCTTCCCGTCGTCATCGAGTAAGTCCTCCCCCGAGTCAACACTCCGACTCTTCCTCTGATTGTTCGGGTTCTCCCCCTAGTCCTGGTTCTCCCCCTGTCACTTTCACCATGTCTACTTCAGGGCCTACTACCAGCAGCAACCCCAGTACTACTGTTGGGTCTGTTTCCAGTGGAACCACCTCGGTACCTACCTCGACTGCCCCATTGCTCCCTTCTATGGCAGGCCTTAGTCTCCCCGACTTCAATCAGCTAATCAATGATCTTATTCGCCACGATGTTAGTTGGCCTGCTATGCCAACCAAGCTCCCTTCCGACATTCCCAAGTTCGAAGGCCTTGCTAGTAAAGATCCCTCCAACCATATTCGATCCTTCCATATGTGGTGTTCCTCCAATTCCATTACCGACAACTCCATTCATCTTAGATTGTTCCAACGCACACTTACAGGCGAAGCTTCTAAATGGTATGTTGAACAGGCCACCTCCTCCCATACCACTTTTGCGACCATTGCCTAAGCCTTTTTATCTTATTTCCAGCTCCCTCTCCAATACGACATTGGTACTGAGCTTTTAACCTCTTTCCGTCAATCCTCTTCAACTCTCCTTTCTGCTCATGTCCAGGAATGGCGACGAAGAAGAAGCTTATGTTGCGCTCCTCCCTTTGAAGATCGGGTTTATATGGACTGGTTCCTTCGCTCTCTCTTACCTCCCATTGGCAAGGATGTCGCCTCCCATTTCCCTCAAACCGAAGAAGCCGCCCTCCAAATAGCCTTGAAATATGACCTTATTTATGCTCAATCTGGTTATGTTTATACCGTCCTTCCTGACCTCCCCAAGCCCGGCGGCACTAACACCCCGGGGGCATCTCACTCTGCCGACGGTATCATTGGAACTCTTTCCCATACCTCTGCCCCACCTACTATGGGCTATGGTTTCCCTCTAGGAGGGGCCAACACCTTTGGCACCTTTCCCCCTTCAGCTAGCATGTATCCCGGATATGGCATACCTCCCCCTTTTGCCCCTACTCCTGCTTACCTCACTGCTACCCATCCTAACCCTTATCCTTACCCATAGCCTGATGTCCCAGCTCCTCCAGCATTTGGACCTCTCACCCCCTTGCCTTCTCAAACCCCGCCGCCGCATTTACTACCCCCTCCAGGGCATGTATTTGCGTAGCAGGACGCGACCAATTCTCTTCCTTCTCAAAGAAAGAGGAAAGGCAATCAATCTGCCCCTGGTAATCTTGGACCCAATCCTTCAACTATTGATCCTCACACTACTAACCACTCACAGGGTTCTCAGCCCAAGCCGAACAGGCCACTTCGCACCAATAAGCCCTGTTCGTGTTGCGGTGTTTATGGTCATTACACTCACGATTGTCCCTTATTACCACAAATGCGGCAGATGTGGGATTCTCAGGCCACCGTGTGGGGACAACACTCCTCCCCTACTGTCCCTCCCACCCCAGCTACTTCTCAACCCATTGTGTTTACCGATCCTTTCCCCCAACAAGGATTTGTGGCCACTCAACCCCCTCATGCCCCAGTAACCACTCAACCTTCCCCTTCTGGTTCCTCTGATTACCAAATTCTCATGATGGCTTCTGACCCACCTCTCACCGTCGACCTCAACCTTCAAACTCGGTCTTGTCAGTATTCCACACCTCTTGTTCCGTCTATCTCTGAGTCTCCATCGTCAGGTCCTACAGAGCCTCTATCGACACCCAATGGTCCCTTGCAACTCCCTCCGCCCAAAGTCGAGGTTCATCCCAAGACTCCTAAGGGACCATTACGCTGAAATGCTGCCTCTGGTCGGGCTGCCCTTTCATACAGATGATCTGGCCCAATCTCCTGTTGCCATTTCAACACTGGAACTCCTCCAGTCGTGCCCTTCTCAAAAAAGGGCTCTACTATCTGTCGTGGGCGCTGTAGATCCTGCTGATGACCAATTGATTATTTTCGATGCCCGTCAGTCAGATCACCCCCCTCTCCCTCCTTCGGTTGCTTTCCAAATCCCAATCAAAATCCAAAATGCCAATGTTGCTCGGTGTATTATTCATGAGGGGGCATCTACCTACGTCATGTCCGCTTCGGTTTGGAAACAACTCGGATCCCCTGAACTGGCCCCTTCCACCATCACCCTTCACGCGTGGGATGGCCATGCCTCCCAGCCCATTGGCCTATTTCGTAACTGTCCTATAACCCTTGCCGGCAAGACTGTTTGTGTCGACATTGAAGTTATCGACGCCCCTCTTGACTACAACATCCTTTTGGGGCGTAGTTACACCTATGCCATGTCAGCCGTCCCATCCACAGTCCACCGCAAGATTTTTTTCCCTCATAATGGCAAGATTGTCACCATTGACCAATTGACCTACCATGAGCCAAAATCTCAGACCTCCCCTGAGTCCACCATCTCTACTGTCACTAATAAACCAACTGTTGATTCTTTGACCAGTGTTTCCCCTGGCGTCTACAAAGACTCCTTTTTGCTTGGAACTTTTCATTGTCCTCCCCCTCCTCCTGTCTCTGACCCCAGCTTAGCGAACGTCTTCATGATGCAATCATCTTGGGCTGACCTTACGGAGCCCACTTTGGCTGGTCAGCAACCTCAACCTCAACCAGCTCCTAGCCCTTCGCCCCCACTCTCCAGCCTTCTTCCTTTTGAAACTTCTTCTACACACAGTCCCCCCACGTCTCGTTATCCTCCTGGGTCGATTCCACCCGATATCAACCCCCTTGGCACCATTCCTCCTAGCCATTTCCATGCTGGTCAGATACCTTTCCTTGCTCCCCCTCCCGGAGCTTATTCGGTCCCTATTTTGGCCACCCTATCTCTCCCCAACCTGACCCTGGGTATACCCGTCTGGTATCTTGACCCTCCAGCCACTACCCTGCCAGGTCAACCCAAACCATATATTACTTTAACCACAGTTCAACCAATCCCCATGACTTCTCCCGCTGCAACAGTCCCTCAGTCACCTCAACAGGAACCACCTCCTATTGCGACCGCTTCGGGTAAGCATGGCAACACTCGCAGAGGGGCATCAAAGGACAAGGCTACCCCAAAAAACCCTGTCCCTCCTCGGCCTTCAACACATACCATCTCGTGTGCTTTGTGTGATGTTGTCGGTCATGCCACCCATACTTGTCCTGAGCTACCCCACATCAAACCCCTGGTCAAAGTCGCGTTCCTGGAGTCTATAGTCCCTGAATCCTCTGTTTCTTCCTCATCCGCAGCCAAGAACCCAAAGCCTCTTCACACCAACAAACCCTGTGCTTTGTGTGGTGTCCATGGCCATTATTCTCACCATTTTCCTCACCTCACGCATTACCGAGCCTCTTTAGAGGTCATTCGCGAGTACGAGAAGGAACAAAACCCATCCGCCGCTCCTATCCTCGCGCAATATGCGTCAGGCCAACTCGAGGATCCACCTGCTACCATTGACATTCCTCCTCCTGATGTTGAGATGTCAGAACCTGCTGCCCCCCTCCTATACCTATCATCATCCGTCCGACCCTCGGAGTACATTCCCTCTGAATCCACTCCATTTGTTTTGCTTGATTCCCCTTCAGCAACATTCTTGGGCTCTACATCCTTCGATCATCTTTTTACTTGTTCTTCTGTCATCCCCCAAGACGGTCCGTATGTGAGCCTTTCTTCCCATGCTGATGATTTAGGTAGCTTTGCGGCCTCATGTGGTTTCCCTGACCTTTTCCCTCCCACCCATAACCATGATGCTACCATCTGTATCTATGATATTCTCCGCAGCCTGAGCTCCAACCCCCATACATCACCCTCTAGTCGGTCTGCGAGTCATAGCCACCCTATCCATCCTACTACCTCCCGCAGTTATCCTGTGCTGTCTACCCTTCACTCACGCTGTCATATGTGTTCTTACTCCTCCCATGCCTTGTCTTGTGACACTATTTTGCAGGACCTTCCGTCCACACATTATATTGGCTATGCTGATGGGACAAGTCACTATTCCCAGACTCTAGCCTCGACAACTTGGGCCATTTTTAACCCTTGTGACAGTCTGCATATGACCCTCTCTTCTCGTGATCATGAGTCAGGAAGCTTCGCCGCGTCAGGCGGTCTTTCTTCCACCAATCACCCCATCTCCTATCATGATGATGACATTATGGAAGAAATCACCACCCCTACCTTTATCTATTCCCCCTTACATCGAACCCATGCGTTCACACCACATACACCTTGCGGCCATTACATTGAAACCCAATGTTTGAGTAAGGGGGCACCCATATTTAAGAGAGCAAGCGAAGAAATTCTCTACAACTCTCCTAGTATATCTAGTCGTTGCCGACTTTAGTACCATTATTCTTCCACATTTAGAAGAACCTCTAAAGTCCCATATCACTTCAGATCACTCTAGGGATGATGCCTTTTATCGTTCCTTTATCTGACATCAGCAACCCAGTCTTTTCGACCTTGTTGTTGACCAACCTGTACGTTTTCTAAGAGAGCATCAGTTCATTATCTCCAAATCCTCTATTTGGGATAGTGGCACCAGGTATACCAACCCAGAAACTTAAAGTCCATTTGATTCCTATATGCAGTACTAAACGAGATTGGTAATCCTCCATTTCCTTTCTCAAAATTGCATAACCATAACGAAAAAAAATGGCGCACCATATCCTTCAAATGTGTTTAAATTCCCCTTTTTCTACACACATTTTGGCATGACCACACCATGCTTGGGGGCACCTATGCCCCTCAACCATAAATATCCCAGATCTTAACCAAAAACAACACTGAAACCCCCTTTCTCTACCAAGTCGCACTTTTCAAGTCATTCCCTGGGACAGGTCGCAGTTTTCTGCCCAGTACCTGCTACCCAGGTCACAGAACAGACCCCAAAAAGTGCGACCTGGCCTGTTCATGAGCTCTGGGTACCTTTTAGTTTTTAGTACCTTGATACTTCACCAGGACACATTTTGTCCATGAAGGGTCTATTCACCTCTTCTCAAAATCGAATTTCTTCACTTACGACACTTGTACTTGGGACACCACTTTGCCTCCTTACTCGTCTTCGTTTGTGTTGATTTTCGTCATGAGATACCCTATTGTACTCATTCTTTTATGGTCCCCCATTGGACCCGTACTATATGTGGCAACACCATCGAGTTTCCCTTGTTTAGAGCATCCGAGTTGAGTCATCATCAGTCATGGAGTCCACCTCACGTCCCTTTGTATCCCACTATAGTCCTCCATCCTTCATTGCTTGGTCCCTCTCTCGTGTTGCACATTATGGCCTTCAGTACCATTGTCCCCTATCCCTCATGATAGTGTGTTAGTCACTGCCAAGCCATTCATGCCCTTTATGCTCTAACAAGGGAAGTCGTCCATCCACTACTCAGTATTCCTCATTTCATTATCATCATCCATGTCTATCTGTTAGTCACTCTACTATTTTCTCCCGTGCCTTAGTTGAGATTCCCTTGTTGCCTCACCTATGGCAGACCTACTTCTGTCGACATCAACTCATTTATTCCAGAATCCAGGTCTAGGGGGTAGTGTACCTTGGTTCGAGCTCCTATCAGCATGATCGTGATCTATACACTTGATAGTCCAGTGATGCAGCAGCAGCTATTGGTGATTCTCGGGCATGTGTGAGATGTCTCAACCCTCATGAGGGGGTGGCCCTGCAGGTAACCCCCCACATGCCTGGATGACTTCATTTCCGCCCCTGATGCAGACCGCTTGCGGTGCCTCTTCGATTTGCAAGTATCAGTCAGATGTTGCGAGCCCTTCCCCGCGTGTAGGGGGCATTTGGGTGTATCTAATGTACTACCATATTATTGTATAAGTCCTGACGATTATTCCAGGCATCGCATGTATGTGGGATTCATCATGTTATTTATCTGGCTCATGTTTAGGCCAGCACATGCTTCATTATCGCGTTCCGTGGTTTTCCGGGCGCTTTATTCTTTGTACTTTGTGTTGGTGGGCATCGGTATGCCTCCCCCGCCGCCTTTAGCATAGGTAACACTTCATACACTAGAGACTTGTTGCACCTGTAAGTCTCATCTCCTCAGGGTCTAGTCCTTTAAACACATCAGACAACATTACACTTCTCTCTCTCACTTCCCTTTTGATATCTAGTGATTGAGTTCTTACAACATACTTCGGTCATACGATTTGCTCCTAACACTCGTACGTTGGGGGGAAATCTGTTACACCATTTTTTTGGTCATCTAACCTATTATTATTAGATGAACCCAAGTACACCATATAAGACCAATTTTACCCTAAGTAAAATTGCTTTCACCATATAAAATAACTCATTTGGTCATATTTAACCCAAAACAAGGAAATTAATAAAATAAATCCTTATTTATTTAATTATTTCCTAAGAACATGTTATTTAAATCATTATTTAAATAATATTCTTAGTTAAATTTGACTAAATCATCCATAAATAATTAAATAAACCATTATTTATTTAATTATATTCCCATCATTCCCCTAAAATGATAAATAAATCATTTTTTTATTTATTATTTATAAATAAAGGAATTGACCCAAGTCGAGAATCCTTTTCCCTCCAACAAATATAATAAAATATTCCTAAAAGGTGCTTCTAGAATTCGATTAATAATATTTTATTCATGCACCGAGTTCTAGACCGCCCCAATATTTTGTTATAAATAGGGGGGTTTTCCCCATTCATTAGTCACCTTCATTGCAGTAGATCACTCTAGATCTACTCTTGGTCACCATTTTCCATTTTTGCTTTGTGAACTCCCATTGAGTTCTATGTTTGTTTTTCTACACCACTAAGAGAGAGGAATGTTAGATCTGAAACACTGAGGACTTCCAAGAACCCATCCCACTGAGGAGAACTGGAAAACACCTCTCTTGTTTTCCTCTCAGGTGCCCCATTCTTTAATATAATATAAAATTATTTTAAAAACACTATTTCTTGTCTTGTCCATTGAATGCATGGAGCCATGTTATATTTTATCTGCTTAATGTCTTTTGTGCTTAGATATGAATTTATGCAGCAAACTTGAAGATATTTTGCAGTCATAATCGATGTTAGGGATATTTGTTATGCGTAGCTAAAGTGATATTTTACGACGAAATATTCATGCTAACAAATAATAATAATAAACTATTTATTTTAAAAAATACTATTTAAATATTAAACAAATTATCCCTGGATGCGGGTGTTATATAGTCTCTATGGGCTACACGAGGCGGCCATGTGGCTCACCACACGACGCGCCCATGTGCCATGGCCTGGGGATACCCGAAGCCTTAATTTCTCGCGTGGGTTGGGCTTTAAAGTCCCATGCGCCACCCTTCCCTCGACGTACTCAGCGTCATGTTTATTTACTCCTTCCTGTGCTATGAGGTTCACCATTCCCGCTCCTCCCTCGGCTCTCTAGCCTACTCTGCTTGCCTTCCCTATGCTTGTGTGGCTTTGGCCCCCCTCGGCTCTAGCTATAAGCCTCTGGGCTCCGTCTTCTGTCTCAACTCTGCAACAATACTGCGCCTTACCCAGGATCATAAGATGCCATGGCGCCATTGGCATCGTTGCAGGCAAGTGGGGGGAAGTGGCTTCCCTGTGCGGCCCCCTCTGCCACATGCTCTCCACACAGACTTGAATCTTCTTGTTGACTGGGATATGGCGGACTTGTCGCCCTCCATCCTTGCTCCGGCCTCGCCCCCCGCTGTGTTTTCCGACCCTTTGGCTCCTCTCGTGCAGTTCTCTGATTCGTATGTTCTGCCTTCCTCCTCCCGTTGCAAGAAGAGGGCTCGTAAATCCACCATTGTTGCTAAGCCTGCCTTCCTCCCCCACAAACTTAAAGCCCTCCCCGTGCAGCCTGCTTCCAACTCTAATTCAGATGACAGTGATTTTGAACCAGCTGCGGAGAAGCGACTCCCGAGGTTGAGCCATTCGGGCACCCCCTCAAAGAAAGATGACCGCAATGTGATGGCCTCTCTGGACAATCCAACCTTCTTACAGGATATCGCCTCTACGAACTCACTGGAGGAGCACCTCGGTCTTCCTTCTTCTCCGCATGAACCGCTTGAGGACGCGAACCAAGGCCTGGACACTCTGGATTATGGATATATCTGCCGCATTCTCGAAGAATTGCCTCCCCCTAGCGACTCACATGAAGGTTATCCATAGAGTTCACTCTTCGAATTTCTCCGTTTACTAGTTTATCTGCTATCTTTGTTTAGCTCTGTTTATCTCTTTTTGTACTGCTACTAAGGCTGGTTTCCCATTATGGGCAGCATATTATGGTTGGATTTTCAAGGTTGATTTCCCCTCTAGGGGCAGTCTAGTTTTGGATAGTAGCGTTTTGCTTATTCCCTTCGTCATGGATTCATCCATTTCCGAGGATGAGAATTGTAACTATGGTTTGACTGCTTAATAGATATAGTTTCACTTAGAAAAAAAAAAGAAGATTAAACAAATTATAATAAAGATTAAAACAATACAAAATTATAATAAAGATTAAAACAAAATAGCCGAGACGATATTTTTTTGCCAGAATCCAGTAAAAAAAAATTCAAAAAATCAGGTAGTTGGAGTGTAATCACTTTTTTGATGGTGGAAATGGATTCAACACCATCAAAAACCCTTAGAGCACCCAAAATCCTAAAGTTTGGTAGTGGTAACGCAAATTTTCAAAAATTTCTGCCAGAATTTTTCATAATCTTGTGAGAATTTCTAGGTTATTCTATAGGTTTTTTATACTACCTGATAATGGTGATATAATGCCAAAAGTTTTGCCCCCCATTCCTAGATGGGATATGATGTTCTAAATTTATTCTTTGTTCCTATCATGTCTTTTACCTCAATTGTTAAAGGACATTACCTTACTAATTGTTTATACAACATAATGCGTAAACACTTAATGTCATATCAAGAAGTCATCGTAGCTTGCAAGGAAGCTTTAACAACCGAGGGCTTTACTATGTTTTGTCTCTTTTTCTTTGCATTCCTCGCTTGATTTTCTTCCTTAGGTAAGTGGAGCTCTAGCAAAAAAGAGATTTATTGTAATGGGCATCTCATTGACTAGAGGGTAAAAAGCTACAATTTCTTACTCCTCCTTCAAAGCTTGGGGTTTTCTTACCTTTTCCAAAATAACTTCCTAATTCATCTAAATTCCCAAACCATTGCCTAAAGTTTCCCCTTCCTCTTATCATCACTCTAAAATATATTAAGCTTTTATTGATCTAGATGGAAAGCTTGGCAACTCTATAGCTGAATGGTGTATTGTTGCTTCTTTATGGAGGACTTCTTCTTCCATCTCAATCTCCAAGGCCACAACTTATTCCACTCAGTGCCAGTTTTTGCATCATTTTTGGGACCTCCTTTTGCTCTTAGGATATATTTAAAGCCTTTATTTCTATGGGATAGAGGGGACTTGCCTTGGACATTTTTGGTCGAAGTGCCCATATTTGTGGCATCCATTGTACTTGAAGGGTAGATGTTCATAATTCAAGGGTTGGCCATGAATATAGTAGTAAACTTGTAATTCCATTACATCTAGAGGTCATTATTTGAGATTTACCTCCATTTAAAGGAAAGCTTGGTGCACTATGCCGATTTTAAGTTAGCGATTTCCCCTAACTTCCCATTATTTTTTAGTGGCCTCAAGGGATTTTTGACCCAAATGTTGAGGGGGAGGTGCCAAAGTTTTACCCAAACCAACATTGAGGATAGAGTCCCCTTGACCAAAACAAAATGTAAGAACTATGTATTGAGGCACAATCCTAGTGAGCCCATGAAGGTAAAAGATTATATCTTAGTCCTCTTTGAACTCAAAATGAAATCCAAAATATCCTTTCCACAAAAATATAGTTGAATGTCGCATCTCATGAGGGGGGGGATTGGAGTTGAATCCATGACTCCAAGGACTTTAGAGTTGGCTATTCTTTGATAAAAAAAATTATTAAGCCATACCTACCTAAAAAATATTCTCTCTTTCAATGTCGATGGTGGCAAGGTCAACTTGGTCGTCATTCAAATTGCTTAACAAATTGGGAAGCTTTTGAGACTTTAGATGCCAACCAACTAAAGTTTGTGGCTAGTTCTAGATCCTTTTAGTTAATCCTTACACTATGAAAAAGTCCTTGCCACATTTTTAAATAAACACCTAATAAAAAATAATCTTACAAAATCCTTTATATTTAAAATAAGAAATATAAAAATAATAAAGATATGATGTAAAATTCATATTATATTTATGTTCTATTAAAAATATTAAATTTAGAATTATTTTGGACATCTTACATCTTGATTTGATTTAGTATTTTTATTTTTTCTTTACTTTTATAACACCTTATTGTCTAAGTAAGGGTAAGATATTTCTGAAGCAAAGCACACCAAACATCTCACATTCTAATCTATAGACAAGAGTTAGATATTGCATAAGGTTTAAGGCATTATAATAATAAGCCTCAAAGTTATGAACTCAACATGTCACTTGCAATAATTGAACCTAAATTGAGAGGAGAACAATCATTACTCTCAACCACCCAAGATAAACCCAATTGACAAATTATGTTTGTTATATATACATAATGTTTGTTATATATACATAATGTTTGTTATATCTATAATGTTTGCTTTATATATAGAGAACGTCAAGACTAACTCCAATGTTAAATGGAAGAACAATTTTCCCACCTATAATATATTGCCATCAAAATTATATAAAACTTAATCAAACTTAAATATCTCATAAAACCATTTTTATTCCAAAAATAACTCCCACACACAACTATTAATAATTTAAACAAAATTAAACCCCATATTATTCAACATATAAATTTTATTTTACCCATCCATTCTTTTATTCCCAAAAATAACTTCCACCCTCAAGTATCAGTAATTTAAACAAAATAAAAATAACTTCCACCCTCGGTAATTTAAACAAAATTGAACCCGATGTTATTCCACATATAAATTTTATTTTACCCATACGTGCACATATACAAGTATATGAATGGATTTTAATATTTGTTTTTTCAAATGACCACGAGATTATAATTAATATTGCTTTATATTTTTACATAAATGGTAGAGACTATTTGTTATATCAATACAATCATATTGTTTTGGGGAGCAAACTTGTTTTATCTATTATGTTCTTATATATATTTGTTTTATTCATGTTTATATGTTTTATTTTACCTGATATGGAAGAGGAGACCAATAATCGTGTTATATTAAAATTATGCTTGAAAAAGTAGAACATGGACATGCACATGCACATGTAAAAGTAGATTATTGGAATTTTAGTGTTAATGATTATTTATTAAATTTTAATAAATAAAAAGTTGATTATTATATTTTTTAAAATTATTAGGATAGGTGGAGATTACTTTGGTAGTAAAATATAATATTAAGGTATTCCTTGTGATGTTTTATTAATTTCACATAATTTATGTGTTGTGCTGGGAGGGTGTGTGATGCATGTAGTGGTAGTGATTGAAAACAATCTCATATTAAGTAAGTATGAGCATAATTCAACTATATATAATTTTTATAAAATATATTATGAATATTAATAATAAGTTTTAAGGAGATTAATCTTTATGTAAAATGAGAAAATAATTTGCAATTTTAACTTGATTAAGGTTGTGCATTTTCTCTCGGGAAAACCCCACTAGGTATGTTAATATGTCTCTACTTAGTGTGGATGACTATAGCTAGGTTTTTTTTAGTGAATTAATATTCTATTAGTAACTACTAGTTTCATAAGGGATTTGTTGTTGGCTGCCAATTGTCTCCCACATGGGAAACCAAGTGAATAACAAAATATAAGTTTGTTTGAGCTAAAATTTAATTATCCAAAATGATAGTATAATCATATAAAAAATATTGGAAATTTTTGGAGCCTTCAGAGGAGCCTGCCAATAGTAACTACCTAGAAAATATATAATTATTTACTCTAATAGCCTTATTATAGATACTAATGTAAACCAAAAATGACATAATGAAGCTAAGCATGAGCATATTAAGTGGAAGGAGATGTATCAACCTCAATAGGGTTCAAAGCATCAAGACTAGGGCAATGAGATGTTGATCCATGATCAACAGTCTCCTCGATATGCATCAGGTTCTCTTTCAATTCTTTGAGTTGTAGCACCACATTTTCCAAAACCAAAGGAATTTCCTCTTTCATGTCATCCATGTCCAGCATAACCTTGCCCAAAATTGCCTTCATGCACCAATAAAGGTCAATGGTTTATAAATATTGGTTTTTTCTACCACGGGTGTGACTAGCTTCTAGAAACCATGCAGACATAAGGTCCATCACCTCTAAGTCTAATAAATAGTTATGCTTCCCCCTTAAATCATATTCTACTTTGTTAATTTGTGCCCTAATAAGTGGTGGGATTTTCTCTCTATAGAACCAGACCAAAGTTTACACCTGCATAAGAGCCTTTACACCTTCCCACAAGCCCCTGCCTCCTCCATCATAGTGGCACTGAGCTCTTTGAAGAACCAATGTGAACTCTACACAAGTAGGTAGTGATACCAAAGCCTAGATAACATAGGAAGAGAGAGTGAAGAGTGTAGAATGGGAGTAGAGGAGAAAATAAGAGAACGAAGATCTAAGCCAACTAAAAAAAGCAGTGAAGGAGGATATAAACTTGCTAGTGACTCTACTTGTTTGTAGTAGAGCAAGTGCCAAGATCAGAAGAATAATTCACAAGCGAGGGAGGGAAAGAACCATTGAGTCATCTTAAAGGCCCAGAAAACTGCTAAAAGGTGGAGATTTCCATTTTTGTATTGGAGAATCCCAAATCCTTAATAACTAGGAGTTGGGAAGTTGGGAGGTGCGATAGGGAGCATGCATTGAATGTCACCACCATAGAGCCCATTTCTGCAACCATGAATACCCACATGAGCATATAAGCTTGTACACATAGATATAATGCCATGATATAACATATGAAGTAGGGGGACAACACATCTGATCCTTTCCCTAGTGGAGGTGGCAGTGTCCTCGCCTTTCATGCCCCAATGTGCATCCCTTCTCACCCGATGCAAGGGATAATGGTTAGGATTTAACCCTAACCACTCATAGTGTTTTACCCATGTCTTTGGAGCTAATATTATCTTTTGTGATCCTCAATGGCATCAGTCTTTGGCTAGAAATTTTGGCAACATGTCATCCATGTTTGGGCCTCCAAGTGCGTTATCTACTAGCAACCCCAAGGTTAGATTTTCTAGCGATCTAAGAACATCTCCTTCAAGGATATAATCCAAAAATATCCTTATGATTGTCCCTCATCTTCCTCCTCTTTTTTGGTTCATGAATCCTTAACTTTAACCATTTTGACGGTTTAATAAGCTAATGATGAGGTGATTTTTTTTTTCAAATCCAATGGCTTCGTTTATCATTTTATGGATTTTGGCCCATGCTTGTTGATCTTCATGGTTGGATTTGAAGCTCTCATAAACTTGTGATTAAAAAATATGCCTTCATATACCCTTGTGTGAATGATTCTTCATAGTTGAGTTTGATTTAGTGGAAGACATGGATTTCATTCTTAATTCAAGATAGTGATTTTGGGAAACTTAGTTTTTTCCATTAAGCCCTAAACTCCTTCTTTCATTCCTTTGACTAATATTATTTCATTTTCTCTTGTCCAATTGAGGCTCCCAATTTTTCCCTTGCATTTGTGGGCTTCACCCTACCTTCAAACTATTGGCTCAAGACTAAAAATATTCCATTATGAAAGTCTGAAAAATAAGAGTCACATAATTTCATCATACGTTCAAATTTGTGTGGAAATAGATTTTAGGAAAGGGTTTCCACTATAATTAGAATTTTGATAGCTAAAACTTTCCTAGCCTCAAATTTAGATGAAAAAAGAGTTATTGAATGACACAAAACTTATTTTGATAAAGGGCACATCATAGTGCATTGTCTCAAAGGGACTAGGACAAATAGGAAGCAACAATGTAATTCTACCTAGCATGTTAGCTCTATGGAAGATCATCCACTAAGCTTAGAATCAAATGGAAGATCATCTCAAGTGTATTCTTCGATGCAACTAAAACAATGCCTAAATAATTACAATAAAATATGTGACGTTAGAGCTTGAAGAAAGAGAACTAATCTCTCTTGATTTAGAGCAAGGAACATCAATTAAATTAAGTTCTTAACAAGGGGGAAATTGTGTAGATCATGCTAAAGAATTAAAGGGTTTATAGAAATCAACACCACCAGTTCAAGATGATTTAGGACTAGTAGGATTAGTAAGTTCTACATCAAATGCAAAAGAAGTTTGGATGGTGGTAGAAAAGAAAAGAAAAATCTCAATCAATATCTCAACTAGTAAGGAATAGAAGTTGAGCCCACAATACAATATAATCATGTATTGTTTTTGTCTACTTATATGCAAGAAACTCACGTGAATATACTAATGTATGGACTTTTGGAATGTATTTCTCTTAGATATTGGGTAGTTTAGTTTAGTGAATTTTGAATTCAAGTCATTAACCATCAATAACACACTCTCAATGTATCTAAATATATTATATATTGACCAAATACAACTATAACATGCTTTTTGATAATATAAGTATAATTGTTTTTGTAAAAATTAAAAAAAAAAAATTGTTGTAATCTGACTCTTCTACATTTTGGATTTTCTTCGAGCATATTTTCCAATCAATTTTGTCCAAACTCCAACAAGGATTTGTTGGAATCACAAGTTTGAGTTGAGAAATATACATAATCTGAGTGCACTAGGGAATTTTCATGGCACTCGATCCATTTATGCATTCAAAATGCATTCTAAAAAACAAAAAACCATAATTTCAACAGAAATTGTACCATTGAATTCATAGGAAAATTTCCAAAACATAGAAGAGATAGACTACTCCAATATATATATATATATATATATATATATATTCTAAAGTATTTTAAATATTGTGTTTTAAACAAACACTAGAAAATAATATTCTAATAGAAGGATATGACTGAAGCACATAAATAGATTACAAAAAAATTCCTTTTTAGTTCATGGGCAGATTCTTCTTCTGTCATTGAATACATATATATATCAAAGTGACCTTAAGTTTTTTTGTACAAACAAGAATGAGCATTATTACAATTCCTATATTGAGTAGACCAAACTAAAGGGATCTTTCCACTGATTTGAGTCATGCATGATCCAAAAGGTATTTTGATTCTTGTACAAAGTGAATATACAAAAAGGAGATAAAGTAGACATAACTCAAAACAATCAATTTTTGAGTTGCTTATCAAAATTTCTAGTAGGAGTACTTGAATTTGTGGAGAGAAGATTAAATATTGTTGGAGGAGAAATGTTATTTGCATTGGCACCCAAAGGAGCATTTCTACCTTTCTAAGTTGACTGCAAAGGAGGGAAACTTGAGTTTTCCATCTTGTTAAGCCTCCACTTCAGGGAATCAACCTTCCTCTTCAAATGTAATGTAATGCTTAAGAAGATATTTGGGCCCATGCAAAGGGGCTCTCTGATGCTCATAATTTTTATTTTAAGGAATCCAATTAAGAACACAAGCCTTGGATTGTTAATTCATGTTGATGAAGGGAGCTACAAGTGGCTCGTAGCTCCCCAAAGTCCATATCTACACATGTTTCTTGCACAGGGGGGGGGGGGGTGGTAGTAAAAATAATCAGAATTAATCTATTTGTTATCTTTCTCAACATTGCAAAATGACCTGTCAAAACTATCACCATTCTCTGTAAGCAGACTTCCTATGATGAAAACCATATGCCAGGCCATATAAACGCCAAAATGGAAGCATCAAGAGGAAACAAGTTAATAAAACCTCTATAGGTGACATAACCTATCATCATGGCAGAGGGTGGTGAGTGTATGCTATACATGACATGATATACTCGAAGTTGGTTCCAATTGATGTGGTTATGATGTGACATTCGGTGATCCATAAGTTTACAGTATAGGATGGGTGACATTTGTTCCTTTGAACGAACCCCCCCCCCCACCCCTTTGTTTATATTGATAGCCAAGTTGGCCCATGATTCCACTAGTTGACATCACATCCTAGAATGTGAACCTGAACTCAAATTCGATTGATGATGGATTCCAATCTTATATATTTGTACTTATATCCTTTGTCCATGTACCTTATTATCACTTGTGAGTCTCCAAAAACCATTAAATAACTGGGTAAAAGCATCTGAATAAGGAGATACCTTTGAAGAGAGTGTATGCTTTTACTGAGTTATTGGTTTGCACATCACGTTTCCATGTGAATTTTCCTTTGATTGTTCCTCTAGAGAAAAATATAGCCCCGAACACACATAACCCCCCTAGATTTCCTTTCAAGGTTCCATAAAAAATAGGACATAAGAATCATGTGAAGTGCACCATTTGGAGAACTCATGTGTTCCTAACTAAATTTACTTGCATGATTTTAGCAGAGTTTTGGTCAGATTATTTATCTTGAGAGTGCTCGAGTTAATAGAAGTATTCCACCATACTTATTTTAATTGATTTAATTAAGGATTTTCTTGACATGAGGCAGTGTGGAAGAAGAATTTTATGAGAGAAAACATATCATTTTTGGCTATGAAGGTAATGGCTTGCTTGAGGATGGCCTTATTCTGAGGCAGCCAAATCCTCAAGAGTAAGAATTTCAGAATATCCATCCAAATAGATTAGTGAAATTGAGCTTATGATATAAGGAACTAGAAATGGGTCATGTTATGGACTCAAAATGTTGACTAAAAATGATCAATGCGGATCAACGTCCATACTCAATTTCTTCTAAATCTCTCCACCCCAAAAGCTTACACACAACTAGAATATTGTTTATACTAATTTGCAAACATATTTTTCCATGCAATAGGAAAAATATAAAGTAGAGCTTGCATCTAAAGGAGCCAAGAATCCCTCTTCTTGCAAGATTGTTAGTTGCAAGAATCTTCCCCAAATCCAAATTCCAACTAAAGAAGTTTAATTTTGGTGGCAAATTATTAGCACGAGGGCTTCACTCAATGAATCTGTGATATATCACGTGTGTTTGTGGCATACTAAAAAATGCCCCTAATTTGACTACATATTGGAAAATACCTCTAAAAAACACATTATTTAACCCCTTACCAATATGAACCCAATACACCTTCCCAATTTAAAAAACCCCTACTTTCACTAGATATTGTAGGTATCCATTTTTTCATTAACATTTTTTATTCCCCTTTATATTTTTTCATTAAATTTGAGCTCAGTTTTTTATACCTACCAATATAAAAACCATTTACCCCCTATTGTATGCTAAATATATTATGTCATCTTTTCCTCAATATATATCCCTCAATATGAATTCACGTGGTATGGCATTGCTCCTGCGGTGAAGTCCCTGTGATTATTAACCCAAATTATTTTCTAGAAAATGTCATTAACTTGGATGTTGTGTTGCTCTAATTGACGTGCATGTTAGAACCCTATAATTTACAGTATCTCAAGGTGACTGTGTACTTTCTCTTTGCAATTTTTTCATATTGTACATAGATGTCAATATTTAGAAGTATTTTCCAAAGAAAGAAATAGAGAAACAAAAGAAGAAGAAAAGAGGGTATTTAAAAAGGAAAAATGCAAAGTTCACACTATAGGTAGGTAGCTTAAAAGCTGCTTGATTGTTTTCCTATAATCAAACTGAAAAGATCAAATTTGCTCTGAAGATCTGAAAAGGGATGATTTTTGTCAATTTTGGGACCTTACAGTATGCTTTTATCCTAAGTCCCCAACCACATTGCATATCCTTTTACCCCACCCCTTTGTTATTTCTCTTATCCTAAGTTTCATTTTACCCCCTCGACTCTTATACCCCGACTCCACCTCACATCACCTGCCCCAACCCATCTGCATTAACCATCTATGTTCCCCACCTCCACATCCGACGGTGTTCGATTCATTTCTCACCCCCCCTTAGCCTTCTAACTTTACCATGAAGGGGGGGGGGTCTGAAATGGGCAGTTTCAAGTCTGGGCCCTACTCCCACGCGTCAAATCACAATTATTTCGCACCCCCCTTTCACAATATTGCCTACCACCTTAGGACCCCTCCGAAAACCAACTTCGGATTTTATATAACACACCATCGCAACCAACCCTTATCCCCCTTAAAACCTTTGCCTCTCATTGCATGCCGCAAGTTTCCAAAGGTAAGTGCAAAAGTTCGTGATATAATCTCTAAACTATGATATGCGACGACGGTGGGGCCCAATCGCAATTGTAGATCGCAAGTTCAAAGGATGGATGCACAGGGTAAATGTTAAAGTCAGTGAAGTGCGATATGTGACGCCGGTGGGACTTGACCACAATCACAAATCGCAAATGTTAAAGGATGGGCGCAAAGGGTAAATGTTAAAGTCAGTGAAGTGCAATATGCGATGCAGGTGGGACCTGATCACAATCGAAAATCACAAATCTTAAAAGATAAGTTGCAAAGGTAAAATGTTAAAACTATCGAAGTGTGATGTGCGATGTCATGTGGGACCTAATCGCAATCGCAAATCGCAAACTTTAAAGGACAACCGCGGGAGGTAATTTTTATAATTGCCGAAGTGCGATGTGCGATGTGGTCAGGCCTGATCGCAAATCGCACATCGCAAGATTTAAAGTTTAAGTGTTAAAGGTAAAGTTAAGTCTTATAGCATGCGAAGTGTGATTTTGGCATGGATGTGATGTGGTTATATTGCTTAAATCTAAAGGATTTCAGATTCGGGTGCATTGGGTCAAATACACTGTTTTGTGAAGAAAAAGGGCTAAGCACAACAGCGGGACTCAACCATACATTCAAAGGGTTTTCCACCATTTACACGAGAGAAGGAAAGTTCTGCCAATCGTTAAAGGAACAAAGGGATTATGTTTTAAAAAACTGTCAAAGCTACCGAGATTGAAGATTCATTCAAAAAGGGGGGCACGAGTAGTAAGGGTCGAGTCGGGCAAGGTGTTTTTACAAAATTGTTATGTTATAACGACAGAAACGGAAAAGGCAACAAACTCATCGGCACAGTCACTAATCAATGAAAAGTGGCATGCACCGCACTAGATTTAATTACAAAACACCAATTTTCTGAAAAGCAGGGCCAAATGTCAGAGCCACCATTGGTTACCTCTTCGAGACCATCACATCCACCTCCAAGCTTATTTTTTGATCTTACGAAGAGCCATCGAAGCGTTTGGATCCATGAAGAGCTGCCCAATATTAATTACAGGCAGTGTTTTTTTCAAAAAAAATTTCTTAGGCCTTGCATGGCCACACTTGTTCATTTTCTACTAAATTGTAATCAATGAAAGGTTGCTGAGTAAGGTAGGGCAATCGACTTAGTCTTTAGATAAATACTGTGTGCCTTAGCAGTATCAAGGGTTGGAAAATTGGACCCTGCTGAAACTTGCATAGTAAGAAGTATTGGAACACTGTAACTGTTTGAACTGGGCATCAATAATAAGAGACCGTTCATAGGATTCTTGAGCTATGTTTATGGTGATGTTCTTTCCTCTGTGTTAATGTTTTTCCTCTGTCTTTTCATGATGTGCATCAATTTATCTGATTGCAAAACAAAAAATTTAGATTAAGATTTGCTGAGAGAGCACCTTAATTCTGCCTGTGTTTGTTATCTTAATGTTTTCCTCTGAAGTTTAGTTAAATAATTTTTAACTGCTCTTTAGCTATTCTGAACCCCACTACTTTCTCTCATCTCATATTCACACTGCTAGTAAGATCCAGCCTGCATAGTTAGCTTGCCCTGTGAATGCCCTTGAAAATTTGATGCACCATTCATCCTTTTATGACTCCATAGCCCAATGGATTAGTTTCACAGCTCTATCTGTCCAACCACACAATTAATCAAACAAAAAATCCTCATAATTTCTATAAATAGCCTAATGTCAACACTTATAATTATCAAGTTCAATCATAAAACAGAGAGATCCCTCTCTGAGTCTAGGAAGGCTAGGTCCTGGAATCCAAAGTGGTTTGATGTTGTCCTCTGTCAATTGCTTTTTCCAATCTTACAAATTACAGAGTGCTAACACAATGGTGATCATACTGGGGAAACACTTAGTGAAAAAGCTTAGTGTTTCTTCAGAACTCATAAACCCTTGTCAGAATTAGATGATTCGAGTATTTTCCAAGATTGGTATCTGGTTGTTGATGGTGGACAACAAGCCAGACACAAGAAAGTTGAAATAATCCACCTGGCGACTCCAATTTAGATCAGTTCCATTCAAAGACTCCACTAGAGGAAGGACATAAAACATGACTAGTCAGCCTAGAAAGAAAAGGTATTCAAGCCCAAATTGGGTTCAAGAAATTATTGTTTTTATCTGTAACTATCTTCTATCCTACTTTAAGCCTGTTCAAGAGTACATAGTTGAGGTTTACATTGATCATTAGCCAATTAATGAACCCCAAGAAGCTAAGCCCCAATTTGTAGACCATGTACATACTTATACACCTGTGCCCATCCCAAATGCACTTGTGGAAAACCCGGTGAAACATGAGCCCTAGGCTTTATCCTCTGCTCCTGCTAAATTCCCAAATGGATATAAGCCTCCTGCTTTACTGCCTATACCTGTAAAAATCCTAGACAGATACAAGGCTCCGGTTTTGCCTCCTATCCTTCATGAACTCCCTGCAAATTTTATCAATAATCTACCCATATTTGATGGAGAAAATGCAAAGATCACTACAGAAAATCACATTCAAAATCTTGAGGATTTCCTTGATATGTTTGAGGTGGGAGAAGATGATGTGTGTATCAGAATGTTTGCCCTATCATTGCAAGGTAAAGTTAAAAATTGGTTTAAAGATCTTCCAGTTGCAAGCATTAGAAATTTTCATCAATTCACTCAAGTTTTCCTAGATAGATGGGTGGTCGTGGGAAATGTTTTTCTTATCATAGAAGAGTATAACCATTTAAAAAGACAGCCTAGGGAGACAATACAACATTTTTCAGCTAGGTTCAATAAGGTATACTATTCGATGCTTGCTAAGATAAGGCCACCCCCAGGATTAGCTCTTTGGCACTACCCATATGCATTTGACCCAGAGATGGCCTTCCAGTTAAGAGAAAGGGACCTTGCAACCCTTGAAGAGATGAAAAATATGGCAGTTGATGTTGAAGAAAACTTGATGAACAGAGAGGCAAAGTTAAAGGCTACGAAGAAGGATAAATTAGAAAAAGAGAAATTGATATCTTCAGAGATAAAACTAGATATCTTGACAAATGTAGCAAATGAAATGATGCATTGGATTAGCAGGAAAGAATAAATTGTTGTTCAAATACCTCATGTTCCATTAGCTCCGGAAAAGATAAGGATCAATGTACCCAAGCAATATGCAGCTCATCCTAAAACAGAAAATGACTTGTTCATGTACGTAATTCACAACATAGCCAAAAAAGAAGTTCAAAATCAGAGAGGGGCAGGGAAATTTCCCGGGATGATGTGCATGTTGGATAATCTTGCATATGGAAGTAATCTTCTCAGAAATAATCATCAAGATGAAAAGTATATGGTTGAGGTTGAGGTTGATTGTTCGAAGCAACCAGTACCATTTTCTTGGGAAGAACAAAATCAGTTATCACAATGCAAAGATGACAATCAAACTCTGCATACTAAGCAAGATTGTAAAGAGGAAAATACATAAAGTTTTCAAGTAAGTTCCAAATGCGTTCCTCTCTTTTTTGCCTCATTATTAAGACAACATTATAAGCAGGTGGTTGACGCAGGGCTAGGCCTGCAATACCCAGGATCTCCATTAGACTGTACAAAATACATCTCAGTTAATGCCCAATCAAAAACCCCAATGGCCAATTCCAAATCATTCATGTAAGAACTTCATTAAATTTTATCCAATAATTATAGAACCAGTGAATTCCATATTATCAATCCAGTTCGACCCCTTTACAATCTAGTTCTTGTACTCAATAAATGAATACACTCATTTCATATCTGTTCATGGTTTCAATAATTGTTTTAAGATTCCATTACTGCGCCACTATTCACCAAGGACATCGATTCTGTTATTAAACATCTGAATCGGTTTGATAAAAACCCAATCAACAACCATGCAATTGTTACTTACCATTCTCCGATGGTACTTTCAACATCTGATCAAATTTACTGCATTGCCCAACGCCTACCAAATTTCTCCTTCATATATCTGGTCCCTATCACAGTATTCTGCATTCAAATCAGGCTTCTCGGCACTTGTTTTTTTTTCCGAACACTAAGTTCCAATACATATATACACTTTTCTCCAGTCACTGCTACTGGACATAGTTATTAAAACTGGTTCTAATTGCATTCCAATGAATAAACAGAGTTACAGGAATACAATCCTGTGCTCTCTTACCTCTGATTACCAATTGAGACTTTCAATTATCAATACAATTATTACACAACGTTCCATTCAAACATTTCTGACATCGACTGTCCAGAACTTCTCCATACATGAAACCCAATGATTCATTGTATTTGACATAAGTCGATATCACTTGTTTAATTTATTCACAATAGACACAGTTTAAAACGTTGCGCCACTCTATACATACCAGTGATTCAAATTTGTTCCAGCTTTTGTAACTCCACCCTTGACTCTTAACGCGGAATTTGCTCTGCTGTCATCGTATCTTTCAGCAACCATTTCACTGCTTCAACGCATCCTCATCGCCTCTGCACGCTTGTCATGAATTTTCCAGGTTGCTTGTTTAAACTTCTTCACATGAATCTGGACTCAACAATTAAAATCGTTTTTCATCGAATTCCAAATAAGATCAACAGTATTTGAAATAACAGTCCTACGCCTACCCCAACACAATCTGACATAAATGTCAGTTCTTCCCTCTGTGCGTTGTCACATTACAATTTATCAATTTGTTTAATCAAATGCTTCATTTGATGACAAACTACACCTTCGATTCACCATTAAGTCAATCTATGCCAGGACTGACATCGCTCCAGAAAATAGAATTCACCATGGTTCACACAATTTAACACGCCGTCAGTTCTTAACCACGTTATATGAATTCCGCAATTCATTCACAAATTAATTCTTATTTTGCAGGCAGAATACCATTAACATTTAATGAGAATAGCGCTCCATCATACAATTCATAACAGAAATGAGAATCGATCCGGGATTCTCATTCAACATTAACGCATTCAACATTAACACATTCCTGAATTGAATCTGTAATATAAAACATCGAATCTCCATTCCACAGATCAATACATGCAATTCATTACAAACTCATGGATCAATTTCGTTTCTCTTACCCAGGATATATAGACCAATCGAACCCAGAAAGGCGAGAATACTTTCTCCCTGCCAGCGTAACTATCAATTGAAGATCGAGCTTAATTGATTCGGTTGACTTTATCAAACAGTTTTAATAAGATTCTGCAAGATTAAACTTCTTTCGCAGAGACTAAAACGCAATTCCCTTACAACATTAATATTCCAGAATTTAAAAAGGATCAATTTCCTTTGATTCGTTAAACACACAAATTCAATCTCACGCAAACTCAATAAGGGCATAACTGCAGAAAATCAAATACTGTATTAAAACACACACTACTTACATAAAAACTCCTACTTTGGCCTGAATTTCGATCACTTGGCCCTTTACAAATTGCCAAGAGGCTTACAGCCTTGGCTGTTCAAAACCAACTCTCAATCACTCACACTCTCAAACTATCTCAATGTAATTTTCTCTCAAAACCCCCTCCTATTTATACAATTTTAAAAATGATCTAATTAAATGCTCAATCCCTAAATCTCTCAACATCCCTAAAAGATAGATTCTTATCCCTAAAACTTAGAAACTAATTCCAACTTAGGCTCCCTCATTAATTCTAAATAATCTAGAAACTAATTTCTCTCACATTTACAATTTCTCACAAATAATTAATTAATCACTCAAAATAATATTAATATCTACATGAAATTTAATATTTCTTCAAAACATGAAACCCCCTAGCTTAGATAAAATACAAGGTGTTTTTCGGAGCTGATGCTCCTGCATCAGACTCCCCATGTAAGAAAATTCATGACCACCTGGTCATAAGTCTGGATATTTCCTCCTGGATCCCAAATTTTATTTTGTAATCTTTCTTTGCTTGTCAATTGCTTTACTGCTGTTGTCCTCCAGGTTTCCATATTTTGTGTTGTAATGCTCCACTATCTACACAATCTGCAATATCTGTCTTTAATCTTTCTTTACTCTGGTTTTCTTCAAGGTCAATGATCCTCAATGACTCAGTGTATCCTTTGAATTCAATAATTCTTTTGCCATCCTCCTTATTCTGCATATGACTATGAGTAGTCATTTCTTCAACAGTCTTCAATAACTGTTTGTCTTTCCTCAAGTCAATATGACCTACAAACACAAAACAACCTTCAGTTTTCAAAATACAATACCTTCCATTCTCTTTTGATGCTTCAAGCACCAATCCTCCATCATAGATCTTTTGGATTTCAGCGGATCCTTCTTGTGGTGACTTCAAATCAATATGAATTTGTTCTAGTTTCCTGAACTCGTTCATCAGCTTGCCATTCAACCTCTGTTGCAATAGCTTCCATTTCACCCTTTTCTTCAGTCTCCATCTGTATCTTCGGTTTTTACTTGTCTTTCTTTGTACTGCTAGACCAATTTCTGGTTCTTCATTCTGCTGCCAGCTTCTATACTCCTGCAATTTAATGCTTTCTTCAAATTCATTCTCATGTAGCTGATCATTCCTTCCAAATTTCTGGTTACTTCCACATTCATCTTGCTGAGTTAATATTTCTGTCTCTTTTATTCCTTTGAGGACATAACCTCCTTGCTGCTTCTGATCTTTCATCTCACCTTCATATAATCGCTGCTCAATTTCTCTGATTTCAGCATCATATTTATTAATGCTGTCTTCCGCACCTTTTTCTCCATCAGGTTCTGTAAGCTTTGTTTCTCCTTTGGGTTCCTCGAGTAATCTTTCCAAGAATTCTATCTCCTTGTGAAATCTCTCCAGCATATCATCACAATTTTCCTTCTCAGCTTCATTCTTTTCTTGGCAATCCTCCTGAGTTGACCTGTTTTCCACATTATCATATTGCAAACATCTTTCATCAATTCCATTAAATAAATTCATTGGTTTACCTTTTTGTAGTCCCACCATGGAATTGTCTACGTCAACCTCATTTGACTGTTTCACCCCAAACAAGATTTCATCTATGAACTCCTTCTGTTGCAATAGATCAACTCCTTCTTCCTCTAAAAGGGATTCATCATCATACTTTACCTCAAGAGCTTCATTCCTGGTTGTGACAATTTCATCAGGATGTCCATCATCCTCTGCATATCCTGCAAACATACACAAACTATAAGAATCAAAATCACAAGGCTTCATTGCCTCATCTGCTTCCTTTGTCAACATATCTTCGAATTGTTCTGAACTCTTCCAGTAGTCCATGAGATCTTCCGCTGACCTCTCATTATCCTCTTCCCCCAACATTTCACCTTGTTCTGGTCTGCAAATGGAGACTTCCAATTCTACCTCTGCTTCTCTGAGTTTCTCTGATTCCTCTTGAGCACTCAATATCTGCTCAATCTTTCTCAATTCTTCCACTATCTCTGACTTTACTTGTTGATTTCTCCTCTCTCGTAGCCTTGGCCACTTTACTCTTTTCCTCATGGTCCAAACACTTTTCTGCAGCATCTTCATCAATATTCCAATCTGGAAATCTATCTCAGCTTTCTCTCGGTCAAAGTCTTCTTGACTCATCCTCATGCCATTTGCTTTGGCATCTTCCCTTCTGTTGTGGCTTCCTTGTGAACTTCTGTTATGACTATCTGCAGTCATTTTCTGCTCCTCTCTTTCCATGAGCTCCTCGCACCTCTGCAACAAGTCTCTGCACAACAAGTCCTTCTTACTGCAATCTTACCTCACTAAGCTCTCCTCACTCAGTCTTTTGGTAAGAACGATCCCCTTATCCGGAATCTTCTCTTGAGCAACACCTTTGCTCCCTCTAGGCTTCTGCAATCTCTCACTCTTTCTTTCGAGAACACCTCAATTGTCCTCTCTGTCCAATCTCTTGTTGGATTCTTCAGGTTCACTGCCACTTCTATCTGGTTCTTCTCTCACAACTTCTCTTGATTTATATTGCTGCAGTCTTCACTCTTTCAACAGAGCCAAGCTCTGATACCAAAATGACGCAGGGCTAGGCCTGCAATACCCAGGATCTCCATTAGACTGTACAAAATACATCTTAGTTAATGCCCAATCAAAAACCCCCAATGGCCAATTCCAAATCATTCATGTAAGAACTTCATTAAATTTTATCCAATAATTATAGAACCAGTGAATTCCATATTATCAATCCAGTTCGACCCCTTTACAATCTAGTTCTTGTACTCAATAAATGAATACACTCATTTCATATCTGTTCATGGTTTCAATAATTGTTTTAAGATTCCATTACTGCGCCACTATTCACCAAGGACATCGATTCTGTTATTAAACATCTGAATCGGTTTGATAAAAACCCAATCAAAAACCACGCAATTGTTACTTACCATTCTCCGATGGTACTTTCAACATCTGATCAAATTTACTGCATTTCCCAACGCCTGCCAAATTTCTCCTTCATATATCTGGTCCCTATCACAGTATTCTACATTCAAATCAGGCTTCTCGGCACTTGTTTTTTTTTCCGAACACTAAGTTCCAATACATATATACACTTTTCTCCAGTCACTGCTACTGGACACAGTTATTAAAACCGGTTCTAATTGCATTCCAATGAATAACGAGTTATGAATACGATCCTGTGCTCTGCCTCGGTACCAGTTGAGACTTTCAATTATCAATACAATCATTCCACAGCGTTCCATTCAAAATATTTCTGACATCTATGTATTGACTGTCCTATTATTTAAACCAGAACTTCTCCATACATGAAATCCAATGTTTCATTGTATTTGACATAAGTCGATATCACTTGTTTAATTTATTCACAATAGACACAGTTTAAAACGCTGCGCCACTCTATACATACCAGTGATTCAGATTTGTTCCAGCTTTTGTAACTCCACCCTTGACTCTTAGCGCGGAATTTGCTCTACTGTCATCGTATCCTTCAGCAACCATTTCACTGCTTCAATGCATCCTCATCGCCTCTGCATGCTTGTCATAAATTTGCCAGGTTGCTTGTTTAAACTTCTTCACATGAATCTGGACTCAACAATTAAAATCGTTTTTCATCGAATTCCAAATAAGATCAACAGTATTTGAAATAACAGTCCTACGTCTACCCCAACACAATCTGACATAAATGTCAGTTCTTCCCTCTGTGCATTGTCACATTACAATTTATCAATTTGTTTAATCAAATGCCTCATTTGATGACAAACTACACCTTCGATTCACCATTAAGTCAATCTATGCCAGGACTGACATCGCTCCAGAAAAATAGAATTCACCATGGTTTACACACACAATTTAATATATTGATAGGTTCTTAACCACGTTATGTAATTCCCTTGATTCATTCACAAATTAATTCTTATTTTAACGAGCGGAATACCATTAACATTTAATGAGAATAGCGCTCCATCATGCAATTCATAACGAGAAATGAGAATCGATCAAGGTTCTCATTCAACATTCCTCTTTCTGAATTGACTCTGAATATATAAAACTTGACAGTGTTATATCAAATCGAATCTCCATTCCATGTAATTCATTACAATCTCATGAATCAATTTCATTTCTCTTACCCAGGATATATAGACTAATCGAACCCAGAAAGGCGAGAATACTCTCTCCCTGCCAGCGTAGCTGTCAATTGAAGATCGAGCTTAATTGATTCGGTTGACTTTATCAAACAGTTTTAATAAGATTTTGCAAGATTAAACTTCTTTCGCAGAGACTAAAACGCAATTCCCTTACAACATTAATATTCCAGAATTTAAAAAGGATCAAATTTCCTTTGATTTGTTAAACACACAATTTCAATCTCACGCAAACTCAATAATGGCATAACTGCAGGAAATCAAATACTGTATTAAAACACACACTACTTACATAAAACCTCCTACTTTGGCCTGAATTTCGATCATTTGGCCCTTTACAAATTGCCAGAGGCTTACAGCCTTGGCTGTTCAAGCCTGCACTCAACCACTCACACTCTCCAACTATCTCAATGTGTTTTTCTCTCAAAACCCCTTCCTATTTATACAATTTTTAAAAATCATTTAATTAAATGCTCAATCCCTTCAATTCCTCAACAAACCCCTAAATCTCTCAACATCCCTAAAAGAGAGATTTTTATCCCTAAGACTTAGAAACTAATTCCAACTTAGGCTCCCTCATTAATTCTAAATAATCTAGAAACTAATTTCTCTCACATTTACAATTTCTCACAAATAATTAATTAATCACTCAAAATAATATTAATATCTACATGAAATTTAATATTTCTTCAAAACATGAAACCCCCTAGCTTAGATAAAATACAAGGTGTTTTTCGGAGCTGATGCTCCTGCATCAGTGGTTAATATGAAGGATGAGCAATGCTCTAATGAGTCAGTTGAGGAAAAGAGGGATGATCATGAACCTTTTTTAGATCCAGAAGTTCTCTCCCTGAGTCATCTTGAAATCATAGAATCTGAAACAGATGATGAATTTATCTAGATTGATTCTTTACCCTTATGCTTCGATGCATTTCAGATTGTGAAAGGGAATCTGGATCACATTCTAGTTGATAATCACAGGAGAAGAGAACTCTCTCACTAATTAGATGAGGAAATCAGGGATGATAAAATATCTATTTTAGATCCAGGGTTTCAGCCCTTGAATCCTTTTGGATATCAAGTATCAGATGAAGTCACAAAGTCTAAAGTAGATTATGAAGTGATCAAGTTTGATTTTCTACCTCTATGCTTTAATGCATTTAAGATTATGAAAGGGAATTGAGATCACATTCTGGCTGATAATCATAAGGGGAAACATGAGGTCTCAGAAGAACCAACATGACCATCTAATCAACCACATGACTCAATAGCAGATGCATTGGATGGTTTTTGCTTTCAAAGTCAATCTTCCTGTGTTCATAATGCTCTCAAAAGCTGCTTTGATATGGATATGATTAGACGGTCTTCCCCATTATCCAATCCAGTGGAAGTATTGGCACAACATTCATCAGGTAGAATGCAAACATGTTCCGAGTTGATTGAAGACCTGGAGAGCACATCTGCAGTACCAGGATATGAAGCTAAGTTGGATGAGTCATAATACCCAAAAATAAGTCAAGAGTACCTTGATCCAGTGGTTGTCTATATGGAGGAGTTGTTATTCACAAAGCCAACATACATTTCCAACATTTCTGTTGTTTTTCAGGTTTACCAAGCTTCCTATAAAGAAAATTAGGCTGAAATTCTTTATCAAAGGCCATTAACAAGCTTGTTTCTGAGTTCGGTGAAAAGCATTGAAAGGACAAAGTTATTGGAGCACTTGCTTGACTGGTTGTATTGGCATGATTGTATCATTTAAAAAGGAAGTAATTTTAGTAGATTAGGGTAGGTAGGTGTGCAAATAAGCTTAGTACTTTCAGCATTCTTCTAGTTTTAGTTTCATATTTATTTTTAGTTTTAGATCAAGTATGCTCCAGACTTCAGCTTGAAGGTTTTTAGCCACACAGATTGTAGCAGATCAGGTTGCAGGTTTGTGATCAGCCCAATGGATCAGGCCACTAGTCTGCGATGTTCTTGACACCTCCTGAAGGAGATGCCATCCCCAACTGGAGCCACTGTTAGAACCCTGTAATTTACAATATCTCAAGGTGACTGTGTACTTTCTCTTTGCAAATTTTTCATATTGTACATAGATGTAAATATTCAGAAGTCTTTTCCAAAGAAAGAAAAAGAGAAACAAAAGAAGAAGAAAAGAGGGTATTTGGCCTAAAAGCTGCTTGATTGTTTTTCTATAATCAAACTGAAAAGATCAAATTTGCTCTGAAGATCTGAAAAGGGATGATTTTTGTCAAGTTTGGGACCTTATGGTATGTTTTTATCCTAATTCCCTGACCACGTTGCATATCCTTTTACCCCGCCCCTTTGTTTTTTCTCTTATCCTAAGTTTCATTTTACCCCCTCGACTCTTATACCCCGACTCCACCTCACATCACCTGCCCCGACCCATCTACGTTAACCATCTATGTTCCCCACCTCCACACCTGACGGTGTTCGATGCATTTCGCACCCCCCCTTAGCCTTCAAACTTTAACCATGAAGGGGGGTCTGAAATGGGCAGTTTTAAGTTCGAGCCCTACTCCCACACGTCAACTCACAGTTAATTATTACCCTCTTTCACAATACTTCCTACCACCTTAGGACCCCTCCGAAAACCAACTTTGGATTTTATATAACAGACTATTGCAGCCAACCCTTATCCCCCTTAAAACCTTTTCCTCTCATCGCATACCGCAAGTTTCCAAAGATAAGTGAAAAATTTAGTGATATAATCTCCGAAGTACGATATGCAACAACAATGGGGCCCAATCGCAATCGTAGATCGCAATTTCAAAGGATGGGCGCAAAGGGTAATTGTTAAAGTTGGCAAAGTGCGATATGCGACACCGGTGGGACCTAATCACAATCGAAAATCACAAATGTTAAAGGATGGGCGAAAAGGGTAAATTTTAAAGTCAACGAAGTGTGATACGTGATGCGGGTGGGACCTGATCGCAATCGAAAATCACAAATCTTAAAAGATAAGTAGCAAAGGTAAAATGTTAAAACTATCGAAGTGCGATGTGCGATGTCAGGTGGGACTCGATCGTAATCGCAAATCACAAACTTTAAAGGACAAACGCAGGAGGTAAGTTTTATAATCGCCGAAGTGCAATGTGTGATGCGGTTGGGCCCGATCGCGAATCACGCATTGCAATATTTAAAGTTTAAGTGTTAAAGGTAAAGTTAAGTCTTGTTCCATGCAAAGTGTGATTTTGGCATGGATGCAATGTTTTATATTTTAAAAAATTGCCAAAGCTACTAAGATTGAAGATTCATTCAAAAAGGGGGGCACGAGTAGTAAGGGTAGAGTTAGGAAAGACGTTTTTACAAAATTGTTATGTTATAACAGTAGAAATGGAAAAGGAAACAAACTCATCGGCACAGTCACTAATCAATGAAAAGTGGCATGCACTACACCAGATTTAATTACCAAACGCCAGTTGTCTGAAAATTAGGGCCAGATGTCAGAGCCACCATTAGTTACCTCTTCGAGACCATCACATCCACCTCCAAGCTTATTGTTTGATCTTACGAAGAGCCATCAAAGCATTTTGATCCATGAAGAGATGCCCAATATTAATTCTATAGGCAGTGTTTTTGTCAGAGATTTCTGCTCAGGCCTTGCATGGCCACACTTGTCCATTTTCTACTAAATTGTAATCAATGAAAGGTTTCCGAGTAAGGTAGGGCAACTGACTTTGTCTTTAGATAAATATTGCATTCCTTAGCAGTATCAAGGGTTGGAAAATTGGACCCTGCTGAAACTTGCATTATAAGAAGTATTGGAACACTGTAACGATTTGAGATGGGCATCAATAATAAGAGACCGTTCAAAGGATTCTTGAGCTATGTTAATGGTGATGTTCTTTCCTCTATGTTAATGTTTTTCCTCTATATTTTCATGTTGTGCATCAATTTCTTTGATTGCAAAACAGAAAATTTAGATTAATATTTGCTGAGAGAGCACCTTAATTCTGCCTGTGTTTGTTATCTTAATGTTTTCCTCTGAAGTTTAGTTAAAGAATTCTTAACTTCTGTTTAGCTATTTATGAACCCCACAAATTTCTCCCATCTCATATTCACACTGCCAGTAAGATCCAATCTGCATAGTTAGCTTTCCCTGTGAATGCCCTTGAAAAGTTGATGCACCATTCAGTCTTTTATGACTCCATAGCCCAATGGATTAGTTTCACAACTCTATCTGTCCAACCACACGATCAATCAAACAAACAACCCTCATAATTTCTATAAATAGCCTAATATCAACACTTATAATTATCAAGTTAAATCATAAAACAAAGAGAGCCCCTCTCTGAGTCTAGGAAGGCTAGGTCTTGGACTCCAAAGTGGTTTGATGTTGTCCTCTGTCGTTTATTTTTTCCAATATTAAAAATTATAGAGTTCTAACAGTGCACATACTTACTTAATTGAATAATCCATTTAAGACCCCAAGGGTGAGGATTGTTGACCAACGAACGTATTGCTAAGGCATTCATGTCGTTGTGCAGGTCACAAGTTCAAACCTCGTCTTACTCGTGTGTCGTGCTTAGGGGCAGTGCAGTTGAACCTCGAGGTTATAGTGGCAGTCGTTGGGGATTGAACCATTGTCACGCAAGTACAAGAGCCAGTGTGTTACCGATTCCTCTTGTCACAAATAATAATAATAATAAAATAAAAAAATAAAAATAAAAAATAAAAAAAATTGAATAATCCATTTAACCCCAACAATGGTTGACTTACTTGTGGATAAATTTTGGAGTGCACCTTGATAAAGAGGATTTGAGGATGGAAATAAGAGGGGATAACATGCTTGGATAGGGGCAAAAATTCCAATTAATCTGTAGACCACTTGAATCCCATGAAGAAATATTCATAAGAAATTTTTTGTCAATGCTATCAAACCGTTTCCTCAGAGGGGATAACAATGAATTCTCAGCTAAAGGGGGGAGTATTTTTGTCCACAAGTTGACATACCTACCATTGTGGAGGCTCCAGGATAATTTTTCCTTGATCATGGGAAGTATTTCTTTCAAATATTTCCATATTAGAGATCCTACTTTATCTTGGATGGGAAAATTGAGACATTTCTTCCTAGGTCCCCTAAAATACTTCATGATCAATAAATTTTTCCACCATTATGATTTCTTAGTGACTAATCGCCATAATATTTTTTCCCTCGTTGCTAGATTGACTAAATGGGGATCTTTGATTCCCTATCAACTAGAAGAATACGAAGCTTGATGATTTCCTAGTTAATGAGATGAAATTGTTTGGATGAAGGTTCCCCCCTTCCCATAGAGATCATCAAAGTTCCTTTGAGATATGAAAAGTTACACTTGAAGGGGATAGAAGTTAGGAGAATTGAAAAATGGGAATGGTTGATATGAATACTTTCATAAGGACTATTTTTTCAAGCAAGTTCAGCCATTGAGACCCACAAGAGTTCATTTTATTTTATTTTATTTTGGAAAAAATCTTTTTCCAGTTACAAGAGGAGAGGGAGTGAAGGTTGATAGAAATTTTTAGATAACTAAAAGAGTCACACTCATATTTATAGGGGAAAGAGAGGATGCTTGCTATGGAGTTCAATACTTTCTTCTTGACATTCTATCCAGAAATTTAATATTTGTAACTATTTATCGCACCTATTGATATTTGGAGGAAGGAGTCTAAGATAACTTTGAACTTGCAATCTATGATAACTAAAGAACCACTAAAAAATATGGTGTCATCTACAAATTAAGAGTGGTTGGAAACGACTTGACACTACAAGGAAAAGACCCTCTAGCGGAGGTTATAAAGGAGGTTTTTAGTGTTATAAAATTGGCCAAAATTGTCAAAAAAACATTTGCTACAACATTCGTTTATGGTTATGGAGGTTTTGGTGGAGATTTTAACGGAAATTCAACACAACTAAAAAAACTGGGTGACCGAAGGTTATTACGGATGTTTTTTTTATCGGTGTACTACTAAGGTTTCAATGCACCAGTGCGTGTCATCTAGACAGTGGCCCCGGGGTGGTCGAAGGTTCTTGCATTGGGCCGTCAAGGTATAAAACAACACCAGGTGTAGTGTTGGTGATACAACGCACGAGGATGTTCTAATTGGTCTTGGGCTTTGTGCAGTGCCTATAGGTCATCTCAAAGCACTGGTACGCAGACTTATAGAAATGCACTGGTGCGTTGTATCAGACAAACACACCGATATTTATAATTGGTATTGGTATTTGTGCAGTGCCCATACGTCGTACAAATGCACCGGTGCGTAGTCTCACATAAAAGCACTGGTGCACGGTATCACACAAATGCACCGAGATTTTTAATTGGTTTTGGTATTTGTGCGGTGCCCATAGGTCGTAGAAACGCACTGGTTCACTGAAGTATACAAACGCACCAGTTTACAGTAACTGACACACACCAGTGTTCATTTTGTATTTTTTAGAAACATCAACCTGTGACAGTGCAATTATTGTGATTTTCTAAATTCATTATTCATCAAAAGTCACACATCTTATAACAATATTCATATTAATTAAATTTTTATTATTGCATTTGAATGTGATGTTTGGATTAAGTTGTTATATCATATCATAATTATTGTGATTTTTTAAAATTCATTATTCATCAAAAGTCGACACATATATATCTTATAACAATATTCATATGAATTAAATTTTTATTAGTGCATTTGAGAACGAAAATGAAGAACATAATAGCGACAATGGAGAACACAATAGAATAAATTAAAAACACACACACACACACACATAAGACAGTCTTTGTTATACAAAATGGGACAGTTATTAGTATCCTTTGTCTTTCAATTGGGACACTATGTCCATTACATTAAACAAAATGTCTGATTTCACAGACAAATATTTCAAAAAATAAAATGCCTTGCTTTGATATCTAAACATAGTGATCATCATTCTTCACTTGAACTGTTGTCATTGCTAGAGCTACTTCCATGACTTGGGTTATTTTCAGGAATGTTTTGTTCACGGTGTTGATTGTTTTCTTCTTCTTCACCTTCCATCTACAAACATAAAAATAAACTGTAATGAGTGTATATACATTGGTGAGAATAATAAAAATTGCAATATTAAATAATATACATCAATGTAAATCGAAAATAAATGATGTACCATAGCAACAATTGACTCATAAACTATACACATTCTTTCAAAACCATTTACCATGCCATCTTTCAAAATTTCATTTGTTGGCGTAGTTCTATACTTTGTTTCCTGCAAGTTTTATAGCCCATAACAAATCATATATTTAATATAAAATATTTTTTTGTTCTATTAACTATAAATGAAGCTAAGTAAAACAAGATTGATAGATGCTTACAAATTCCACAATTAATTTCTGATATGCCAACATATACTCACAACCCATATTTAACCCAATTTCAATCAATTCGTCTGATGGTTCTTCTTTGTATGTTAGCACCTGTTTGAAGACATTCAATGATTATTTTTGTAAAACAACTTAAAAAATAAAAAAATGAAATCTAGTTAAGTTGTTATAAGGAAGTAACAATTACTCACAAACTTAGATATCAACCCTTTTCTTCCTTGTCGTCCTGTTTTATGTGCTGAATGGGTTCCATTTTCTTTTCTTTTATGCAAGAAAATCCTTGAAAATTAATATTTAATACTAAATTGTTTATTTATTGTACCTAATGATCGAAAAATTCAATGATTACATATTACATTTGAAGCACGTTGTTGTTGAGATGGCTCCTCCTACGATGAAATTTTTTCCATTTCTTTGACCATCTCCTTGTACACCTTTTTGGACATTCCTACTAGCATATTTCTAATATCAGCTCGTTTATCTTTTGAGATTTTCATTATCTTCCTGAAAATGTAACATGACAATAAACTATTTAATTTTTATATTGATATATGAAAAGTAAATATAACAAAAGTGATATTTATAAATAATTCTAGACAAACATTTAAAGGAATATTACTTTTTCATTCCTTCTTTTTTGTTGTACGTTTTTGCTATTAAAAGTCTGACATGTCTCATTGACCAATTCTCTGCAAACTCTTCCTGTAGTTTAGATAAAATTTGGTTCTTGGAATCATTGGATTGATATTTGTATTGTAAGTGGAAAGAACACCTATACATTCGTTCCACTAGATCCCTCAAACTTTTGTAAAAGCTTTTCCCCCTTTCGGTAACCTCTAGCACCACTCCAGATGAGCTAAGGAGCAATTCATTTTCATTTGCAAGTTCTATTTTTTTTTCTTTTCTTAGAACAACATTCATTTTCTGAGTTGTTGGTTCCTGTAGAACATTAAATAGATGTGAATTAATAGACCGTTTGAAACATGCTATCTAATAATTTTAAGTATATTATTAATGAAAATTAAAAAAAGAAACTCATATTGGATCGATAATATTTTTTCATTCACCTGATTCATCCTTTTGCAATTTTTCCATCAAGCTTTTACGTTCTTCTGTTCCTAGATCAGAAATAATCTTATCGAGCTTCGTCATTTTGTGGCTCTGCATGATACACAATAAATAATACATATTAATTAAACTTACATATAGTTCAAAAATAATATTTTTTATAAAATAATTTACAAAGAACTTGCCTTTTTTGCTTTTCTTGATGTGTTATTAGTATTTTTGTTACTTGATCTCTTGTCAGTCATTTCTTTATCAATCTGAAACCTGTACCATATCATTCATTAATATATTTATAAATAAATTATCAACTTTTCAGGTAAAAAAGAAATCTTAAGAAACCGGTGCACCTTTCATGATGTACGCATCGATGTCGGTGCGTGGGGGTCTTATAAATGCACCGTACAAACAATATAATAGACTGTACGGTGCTCTATGTCAACAAGGAGCACCAGTGCGTTACATGTTAACCACCACACCAATTAACACAAAGAAAATAATAGAAATCATCCAATGTTAGTTTTTGTAGCATAAACGCCCTGCGCAAACAAGGGACCACCATACAGTGCTCTCTGTCAACTAGGATACCCAGTGCGGTGCGTTATATGTTACATGGTCCATCGCAACGATTAACACAACAATTTTTTTTTTTGTGAAACAACACGTTCGCGGTGTGCCATAATGAAATAACACATTATCAGTGCGCCCCTCGTAACCTAGCGCATCAGTGCCTTATTTTAGATATGGCGCACTGATTAAAAAAAAATGTTTTTAATTTTTTTTATTACACATTACTTGTGCTGTGTGCTAGGATAATACAGTGCACTGGTGCTCTAGGTTACGCAGGGCGCACCGATTTAAAAAAAAAAAAAAAAAAAAAAAAAAAACAAAAAAAACAAAAAAAAAAAAAAAAGAAAAAAAAAAAGAAAAAAAAAGAATAATTCACGCAAGGGTCGACATGGATTGGGATCCGACTATGCAAGTCATCCCGTGGGTTGGATGCCAATCTAAAATGAAAAGCCCTAATTCTGAAATCAAGGAAACAAGGAGAAGAAAGGGAAAAAACAAAAAGAATGAAGGGTTTAGGGTAAAAATGGATGTTTTTGTTTGTTTGTTTATGAAAATGAAAAACAAATTGAAATTTTTTTTCTTACTTCGTAAAAAAACTACAGAAAAAGGTAAAAAAAATAATCAAATTTAATCACGAGATCGTTTGAAATTCTATGCTACAGGGTTTGAATCACCAGAGGTTTGGAATTCTGATTGTCTGAATACTTCTGTTCGAACGTATTTCGCTGCTCCATAGTGCTCTCGTGCTCTCTTGCTCCAAGTATGTCTCCTACAAATCTCTGGCTGAATTTTTTTGCAAAAATAGTGAAATAATGAAAAATGTTTAGTATTTAAAGAATTGTTTTATTTAAAAAATATTTTTCCGCCCATTTTTCAATTCACTGCTTTTTTTTCACTTAAAGAAAATAGAGTTGTGCTTTTTTTTATTTGTTGTTATTTGTCACCGGTGCCTCACTTAATAGCACCGCACCGGTGCGTCCATTGATAAAGTGACATCGGTGTGCAGTAACTAAAACGCACCGGTGCAGTTATCTATACATTAGCATCGATTTGCAGTTAAGGCATCGAAATTACTTTTAGGCGTGTACACCAAAATTTAGTGAACTCCAACCATAGAAATTGAGAATTATAATTTTGTTTATTCTTAATGGAAATATGCAATTAGAATTAGAATTTTGTTTATTCTTGAGAATTAGAATTAGAATTGGATAAATTCTTGATGGAAATAACTATTCTTCCAATGCATTTTGTTTATTGCAGGAGGTCCCCACTGATTATGTGGAGAGAATGCAATGTGAGGCGTGTGAAGATGCAATACTACAGGGCCCAAGTGGGAAATTGTGGCATGTGAACCTGTGTTATGCTAAGACATGGGCAGTTTTCACAAATGGTTGGGAAAGTTTTGTTTCTGAGCAATTGATTGAAGTTGGAGATATTTTAGTTTTTAGACATGTTGGAAATGTACATTTTGCTGTGAAAATATTTGGGCCATTTCTTTTCAAAACTACAACTCTTCTTCTTTCAGAAAAATAAACTTGAACCTTTCCATAACCTGCAACAAGAAAAGGTGCCAACAGGAGCCTCTGACATGCATATCTATTTCTAACATGCATATCTATTTCTTTTGTTGAGGTCTTGAAGGAATTTATTATGGCCAATATACTTCGTTGAGGAATCTGCCTGAATTTTCTTTGGTTCTACCGAAGGGTGCAGTTACAGGATTGTAAGCTCCCTCCAACCCTCATTAAATTTCAGAATATGGATAAAACTCCATATAAATGCCTATCATTTGTGTAAAATTCCTCGAAACACAGAATGGAGTGTTTTCTTTTTTGAAAGTTGTGTGTTATTATGGTGAAAGAAATCATTCTTTCTATTTTGTGCTAATATGGTGAAGAAATAGAATAGTCCAGCCTGCTCTCCATGATGACGGCTACTAGATGCTAGTGGAGGCTACTCATCTGGCGTGGTGTGAGGTGAACGATCATCAGATGATGAGTCACTGCTCGCGGACTGTCAATCACGTGCTGCGTCTCAACCACGCCTATAACGTGCAACAGTCCTCCTCAATCACATAAATAAGGTCGTAGCTTCTACGACATGCCGCATCAAGCTGTACATGTAACGCAACATGTCTCTCCACATATGTAACAGCCTAGCATCGACATGTATGTCTCTCATATTAGTGGGCCTGATGCCTGCCTCAATAATCAATGTAGTAAGTTGGTCGCCCAACTCCATCCTGTATTTGCTATCAAGCTGACCGCGCCTAGCAAAAGGCGGTACTGGTGCACCAGCAGGAGCAGGTCTCTCTACATCGGCCTCCTGATGATCCTCGGAATCTGGCATGCCCTGATCGTCATCAAGATCCACACCTAGATCATGTGGTGGTGCCGGCATGTCCTCGCCATCAAAAGAACCAATGTCTGTAAAATATATACAAGTACACAACAATAATTAGATAATTTCATTACACAATTTAATAAAAAAAAGTTAAAGAACATGTTAGAATAAATTTAAATAAAACACTAATATTACCTCTATCATCCAGCGGCTCATCATCTGTGATGTTGACACACCCTCGCCAATCCAAACTAGCATAAGGACATGGGACCATAATGAAGGGATGCACTCGTCAACACTGGCTAGCAACTCCAGTGCATCATGTGATATCCTCGCTGGAGACACAGTGTCACCACTCTTGGGCATCATCTGCCCCTACATGTGCATCTATGTCTCGAACATTAGCCTACGAGGCTGTCGAACAAAAGTAGGCCTCATCTTTGGAAACCTTTCAAAAATAAACAAAAAAAATTTGAAGTAAAAGGGAAGTTGACCCCCCCTGTGCATGAGCATGACATCTATTTAAGGCTATACAGAACTGTCGCAAAAAAATGGAAGACCACCTGACAAGTCGTGGCTCCTGTACTAAGGAATCAACATAATATAGAAGCGAGAAACTAATGTGTTTCTTGTCACCAATGTTGTTTGAAATGGTCGAAATCAGAAGAGAGAGGCACCTCACCTCCTGACTACCAAATGCACCAATACGTAACAGACCTCTGGAGACTTGAAAATATGAAGGAGACAGTATATCTGCACTAATGTATCTCTGGGAGTACACCAATTGACTCCCTTCTGAATATCCAACTAGAACCTCTAGGAACGAGGGAAAATCCACCCCTCTCCCTGATAGCCCTGTAATGAAATATATGTCCTCCTCAGTGGGCATGTACCACTGGTTAGGATCAACTCGGAAAGCCTGTCGGTGGGCATTCCACCTGTGGATAAGATGTCTCAAAAACACACCATGGCCCTTTAGGGAAGTAGCCTCCTCATAGAACTTGAGGAGGCCTATGTGCCTTAGGAGCCTCTGGGTAGCTGCTATAATAGGGCGAGGGTACGCATCTCTCTCCCTCTCTCGTGCCTCCCACAGGCAAACCAAGTCATACTACTCCGCTTGTTGTTGCTGTTGTTCCTTGTCTTCTCTCTGAATGATTGACATATTAAATACATTTTTTTTATTAAATGACACATGTATTTAGGAATATACATGTATAATTTTTTTTGGAAAAAAAAACAAAACAGTCGGTGCACCACAAAAAACAGTCATGCATCAGTTGCGGTGCGTCTGTTTTTTGTCGCGCACCGGTGGCGGTGCAGCTGAAATTTTTCAGTGCATCGTTGACTATGTATGGTGTCAGGAGTGTGGTGCACTGACTAAACTCTTTGCCTCGGGGCATATATTTTGGTCAGCGCACCGACCACCTAACATCATTACATATTCAACGGTGTGGTATTTTACTAGGCCGCACCGTTGACCCTGTTGAAATGTGGAATGCAGTGCGCTGACAAAAATACCCACCCTAGGGTGGATATTTGAGTCAATGCACCGCGTTGCCACTATTCCACTTGGTCAATGGTGCGGCTGGGTAACCGACCGCACCGCACTTTTTTTAAAATTTTAAAATAACACGGTGCGCCTTCGGTACCCCCCGAAACCGGTGCGGATACTGTTAGCACTGCTTGCGGTGCGGCCTGTAAATTTACAGGTAGCACCGCGAACCGGTGCGAGTCGAATGTCTCGAGCGCACCGCACGACAATTTTTTTTCTTTTCTTTTAAATGGTTAATTTTAAGTTTATTTGAACTTCTAATCCGCTAAAAGGCTTAATTATGGGAAAACAAGAAAAATACCTATACATTTGCCTATCGAGGAGGCATATTGGCTGTAGAATTTGCAAAAGAAAAATTTCCCACCGTTTTGAAAAATTCAAGCTGGAGATTGGTTGGCAATGCACAACAGCGGTGCATGTAATGGGTGCAATGGGAGCACCGATGTTAGGGCGGCTCAGACAATGATAAATTTTACCGGTGCTTGAGAGCTCTGGAGTACTGAGAAAAGTGAAAAATGTGGTTTTTTGGTCGTATTGTTTTTTTTTATTTAACCTTGTTCCGATGCGGTTGTGTAAGAGCGCACCAAGTGTTTTATGTTTTGTCGCAGTGTTTTATGACACACCGACGCAGAAGAGTTGTAAAGCATTGATGCGCTACAAGAATAAGATGCACTGGGCGGGTGTGTACGGAGCGCACAGTGTCCAGTGTGCCAATGTTTTTTAGGCACCAGTGCTTTCTCTTGTTGAACGCACCGGTGCGATTTATGATGATAAGCGCACCGAATGAAAAACATTTGCAAAAACCTTCGCCCGCCAACCTCCTCTAGTAACCTTCGCTAGAAACGGATGTATGGGGTATTTTTATAAGAGGTTCCTCAAAAACACCCGCTAGAGGGTCTTTTCCTCGTAGTGTGAAAGAGTAAATAGTGGTTGACCCAATCAAAAGCATTGGCCATATATGATTTAATGTTCATTCCTATATCTCCCTCAGTCATACTACAATGGATGGCTTCTTGAACAATTATAACATTTTCTATAATTTTCCTATTAGAAATAAACCAGTGTTGGTTTATACCAGTATAGTATTTTTGGAAATTTTTACTATGTTTGCGGTGCGAGGATGATGTCCAATGTTTATTTTCTAAAGTAAGTCTTGGAAGCAAGGGTTTTAAGTGAGTGACAAGGATTTTGGTCAAGAACTTGTAGGAGACACTCTAAAGATAAATAGGTATAAAGTGGGAGATGAAAGATGGATTAAACTCTTTCGAAATTAAGGAAAAAAATATGGCATTGATGGAACCCCCCATTTTGGAATATTCATAGACATACTTTAGCATTCTCAATAGATCGAATTTTATCAATTTCCAATAAGACAATATAAAATCTTATTGAAAATCCATATGGACTTAGGGCTTTGTGTGGCTTGAGCAACCAGATTGTTGCCTTAACCTTGTATTCCATATTTTTTTATGTGAGGGAGGCATTATATATTGTTGTGATTATCTTAGGGAAATTTTATTTCATCTCATATACCTCTCTAAGCACTTGGTCTGAAGGAGATACATATAAAGACTCAAAGTGATGGACAATTTTGACTTAATGTATTCAAAGTTGGACAACATTTGTCCCTCTTCATATTCATTGAACATTGTTTTTTCATTGGAGAAGCATTGTATGTTTATGAAAAAAGGAAATGTTTTTTCCCCAACCAATAACCATAAGCACCTTGATTTAAATCTCCATTCAACTTCATGCTTGTGAATACATTTTTGATATTTGAAGTGTGCTACTATTTCTTGAAGGAGTAGTTGTGTAGTAGTTTGGTCCCTTTCTAATTTTTGTTGGATGTATCTTAGGGAATCCTCGCATGTTATTAATTGTTTCTTAGAATAGGGGTGTCAATGATTTTCCCATGATTTTAGAGCAGCCTTTAGGTGCTTAATTTTCTATTGTTGAATATATGTGGGGAGTGTAACACGCCCAACCCCCTAATACCATATTAAGGTTGTGGGGTGTAATTAGACATGACCTTCAAGGTACATTATATATATGGGGTTATCAGAAAATAATATTTCCTTTGTAATCTCAAATCAAAATTAAAATGCACCATGGTCTTATTATCATCAAGAGATTTCCAATAATATCAATTTAATCTCATTTTGAGCTCTAGGCACAAAGTTATGCCTATTTGAAGTTTAACCCCTTGGGCCACATAATCATTCATACAATCCATGTGGAAACCCTTGGCCATGTGTTGCCTCACACTGGTCATATCAGGCTTTCGATATCGGTGATTTCCATAAGCTAACATTGTCCAAATATCCTAGGGTTTTAATATCCAAATATACTTGATATATCGATATAGTCAATATGGCAGATATATCGATCGCCTAGCTTGCCAATACATTGGTATGGGAATACCCGTCCAGTACATCGATAATTTAATATAACTTCATTTCAACATGGAATACCATAGACTCAAAAAAAATTTTATAGCTAAAAAATCTTCACAAAAAATCACTGGGTAGATAGGGTGGTGGCCAACTCATCTTGCCACCTCATTTTCTAACCTCCAATCATAGTATCCCACATTGAAAAGGTTGTCATGTTAGACACATGGCATGATTGATGTGTATATTAGGATATTGGGTTATTGAAGGATTTCCAAGGCCTATCCCATAAGAAAACCCCAATATGTCAATATGTCAGTATACCAACTCAGTCTGCCACATCCTCCCCAATTTTCTAGTCACCACTTGACGCAGATGTGTCCCCTTACCAAGTGGAAAAAACTAACAAATGATATGTGCCACTTATATTTGCACAATTGGCATGCCCGAAAAGGGCCAAATTTAGCTAACACATTTCCCTACCATGTCATATTTCATGAGATCATGTTGACATCATCACTCAAGGCTCTGATACTCTAATATTATAATATTATAAGTTTGTTAATCGATGGACCCGATTAACAAAATGTTTTTTCATCAACTGTTGGTTGTCACCCAGGGTTGCACCATACTGGGCCTTCCCCACAATGTGCATTGCCGAACCTCCGAGGCCCGATATGTTGATAGTCATATGGCCCCTTTTTTGGTTATCTCCCCTTGAGCCATATGACTAAGGGATAGGACTGAGGCTTCCCAAAACTCCAAATTTTCTAAACGAACTTGGATATTTTCTATCTAGTTTCATCTCCATTAGCAAAATGGTCTTCAACCACTTTTAATAAAGAGCACACTATCTTTGACTAGGTGGATTTCATAACATTAAGTAAATACATCCATTGCAACCACAAAAAAAAAATATCTCCCTTCAGGAGAATGTAGCATACAATAATCCCCACATAACAAAAGGAAAAGGCTTCCAAGCATACAATATACATATTCACAAAAGATTTCCATTCAACATCCAACAAGTTGGGTTAACTTCTCAACTCATTATTCCTCATACTTAATTCAATATAATATTACAACGAACTTTGACCTTCTATTTTCACATATATATAGTGAATCCATCTTAGCATTTAAACATAGATAATTGAACAACATTAACATTTCATAAATAAAGAAGGAAGATACACTTATATGTTCCACTTAATTCTACTGGAAATTGAAGAAGGGACTTCCACCCTCCACCCAATTGTAGGCACAAAAAAACTACAAATTGCTTACAGTTGGCCACCAACAAGCCAAATATAATGTTTGAAGGATGCTTCCATCAAGGTATTATACCAAAGGTCAATTCAAGGATAGAGAATTAAGGCTAGTTTCCTTCACTGGTTGGGAACACAAGGATTCCACTTCTCAAGCACTAAGTATGGGTTGGATAGACAGTGAAATATGGCCACTTATGGCTTGTACAACTTAAAGGGAGACCCCTTCACCACTTCCTATGGTTCCCTTAGCGATCCTTGCTCTTTCCAATGCTTTATGTGCACAAACACAATCAAATGGTCAATTTCTTCTCAGTCTTCCTGACTCAGGTGAAGGTATCTCTCATTAGTTTCCTCAACTATCAAAGCTCAAGTGTAACACTCCCTTCCACCCCATTGAACTATCTCAGGTTGTGGAAGTTTTTACTTTATAATTAACCTGACCCTCAAAGTCCGTTATGAAAATAGGGTTACAAAAATTCTCTTTTTCCAACTTTATCAAAACGCAAAATAAATTTCTCCACTGCATTTAGTTTATCGAGATCTTTCTAGTGATATAAAATTTATCTCAATCTATCTCTTGGATTGAAAGTTATTCCCTTATGAATTTTAGCTTATTAACTACTACCACATTAGTAGGATTTTTCCATATGGATCTGCCACATCACCCACAATGCCTACCTAACATCCATGCAACATAGTCACATATATGTGAAAATTTCCATCTCATCTCAGCTTTTGAACCCACGGATCACACTCCTTTGTACAAATCAATATTTCCCCTTCATAAAGGTCTTTGACATGTAGCTTATGTTTACAAAGCATGAGTTGTTTCCACATTACACTAGAAGGAAAAGACCCTCTAGCAGATGTTTTTGAGGAACCCCTTATAAAAATACCCCAGACATCCATTTCTAGTGGAGGTTACTAGAGGAGGTTGGCGGGGCAGAGGTTTTTGCAGATGTTTTTCATCCAGTGCTCTTATCAACCTAAACCGCACCGGTGCGTTCAACAAGAGAAACCACTGGCGCGCACAAAAAATTGGCACACCAGACATTGTGCGCTCCATACAAACCCGCCTGGGGCATCTTATTAATGTAGCGCACTAGTGCTTTACAAATATTTCGCACCGGTGCATCCTAAAACCCCACGCCAAAACAGAAACCCCCCAGTGTGATCTTAAGAAACCGCACCGGTGCGCCTATAAAACCCCACGCACCGGAACACGGTTAAATAAAAAAAAATTACTGCAAAAAACCTGCATTTTTCACTTTTCTCAGTGCTCTAAAGCTCTCAAGGACCAGTGCAATTTATCCTTGTCTGAGCTGCCCTGACATCGGTGCTCCCATTGCACCCATTGCACACACTACTATTGTGCATTACCCACCAATATCCAGCTTGAATTTTGCAAAACAATGGGAAAATTTACTTTTTCAAATTCTACAACCAGTATGCCTCCTCGACGGCCAAATGTAGAGATATTTTTCTTGTTTTTCTACAATTAAACCTTTTAGCAGATTAGAATTTCAAATTAGCTTAAAATTAACCATTTAAAAAAAAAACATTTTGTTGCGCGGTGCACTCGAGCCGTTCGGCTCACACCGGTTAGCGGTGTTGCCTGTAAATTTACAGGCCGCACCACAATCGGTGAGGATGGTATTCACACCGGTACCGAAAGGTGCACCATGCTATTTTAAAATTTAAAAAAAGTACGGTGCGGTCGCTTACCTGGCCGCACTGTTGACCATGTGGAATAACGGTAATGCAGTGTGTTGACCTAAATAGCCACCTCGGGGCAAGTATTTTTGTCAGCGCACTGTGTTCCGGTATTTTGACAAGGTCAACGGTGCGGTCTGGTAAAAGGCCGCACCGTTGACTATGTAATGATGTCAGGAGGTTGGTGCGTTGACCGAACTATATGCCCCGGGGCTTATAGTTTGGTCAACGCACTGACCTCCCGACCTGGTTCATAATCAACGGTGTGGTTTGTTATACCACCGCACCGTTGACTTAAGAAGAATGCCAGGAGGGCAGTGCGCTAAAAATTTTCAGGTGCACCGCCTCTGGTGCGCTGAAGATTTTATGTTGCACTGCCTCTGGTGCGCGAAAAAAAAGACGCACCGGTACCGATGCATGCCTGTTTTTTATGGCGCACTGAATGCTTTTTTTTTTCAAAAAAATTTATATATGTATATTCATAAATACATTTCTCATTTAATAATTTTTTTGTTTGTTTAATATGTCAATCATTCAGAGACGGGAAAGGAGAGAAGAGAGGGAATAACAGCAACAACAGGCATACCAGTATAACATGGTTCGCCTGTGGGAGGCACGAGAGAGGGAGAGAGATGCGTACCCTCTCCATATTACAACAACTACCTAGAGGCTCCTAAGGTAGGTAGGCCTCCTCAAGTTCTACGAGGAGGCTACTTCCCTAAAGGCCCATGGTTTGTTTTTGATACATCTTATCCGCAGGTGGAATGCCCAACTACAGGCTTTCTGGGTTAGTCCCATCCAGTTGTACACGCCCACTAAGGAGGACATGTATTTCATTACAAGGCTATCGAGGAGAGGGGTGTATTTTCCCTCGTTTGAAGAGGTTCCAGTTGGCTATGTAGTAGGGAGTCAATAGGTGTACTCCTAGAGATACATTAGTGCAGATATACTGTCTCCTTCAGATTTTCAGGTCTCTGGAGGTCAGTTACGTATTGCTGCATTTGGTAGTCAGGAGGTGAGGTGCCTCTCACTTCTGATTTCAACCATTTCACACAACACCAGTGACGAGCAATGCATTAGTTGCTCACTTCTATATTATGTTGATTCTTTAGTATAAAAGCCACGACTTATCAGGTGGTCTGCCATTTTTTTGTGGCAGTTCTGTACAGCCTTAGATAGATGTCGTGCTCATGCATAAGGGAGGGTCAACTTCCATTTTGCTTCAGATATTTTTTGTTTATTTTTTGAGAGATTTTCAGAGACGAGGCCTACTTTTGTTCGGCAGCCTCGTAGGCCGATGTTGGAGGCACAGATGCACATTTGGGGACAGATGATGCCCAAGAGGGGCGAGACTGAGTTTTCTGCGAGGATATCACATGATGCATTAGAATTTCTAGCTAGTGTTGATGAGCATCCCTTCATTATGGTCCCCTGTACTTATGCTAGTTTAGATTGGCGAGGGTGTGCCAACATCCTCTTCACAGATGATGAGCCGCCGGATGATAGAGGTAATATTAATGTTTTATTGAAATTTATTCTAACATGTTCTTTAACTTGTTTTTATTAAATTGTGTAATGAAATTTTCTAATTATTGTTCTGTACTTGTATATATTTTGCAGACATTAGGTCTTTTGATGGTGAGGACATGCCAGCACCACCACATGATCCAGGTGTGGATCCTGATGACGATCAGGATATGCCAAATGCCGATGATCATCAGGAGGCCGGTGCAGAGAGACCTGCTCCTGCTGGTGCACCGGTACCGTCTTTTGCTAGACGCGGTAGGCTTGATAGCAGATTGAGGATTGAGTTGGGTGACCAGCTCTGTGCATTGATTATTGAGGTAGGAGTCAGGCCCTCTACTATGAGAGACATACAAGCCGATGGTAGGCTGGTACATATGTGGAGAGGCATGCCGCATGACATGTATAGCTTGATGCGACATGTCGTAGGAGCTACGACCTTAGTTACGCGGCGGAGGACCTTTGCACGTTATAGGCGTGGTCAAGACGCAACACATGGCCAAAATTCCACGAGCAACGCCCATGCATCATCTGATGATCACGATTAGGGGAGTGATCATCGTTCACCTTGCATTGCGCCAGATGAGCAACCTCCACTAGCTTCAAGCAACAGTCATCATGGAGAGCAGGCTGGATCATCGACCATGTCCAATCATCACGAATGATCATGAGCAGGCTAGACCATCGACTATGTCCAGTCATCATGATGAGCAGTTGACAGTTGATCCTGAGGCACTAGTAACAGATCAATAGGCACGTGATGATCAACATGTATCGACTGATCAGCTTGTTGCGGCTGCACCATTGACTGAGCAGGCCTCGACTAGTACTGCTATTGATGATGTACCACCAGCTTATAGATGACATTTATATTACAGTTGTATATTTTTGACATTATTCAGTTATATATATATATATATATATATATATATATATATATATATATATATATATATATATATATATATATATATATATATATATGGTCCATGTATTTTATGTTCATATTGCAGTTGTACTTAATTTACATGTTGGTGATCATGATAATGTGTATATTGTTAGTTCATGTTAGATATGTTCATTTAATGTGTAGCTTGTAGATAAATGTGTATGTGATAGCAGGTATTTCACATGAGATGTATATTTGATGTTTGTGTTGTGATGATGTTATATAATGCTAATTGTGTTTCATTAGATGATCATGATCACGATGATGTTAACGAATTTGAATGTGTTTTTTAGTCAAATATGATGTTTGTACGATGGTTATGATGATCGTGATGTTTATTAATTAATTTAATATTAAATGATCATGATATTGTAAAATTGTAATATTTGTAATTCTAATTGTACGTAAAATTCTAAAATTGTAATTGTATTTGTATTAATTGTAATTGTTATATGTAAAATTTGTAAAATTTTAATTGTAATTGTAATATTTAATTTATTTTGAAATGATTGTAATTGTAATTGTATCTATGTAAAATTGTAAAATTGACTTAATTGTAATTCTAATTGTATGTAAAATTATAAAATTGTAATTATAAATTATAAATTTGTAAAATTGCAATTGTATATATGTAAAATTCTAAAATTGTAATTGTAGTTTTACGTGAAATTGTAAAATTGTAATTGTAATTGTAATTCTATGTAAAATATTTGTAAAATTTTAATTGTATTACTGTGAAATGATGTAATTGTATGTAAAATTCTAAAATTGTAATTGTAATTGTATGTGAAATTGTAAAATTGTAATTCTAATTCTAATTGTATGTAAAATATTTGTAAAATTTTAATTGTATTAATGTGAAATGATTTTATTAAAATTTTTAAATTTGTAAAATTTTAAATAATTGTAAAATAATAAATCTAGAATAATATGAATTATTGTAACATAATGAAGTTTAGAAAATAATGCAAATAAATCCATGTGCTTTAGAATTATCATTATTTTATTATGATCTTATATACAAAAAAAGAACTTTATACAATACGCCATTTTTTTTTAGATCAACATAATTGCAGATTATCAAGTGAAATATTGATTTTAACATTAACACAATGCAAATTACCAATTAATTCAAAATACGTATTATAATGTTGCGAAAAAATCATCTTAAAAAGTATAAATATTGATGATCAAATAACACATGTACCATATCACTCTCGGTTCTCATGATCACCCTCATTATCTTCCAGCTCACATGGCATGATAACACTATTGTTCTCAAAAATATATTTTGATCTAGAGTCATGCCTCAATACCAACCACCAATCCCTATCCAACACATCTCGGTAAAAAAACACCTGGTTGCAGTGTTTGGGGAGAACATAGGGCTCCTTAGCTTCATCCCACATCTTTTTAGAGTTGATACATATTAGCCTCCTATCGCAATCTTCCTTTACATTATTCCGATCAAAGGTGTCCCACCACTTGCACCTAAAAATAACACATTGGAAAGAAGAGAAATCGACTTCAATGATCTCTTGTATCTTTCCGACGTAACATAACGTCCCTCGTACTAGGTTTTGATCACGGTGGCTAGATCGACTATATTGATCAAACTTGACTTCCACTCCAAAGTCTTGTGTGATGATTCCAGCATCGACATTTTCTGTGTGAAAATGGTGTCCATATTCCCACATAGATGGGAACAAATGCACCTATTATAAAAAAGTTAAAAAATCATAGTGTCATGTGTCTTATAATAACCCAACAGTTAAAATATGAAATATAGATGTCTTATAAGTTTCAAATTTACATATAAATTAAATAGATTATTACTGAGTTGCTGCACCCAATCCCTACATTTAGTGCATCCTCTTCAGCACGCGGGTAGCAACCGGTTGCACCGTATTTCTCTCTGACTTGGTCAGCAACCCAATTGTTGGGGCATATTTTCTTTTAAATGATCGGGATAAGGCACACTTCTTCCATTCAACCGTTTGAATTATTTCCTCTTACTATCCCATTTCATCCTCTTTTGTTCGTACAATGCGACCCATGGTTGTGTCGCTTCAGAATTGTAAATAACGAATTTATTGATTGCTTCAATTTCTGCATTCGTTGATGAAATCAAACCGACATTATATAGTACATAGAGATAAAAATATACATTATATCGAAGTTCAACATGAATATTTACTTTGTGTAAATTTGAAAAATTATAAGTCGCTTACTCTTTATCAAGCGCTTTTTTCCACTCGTTTGGAGCAATTCCCCTTCTCTTTTGTATTCATCCCCTTCATCGTCCCAAATCACCACACCTGGTCTATTTTCAATTTTCTTGATGTACTCACTGGTATAATAGAAAGACTCATAAAATATGTACCCCTCTACCATAGACCCCTCAAGTTTTTCCCTTTTTCGAACAAAACCTTTGAATTCTATCATGTACCTCTCTAAGAAGAACATTCAATGACAAGAAACCACCCCAACTAATTCTACCTCATCTACTAGGTGGATTAGAAGATGGACCTGCAAGTTCATGAAACTCTTCAGCAGTTCCTTCTCAAACATACAAACAATCTCAACTATCTCTTGACGCCATCGTGGAATGCTAGCCACATGAATCTACTTTGAAGTGATCCGACGTACAAATGCAGATAATTTAGATATGGCATGTCCTAGGTCTTGAGGGAATTCATGTTTCACACACCCATGCACGACCAAAGGATAATGGCACTGCAAAGTTATAAACACGTGCAATAATATACAAAATTAGTTATGTTTTATGATCCCCGCATGGGATAAAATTTATTAATATAAAAAATAATAAAATCATGCTTTTGACATTATACGTACTCTTAGAAGATTCAAATGGTCATGCGATTTCAACCCCGACAAATGGTCATCCATGGTGAAGCAATGCCGTAGTGAGGACCTGTATGAAGTTGGCACCCTCACACCCATTATAACTTCCTTTGCCAAAGAAATATCATCTTTTTTAAAAATCCATGGGACATCACCTTCTTTGAAATACCATGAATTAGAGGGACCAACGCCTGCCTCGATCTCGTACTTTCTAATTGTCTTGGCCAATGTTTATTTTTAGTTTTGAAGTAATAAGATCTTTCCTAACAACCAATGTGTCACTTTGTTTTGATGATATGTGCTGCCATAAAGAAGATGAAACATTTTTAAATATATGCATGGGATCTAACAAGTGGGTAATTTTAAGATGCTCCCAATATGGGAGGTTATAAAAGATAGATTTCCTTTTCATCCCAATGAGAAATTTCTCAACATAGGTGTCGAAGAATTCTGGATCATCGAACAAAGGCTACCCATTTGAATCAAATGTTTATATGAACTCCTTCTCCTTCTCTCTCTCTCATATGCTCTAAGCCATTCAACTGGTGTCGTTATTGGAGGCCTTTGGGTTCTCTCTTGTTTACCATTGAAAGCAGATGCTGCTCTTCTATAAGGGTGTTATTTTGGGAGGAATACCCTGGAGCAATCATAAACTGGCTTTCGTAGGTCCTTGGACCATCTAGATTTCAGAGAAGGTCCACAACATTTACATTCAAAATACCCTTTTGTTACAAGATCTGCGAGATTATTTTATACAATTAATATGCATGGCATGTTAAAGAATATCATGAAGATTAGAACAATTACAACGAATTAAATAACTAATATGTGAAAGAATATTGTTATGTATATAAAAAAATCAATAAATTAAACATTTAATGTTGGCAATATGTTGCAATATGTTGTCCTTGATGCAACCTACTTGATGAATTTGTTCTTGATGGAAACCTACTTGATGAAGTTGTTCTTGATGGAAACTTACTTGATGAGTTGCCTTTTGATAAGCAACCTATGTGTTAAAGATGTAAAAATGATGTTTCTACAGGTCAGTTCAGATGTGACAGAGAAAGGAATTCCAGTAAGTGCGACATAAATGAAACATGAAATATTTCTCAATGTATACGCAGGTTTTATGAAGGAAACCTACGTATGGATGCAATGTATACGCTACTTTTGTGAAGGCAACTTGCGTATACATTCAAAATTAGTATATACACAGTTTTTATGAAGAGAAGTTGCATATGCACGCAGATACGAACGATCCAAGTCGCGTATGCCTTTTGCGCTCTAAAATTATGATACCAAGGGGAATTACCATGATATTAGCCCATAGTATAGAGCGTTGTACTATCTATTTGATTCCGTCTAAGAATACCATCAACAGTTGTGTGGTTTTGACTTATGGTATTGGTAAAGGCTAAATCTATATAAGGAGAAGAAGATCATAGTGCAAAGTGTGCATGAGTAAGGGTTGTTACTGAATAATTTTTTGTAAGGGATATCTGCATGGGATGAACTCTATTTTAATTGATAGATCTGAATCTATGATGCACCCATGGATACAATGATGGTTCAGGATCTCTAGATCTGAAATGACTATGCTCTTGTGTGATCCATTAAAGAGATGATTAGATCTATGACCTGGCGCAAGTTTGCTAAAGTCAAGTGTAGAAATCTGGGTAAGTTTTATAGATCTGGTTCATTCTGCAAAGTTTATATTTACAGATCTATATGCTAGTTCGTCTCAGTAAAAGCGCGTATATACGCGGGTTTGCTTCAGAAAAGGCGCGTATGGCAGTTAGGGTTTTCTGAAGCTTATTGTAGAGGTTTTCTGTTATTCCTGCTATTTGTCTGCTGTCTGTAAATGAAGTCTTCTTGTAGATCTGGGTTGATTGAATACTGTATATGCTGCTAAGTTGATTATGTACAAATTTGGTCAATGAGAGAATAAACATGGTTGATGGTGATGAACTGATGAAGGGTTCTGCATTTCTAAAGATATCTGACTGAAAACCTCAAATCTAGATCTGAGATTGATCACTTTCTGAAAAACAGTATTCACAGAGCTATATGCAGGTTGGTGTGAAGGAAAGTGCATATACATGCGGGTTCAATGAAGCGAAGTAGAGTATGAATTTTAAGTTGATGAATGTTCAGGGTTGAGTTTGTATCTCCATATTTAGTCTGAAGTCTGGGTTATTTATGAGTTCTGGTTACAGTGGTCTCTCTGTTCTGATTGAAGTATTGGGTAAAGTTTATGGTTGTTGATGTTTATGAAGAGTTGTGTTGATGCTGTTTGATCCAGTATGAAAATTGATGAAACGTGGTATGCAGTAGTTCTGAGGGTTGAAGCCTTCAGTATGGAAGTAGAAGCTTCCTGCCAGTAAAATATGGTGTTCTGATCAGGGGGTTGAAGCTCCCTTCCAGTAGTGGCTGGTAAACAAGATTAGGGGGTTGTTGCTCCCTTCCAGTAGCAGCTGGAAAACGAGAGAAGTTTGTAGCCTTCTGCAGGTAGATGCTTGCGTACTGATATGAGTCTACATTAGTACAATATTGTAGACAATTTTCCATATAATAAATATTAAAGACAGAGATGACAACAACAGTGGTTTTCTCCCGAATTGGGTTTCCACCTTAAATATTGGTGTTCATGTGTGTTTCTCTTGTGTGATGATTTATACTTCTGTTACTGCACACAATTACTGATTATCTAACAAATGCTGGACTGGTAAAATGACTTAAATATTGTTCCTGAAATTTTTTTAATTTGTAAAATTATATCAGTATACGCTAGTTTCTTTTATTATATGTGCGTGTATATGCGAGTTGGGTTCATCAAAGCCGCGTATGGAATTATATAAAGAAAAAGTTAAAATATTTTGATGAAAATACTATTTTACGTTATTTTCTAACAATTGGTATTAGAGCGGTTTCTTCTGAAGAAGCTTAATCGCTAGAAGAAAGATCAGCTAAGATGAGCAATCAAGATGGGAAAACATTTATCAGGCCTCCTCTCTTCAACAGAAACAATTTAATCTTATGGAAGACAAGGACAAGATCCTATCTTTAGTCTCTTGGAACATATGTATGGGTTATAGTTGAAGGAGGTTATCAATATCCAACATCAGTTCCAACAGATGCAACAGAAAGAAAGAAATATGAAACCAATGCAAAGGTGTTCAATGCATTATTGGGAAGCCTAACTGAATCATAATTTGTCAAAGTCATGTAGTTGAATACAACTAAGGAGTTATGGGACAAAATGATTCTAAGCTATGAAGGTGATACCAAGGTAAAAAGTGCTATACTCCAAACTCTCATAATTCAATATGAAAATCTCAGGATGCATAATGAGGAAAGCATTGCCAAATTCTTTTTACGTCTATATGATATTATAAATCGTATGAGAAATCTGGGTGAAACCATAACTGACACTAATCTGGTAGAAAAGGTTTTAAGATCTCTAACTCCCAAATTTGAATCAAAAGTGTCTGCTATTGAAGAGAAGCAGGATCTACAAAATCTTACGATTGTTCAACTTCATGGTATTTTGAATACTTTTGAAATGAGAAAATGAGGTCCATTTGAAGTCAAAGAAGTTGTATTTAGAGCTGCTGCAAAAGGAAAAGAAGTAGAAGAACAAGAAGAATTAGGGTACGTTTCAGAAGAAGATTAGATAAATTTTGTAAAGAAGTTACAACTTGGCACTGGAAGATTTAGAGGTAAGCTTCCTTTTAAATGTTTTGCTTGTGGAAGAGTTGGTCATTATGCTTCTAAGTGTCCTCATAAAGAAAAACATGAAAAAGGAAAGGAAGTGGAAAAAGTAAATAAGAATTGGTTTATCAATAGAAAAAGTTATTATACTCATGAAGATAGTGATGGGCTATTAGATAGTGAAGAAGGAGAATCTGATCAGGATGTTAGACTACTCATGGATCTTGAAAAAGATTCTAGTGAGGCTAAATATACCTTTATGGATGCACTAGAAGAAAATGATTCTCTTGAAGAAATTAATCAGCTCAAAATATGTTTAGAAGAAAATAAAATTGCCATAGATACTCTAAAGAATCAACTCATAGAAAAGGAGAAGCACAATGAGAAACTAGAATGTGAAATAGTAAGTCTAAGAAAGGAAATTGAGAAAGATAAAACTTTAAATCTTAGATTTGCTGAAGGAACTGAAACCTTAGATGAAATTATCAAGGTTCAACTCTCTCCTTTTGTAAAGATAGGTCTTGGATATATCGGAGAATCCTCTCAGTCTTCAGCACCAAGCTATCTAAATGCAACTAAAGCCAACCTACAACATTCTGTCACTCAGCAAGAAAACAAAGAAAATTCACAGGTAAAGCATGACCACTTCAATACAAAGAAAAATAGCAGAAATATCAAACAAAGAAACACCAATCTGCAGGTAAACATAAATAGAAGGTTTCATGATTGCAAAAATTTATTCTTTATTGGGCAATGTTTCTCATGTCATAATTTTGGTCATAAAGCTATTCAATGTGTTGCATACAAAACCATCATGACTAGAGAAGCAAGAAAGAAAAGAAATGAGACTGGAATAAAGAAGAATACTTATAACAACTTTTCTCCTCTTCAAAATGAAATTGAATGTGCTTATTGCAATAACTTTGGTCTTGGAGAATCTGAATGCAGGAGCAAACTCCAATCAAAAGAGTATTTACCTTCAAATTCCAAGATATGGAGAAAGAAGGACTTACAGGTTGAGAATTGTGGCATAGCCTATTTTGCAGAAGGGGAAGAAAATCAATGGTACATTGATAATAGACGCTCAAAACACATGACAGGTGATAGAAATAAACTCCTCGCATATAATGCTCTAGAAAGAGAAAATAATGTTACCTTTGGAAATGATACTCCTGCTGTCATTAAAGGAAAATGTTCTGTTTTTCTAAAAGAAAAGGTAAAAGCTAACAATGTTATGTATGTGGATGGATTAAAACATAACCTGTTAAGTGTGAGTCAAATGTGTGATCAATGAAATGAAGTTGTCTTTAGTTCAAAAGAATGTGTGGTACGTGAACTTGACACAGGAAAACCAGTAATAAAAGGAACTAGAACACCAAGCAATCTGTATGTATTGAAAGGTTGCAAAGAAAAATGTTACTTGGGTAAATCTTCAGAAAATTGGTTATGGCATAGAATATTGGGAAATTTGAGTTTCTCTCAAATCAACAAATCTAGCAGACTCAAAGCAGTTCGTGATCTTCCCCGCATCACTCTGCCTGAAAGTACCATATGAAAATCTTGCCAATTCGGTACATAAACTAGAGTGAAATTCAAGGCCAAATAAGGATAAAAAAGTAAGCCTCTTAAGCTCATACATACTGATTTATGTGGACCTATGAGGAAAATGTCACCCCGTGGAGAACAATACTATATTCTATTTATTGATGACTTCTCTAAAATGTGTTGGATTGGGTTATTAAAACACAAAGATGAAGCATTTGAAAAATTTCAGATCTTCAAAGCCTTGGTTGAAAATGAATTAGATCTAAAAATAAAATGTCTTAGATCTGACTGAGGAGGGGAATATATATCAGATGAATTATTTGATTTCTGTGAACAACATGGCATAAAAAGGCATTTTTTTGTAGCTGTAACCCCGCAACAAAATGACATGGCAGAAAGAATGAATAGAACAGTTCAACATATGGCTCGTGCTAGGCTTTATGATTCTATAACACCTGATACCTTTTGGGGAGAAGCAGCACATACCGCAATAAATATTCTTAACAAGGCTCATGTTCATGTGAATAGTGATAAAACTCCTTATGAACTCTGGTATGGTAATCTTCCAACTGTAAAGCATTTTACAGTTTTTGGAAGAAAATCTTTTATCAAGAACAATGATGAAAAAATTGGTAAATTTGAACCAAGAGAAGATGAAGGAATATTTCTTGGCTACTCTTCAAGAAGTAAAGCATATAAGTGTTACAATAAAAGACTTAGGAAGATTGTTGAATGTATTGATGTTGTAATTGATGAGTTTCTATCAGCTCCAAAAAGGGAAATACCAATAACAAATGAAGATGAAGGTGGAATGTCTGTTGAATGGATAAGTTGTTCTTGCAAACAAGACAGACCTCCCAAGTGTCATACAGACAACTAGCAACAAACAAAAAAATAAAAACCATTTTCTCTAGATATTGTTTGACATGGAATTAATTATAACAGGGTTTCGGAAACCTACTTGTAGTCCAGCGCTGATCTTCTTTCCAGTGGCTTGAAGAAATTCGTTGTCAAGGATCTGCAGTCACAAACACAAGGAAAGATCAAAAGCACCTGTATAATAAATCAATGTATGAATCAAACATCTATCGAGATGATCAAGTAATTCATGAAATGAGATAATCAATTAAATAGCCCATTGAGAAAACAATATTCATTTGTATTAACTTAAATAAAGAAGAGCCTTGCAACCGTGTCTGCCTTGATGTCATATAGGCCTTCCTGGGGTCTGGAACAATCATTTCCTTTACTCTGACCAGCCTTGCACTCTTCCAACCGATATACATACAAGTATGTAATCTTTCCCACATGAAATCTCAGCTAAAAGGGCCTAAGTTTCAACAGCACTTCACCTCCAATAATACTAAAGCTTTAACTCCCTTTGAGAATACCCTCTGCCTCTTTTTATAGTGAAAGAGAGGAGGTTACAGATCCAAACAAGAAGGGATAGAATCCTTCTTCAAAGGGATTAGCTCCTTACATCAAGGGGTTAGCTCCTTAATGGATGGGATGCATGAACCTGAAAAGAGCGGACTTTCCACCGTAGGAATGTTTCTAGAAGCTTCCAAAAATGACTCAAACTGAGCTTCTAGATTTTACTTGCGCCTTTTTTAACCTTTTATAGGGGTCCGCACCCTTAATGAATAAAAAGTGCATTTATCTCCGCATGATTTAGAGCATAAAAGTGCGGCACTGTAGGCAATGTTAAGAGAAAGTGCGGTACAAGTGTTTTTAAGACTTTTATGAGCTTTTCTCTCAATTTCAAGGCTTGACTTTAGGAACTTTGATGTTGTAGACTTCTAAGGGAGTAATATATGAATGTCAGTGAACTCATATGAATGCTAAAACTTCATGGTGACAAATTTCGAGCGTAACAAATTCCCCCCTAAAAGTAGAAGTACGAGATAATTGGAAAAGTGAAAGTGCTTTATCATTTCAAGGATTAGCTCGTGGACACCCCGATCGAACCACAGCAAAAACATTCAATGCAAAACACACACACACACACACACACACACACACACACACACATATATATATATCATCACTGAGGTAGGCATTCCCATACTTAGATCAAAAACTAACTAAACTTGTTCTAATATAGAAATGATTTTAATATTACATCAATAGTGTAGACACAACATGGACGTAGCCATCTGTAATGAATAGTATTCTGCATAATGAATAATAAAACTCCTCACAGCCTGGATGGTGGAAACTAGATCCAAGGTCTTGATTTCTACTTCCCGAACTAGTACGATTCTATCCATGCGATTAAATGTGTCGAAGTCGAACATGGTAGAACCCACTTGATTACCAGTCAATGATGTGAATTGTTAGCAAGTGTGAGAGAAACCACCAATAATGAAAATGGCTCTCAAAGTACTCAGTACAATCCATGAAATGTGAATAAGTGATCTAAAGTTGAACATTTCACGGAATTGTTCGATCGAAGGTCAATGATGCAACCTGTCGTTGAAGGCGAGAAACCTGCCATTAAGGCATGCAGATTCCAAGGTACTGACGGATTCTAGATCAACTTCCTAGATGATGAGCTGTCGTAGATAGAAAGTGATCCGTCGTAAGCAAGCTCACAAGACGAAACCATAGATCAAGTTTTGAAGAAATTTTTTAGAAGGACTGACTCAGGGATGGTCAATGCAAATGGAGACAAATGTTTGCAAATGAATGGTTTGTTTGACTGTCCTCTTGAACACATAACGACACTGCAGATGGTTTGGTGACATTTGCCCTAAGCTAATACCTAGAAACCAGCTGAAGACCTTCAATATGGTTTGATTAACTGATAGGAAAAGGATTTCCCAACCCAGGTAGAAGTGTAACAAAAGTGTCGTGTTCAAGAGTGGTGTAATGCTTTTGCAAATCAAAGTGTAACAAATGAATCTGTTTTCTCTCTTTTTCCCCACCATTTCTAACAAGTGCCTCTTTATTTTTTGACAAGCTTGAGGAGGATAACATTTGCTTGTTTATAAGCTCATCCTTCGGATGAGTCCAACTTAGTTTAAAATCGAACCTTAAGAAGGAGTGGTCCGTTCCTATTTGAAATTGACAGGTCCTTTACTGTTAAATTTTAACGAGTCCAGCATAGGAGAAACTCGGTGTTTTTCATTTTTAGGGAGTCAGAAGAAAAAATTAAGGAAACTTTGTGGGTGTTCTTTTTCATAATTTTAGTCTCTCAGGCCCGAAAAAGGATAAAATAATGTGGGAGAGAACTCTATTGACCATGATAAGTCAACGTATACCATTTTCATAAATAGTCCACTTTAGTCCGGAAAAGGGGTAAAATTATACTGAAGGGATGACTTTTCATTTCCTTTAGCGAGTTTGAATAGTCAAGTACTCGACAATATTTTCATGTTTAGAGAGTCGAAAAAGGGCTTAAAAGAGAACTCAAGATTTCACTTTTTCGTATGTTTTAACGAGTTTGAAAAAGGGATAAAAATGTACTCATGGTTTTCTCTTTTTCGTAAGTTTTAACGAGTTTGAAAAAGGGATAAAAATATACTCATATGACTGACTTTCAATTTAATTAACGAGCAGGAAATGACGGAAAGAACTCGACATTTTCATGTGTTTTACGAGAATGAAAGATAGCAACATAATCGCGGGATTTTCATGAGTTTAACGAGTCTTGAAAATAATAACCAGAATCGACTCAAGATAGGTTTCATTTTTACAAAAGCTTGAAACGGAAAATAATAGCGTTGGTTTCATTTTTACCTGAGAGTCGTTCCCCCAAGCGTAACTTGCTAGAGTGCATGCCCCCAAGCTTCATTGCATTCAACTAAGTAGACTACTGGTTACTAATAGCTGGATGGAATGAAGGTTCATTTATGAGATCAGATGAAAGACTCGACTTGAACTAGGAGAGGATTTGTTTCATTTTTTAATGAGCTTTACACAGGAAAAGAACTATGCTCATAGTGACCTATTTCATTTTTTAACGAGGTTGAAACAGTAAAAGGAACTATCCTCATAAACTACTATTTCTAATCTACCTACATAACCTACTGATTCATTTTTTAATGAGGTTGACACAGGAAAAGAACTGTCCTCATGGGTCTGTTTCATTTTTTAACGAGGTTGACACAGTAAAATAAATGTCCTCATGGGTCACTGATTCATTTTTTAATGAGGTTGACACAGTCACTAGTAGAAAATGATGAAATTAGTGACTAGGTGACTAAAAAAGTTAGTCACCACAATTATTTCAAGTGAATTACTACTAAATTTGAGAAATTTTAAGTGACAGAACTAAAAATGACTAAACTTAAACGACTAATTTAGTTTAGGGATAAAATATATGACTATATGATAAGTGACCAAACTAAAAGCGACTAACTAAAATGACTAATTTAGTCCAGGACTAAAATATATGACTAGATAATAAGTGACCAAACTAAAAACGACTAACTAAAATGACTAATTTAATCTAGGACTAAATATATGACCAAATAATAAGTACAAGTAGTGTATGAATTAGTCATTTATGTTAGTAATTGTTAATTGTGTCGCTCTAGAAATGAAATATTGCAATTTTGATATTGAAGTGTGATTTGGTCGAATTTTATTGGTTGCAGTGTATTTTGGTGGCCCAATGGGAACCTTCCACGTGACCCAACTAGAGGCCACCACGTGGCTCTTCCACATTGGCTAAAAAATTGTTAAAGGTTGAAAGGCCTTGGCAGGAATCAAACCTGACCTGCCATAACAAACTCCAAAGCCTTACCATCTCACCTATAGGTGGTTCTCAACCATAATGTCTGCCACTTATATTTGAACGACATGTATGGGCGCGTTGGGAGGAAGGGTCGAGCGGTGAGCCCTGACCCCAACTAGTCGTATCACACCCACAAGACCTGTCACAGAGGCAGACTGAGGAAAGGAGCATGGACCAACCCTAAGTCCTAGTCATTTTCATAAGCCATGTTCACTTAGTCATGTTCACAAACCCACATATTTTAACTATAAGAAACTTTTTATTATTAATATTATCTCTCTCTCTCTATATATATATATAATTCGTGGATATGGTTGCAATATTCATTCATGATTTCAAAATATATTTTCACTGATCTTTTATTCTTAAGATTTGTAAAAAAATTATTTAAAAATAAAATCTTTGAAGATAGCTTATACTCTAGTTAATAACATATTTACCATAGTTTAATTTCCAGTATAATTTGAGTAAATCTTTGCATAAAAAATGGATATGAATACTTAACTAGGATTACTTCCATAATTATTTATGTGGTCCTTAACACTTGTGTAAAAGTACAACTATAAATGTATAGTTTTATTAGTGGTTACTACCCATCAAGTAAATAATTTGTCCACTTCACTTCTCATTTTTTTTTTTTAAATTTCCAAAACAAATCTATATAGAACCGTAAACATATCTATATAAAATTATATTTTACTATTGAGCATTATTAATTTAAAATATATGAAAATAATTATAAATATTCAATTTCCTAACTATCTAAAAATAGTAACCTTCCAATCAATATAAAATTATATTTTCCAATTAAGTATTTTCAATTTAATCTATATAGAATTCTATTTTCAATTTAATCTATAAAGAATTATATTTTCCAATTAAGTATTATTAATTTAAAATAAAATATATGTAAAAAATCATAAATATTTAATTTGGTAATTCACTAAAAATAAAATTAACGTTCAAATCTATATAAGATTCTATTTTTCTTATTAATTAATGTTATTAATTTAAAATATTTTTAAATAATAATAAATATTCAAATGTGTAACTATGGCACCATAATGAATATCCTATGTGTAACATTAATTTAAAATATTTTTAAATAATAATAAATATTCAAATGTGTAACTATGGCGCCATAATGAATATCCTATCAATTATGTAACTATATGAAAATAAAAAGCGCGCCATAGTGAATATCATTTCAGAAAAACAGAGTTGTGCGCCCCATTCGACCTCTTCAATCATCTAGGGCATTCGACTTCTTCAATCATCTAGGGCAAACAGTGATGAAAAACCCTAGCAAGATGTTAGATCACGCCGGCGGAAAAGGAAAATTTACAGCAAAAGGAAGCAGAGTACTCATCCCTCGGCACCACTGCAAATACATGGTTGCAACCTAACCTAAGTGGCGAAGGAGTAGCAGCTCGTGAGGGGGACAATGATTTCAGAAAAACAGTGTTGTCCGCCCCATTCGACCTCTTCAATCATCTAGGGCAAACAGTGATGAAAACCCCGAGCAAGATGTTAGATTACGCGGGAGGAAAAGGAAAATTTACAGCAGAAGGAAGCGGAGTACTCATCCCTGGGCACCACTGCAAATACATGGTTGCAACCATGGTTTGTAGAGCAAGTCAAGGCGGCAACAGAGGATGAAGTCTAGATATAGAGGATAGTCTTATTCACATTGTTAGGATCCAGACAGAAGTGAATAAGACTGTCCTCTATGGATGCCCAAGATCATGGTAAGATGACTGTGGAATAGTTTTGCATTTCTGTAGAGTCTATACTCATTGTTGACAAATGAAGAAATATGAGTGGGCATGTAGCTATGTATTTTATCCCGATGCAGACAAATTGGAACATCACTTTGTAGGTAATCCTGTGGCAACAAGGCGAACTTCTCCACTCCCATCCAGAACACCACCACCTCCACCTACATTGAAAGACCAAGATCGTCAGTCACCGCCTATGGTACAACCAGATTCAAAGGCAATGCAAGGTGGTGTTGGTAGTGGGAGCTCTTTAGGAGCATTTTGGTCAAGTCAGTATGCACAGGAATCTGTGCCTGTGGATGACAAAGGCCCCGTGTTTGATAAGGATCCTGGGAGTGAAAGTGTATTCAAGCAGAGGTCACAAAGCCCTGAAACTCATCCAAAACAAGGCATTTTAAGTTCACCAAAGGAAAACCAGCCCAGAGCTGGACACATTTTGAAAAGTGGTATGTCAAACTTTAAGAAGAAGGTGCATGCCTCACCACAACCTACAACTCGGCAGGGATATGATGAAATGAATTCAGATATAAGCCAGATAAGGCTTAGCTCTGAAGATACTGACCAAGGGGATGAAAACACAATCGACTCTGGTGTATCTCCAGTGAAGGCTTTAGCTTCAGAATTTGATGGGCCATTTCATGACGATTCATTTAATGCATTTGTTGCAGATTTCGATAACCATAAGCCCACCACTGGAACTAGTGTGTTTGGCAAAGAAAGCTTACAAGTAGAAGTGGATAGATTGAAAGAAGAGCTGGAGAAGGTGCGCTTAGAAAAGGCAGAAATCACATCAAAGTATGAAAAATTGACAGCTATCTGCCGTTCTCAAAGGCAAGAGATCCAAGAGTTAAAACAGACCTTGTCTACAGCATCTGCTCCGAACTTCACCACATTCAGTAAAGAAGGTAGCACAAAACCAGTCATATCCCAACAGACACAAGTGCAACAGCTGAAACAACAGCAAAAACAACGGTTGGTCCCTGGAAGCTGGCACTCGGGCAACAAGGTTTGTTCCTATTGCAATAATTTCTGATGCTGGTTGTGTAGTGTGCTTGATATTCCTGCATCTTAAAAATCTTTTTAGAAATATGTTATCTCTAGAAATCCTTTCTTCTCGACCAAAAAAAATGTAATTTTATTTCATATAGAGTGAAATTACATACAACAGATGATAAAAGCATTCATAATAACCTTAACACGGGTCAACAGTAAGATATAGATATGTCCATCATATACTGTCCTTATAGTAAACACTTTATATCATCCTACATATTTCTACAAAAATGGAGATCAACGGTAATCAAAATAATACAGAATATAACTGTTGCCATTTTTCCATCAAAAAATATTTCTGCACAGTTCTCTTATACAAATTCAGTCATTAAAAACATGCTATTTATTGCCTTGTCAACAGAAAATGAAAACCGTAGTAGAAAGAAGCATGAGTAAACTGTGAGCACAGTTCAGCCTGATCTTCCATGATGACCCAGCCACTTCTAGCTAGACTGAGATGCTCCTTTGACAATCCATCAGCCATATGATTCCTTTTTGTGTAGATGTAGGATAAAGAGATAGAATGATTGCTGATAAGTGATCCAATCTAGCTGAAAAAATTGGTACTTCCGCTTCCTTGGAACTTTGACAATTTGAGTGCAACAAGATTTATTGACCATGCCAATTGATCTTCCTCATTCTTTAACCTCACAAAATTGGATCTAAGTTTGTCAATATACAAATCCCATATAATATATATCTGCATCTTCTTCCCCAAGATCCAGATCCCTCCCAGTACTTGATGCAAAATAGTGGTTCTGTTCACATTGGCAATTTGTGATAGATCAAAGAAGCCCCTGGATAGCAAATACAGAGTGATATGGTCTGGAATCCTATAATCATTACCACAACCTACCCAGGAATCCACCCCAAATTTTACCCTTGTTCGCCTCATCACTCCAAACAAGTCTGTTACCTACTAATCGAAAAGTGAAGACAACCATCCATTAGTTAGGCTCTTTACAAGATTTCTTATTAGCCATCCATTGCTTCATAGGAAATATACTTTTCTTTTATCACTTGGGCATGTGAGCCATCACTCCAAGTCTCCATGCACTTTTTGCTTATAAAGATTTGGAAAATAAGAAAATGTTCTAAAGTCCCTATCTACCCTGGGCTTCTGGAACTGATATCCTCTTCCAATTAACTAGTGGTATACACTCTCTATCTTTGCACTTAGACCGAATAAATCTGTAGTATAACCTTCTAATTACCTCCAAAATTCCCTTTTGTATCCAGGATAAAGACATCCAGCTCTCTAACACTGCTTTGACCAGGACCAAATGACCCCCTCTAGACAACCAATGATTGCACCATAAGTTTAATTTTTTCTCCACTTTTGTGATAAGACATTGCTGACATGTTTCCTGATATTTATTTGGGTAAAGTATAAAGTCCAGGTACTCCATATCACTCTCCATATCAAACAGTTGATAAGGAAACAGAGCAGACATAAAAGACTTGCTCCTTATCAGTGATGCCACAAGGAACGGGTACTTATTGTCATTGTTCCACATCCCTGTTGCCAAGCAGAAAAGATCTATAATATCTTTTAGTCTATCTGCACTTCTCTTAGAGCTATCACAGAAATTTAGTAAAAAAAAGAAGATATGGCAAAGTACAAGTATTTGCAACTTTTATTTCTTTAAAATATCCAGCCCTAAGAGCTTCCTTCAGGCCCCACTAAGGCCTTCTGCTACAATAGGAAACAATAGTGGAGAAATGAGGAAACAGAGGAGACAGAAAGACTTAATCCTCGTCAGTGATACCACAAAAGGAAATGGTGCTGGTCCAAATCGATCTGCATACCTGTTGCCAAGCATAAAAGATCTATAATATGTTTGAGTCTAGCTGCATCCCTCCTAGAGTCATCGCAGAAAATTAGTGACAAGTATGTCACCAACAAAAAGATTTGACAAAGTACAAGTATTTATAACTTTGATTCCCTAAGAATTTTGAACCCTAAGAGTTTCCTTCAAAGCACCAGTAAGGCATTCTGCTACAATCAGAAACAATAATGGAGAAAGGGGGCATCCCTGTCTCACTTTCAGGTCTAAAAAACTGAGTTGCAACTCCATTTATAATAAGTGGAGAAAGATACACAAGTGACACAATTCATCACAAATGTAACAATCTGTGCAGAGCATTCCAAATGTATTATCATTAATCACAGGTAGAGCCAGCTGACTGTCATATGCCTTTGAAATTTCCATCTTCACCACCATAGCCTTGAGCTTCTCCACTTTAATAGAATTTAATTCTTCTTGTGCCACCCCCACATTCTCATGGATCGACCTCACTTCCAGGAAACTAAATTGCTCACCAGAAATCTGATTTGGCAAAATCTCCTTTTACTTGCAGGAAGTTATCTTGGAGATGATTTTATAAATGAAATTACAGAATGAAGTCGGCCTGAATTTTAGAAATGAACTGGGGTTATCAGTCTTTGGAATCAGTGCACTGTGCAGTAAAGGTAGCATTATAGGATGCCAGAATTTTTCCAGAGAATCTGGACTTCTCATTAACTTTCCACCAGTCTTCTTCTATGAAATGAAAACATCCTCATAAGAATTCCACAGGCAGCCCATCAGGTCTGTGGCTCTTATATTTTGAAAACTTTGAAGAATCCATTACATTTTGGTTGTCTTCAGGATTTGCAAAACTAGGGAAGAATGTAGACATTCTTAAAACCTAAGCTATTGTTGCTCTTCGCTCACCCTTATAAATAGATCCTAAATAACTCACACCCTCTTGCACTATATCTTTGAAGCTAGTTGCCAGTAATCCGTCTGATTTTTCTACCCTCCACAGTGTATTTTTTTCCTTTAGGTTGCAAATGATGAAAAAACTGATGACTTTTCAACCCAAGCTTGTAGCCACGATGCCCTACTTTTTAGACTCCAGGAATTTTCTTTATCCAAAAGCAGTTCCCTCTTCTTTGCAGTGTTGCAAACATCTCGATAACATCCCGATTTTATCTCAAAATCACGATTTTTTGGCATGGCCAATTTTTGCCTATTTTTACTGATATTTTCCTGATTTTTACGATTTTTTGGTTTTCTAGACCCTTGCCGATTGTCTCCTGATGTTGAAGTTCGCAACATTGCTTCTTTGTTTCCAGCTCATTCACCTCTAATTTTGTGACTCAATTAAGAAACCAAAACCATCACTTGTGTACAGGGAATCTAGTTTTGCCTCCACTTCCTAGAGCAACCTCTCCTTGTGTATTTTTTAAGTTGCCAACTCAATGTACCTGTTTAGCCCTTTTGAGGTTCTACTCAAATTGTAGAGCAGCTGATCCCTGAGAAGAACCATCAAATGAAATCCAGACTCCTTTAGTTTCTTGACATATTTCTCCTCCTTAACCATTCAGGATCTAGGTTGAAGGGACGAGGGATTTTTTCTTAGTAGGAGCCAATTCTAGTATTACAGGGGAGTGGCCAGAGTCCCCTACACACAAGACTGACTATTTGATCTGATAGCTTCATCTAAAAAGAGGTCTGATATAAGAAAATGGTCCAGCCTTTTCACAATTCTATCTACTCCAGCCCTCTTATTTCTCTATGTAGGGGAGAACTTTATTACCTCAATATATATCAGCTCTACTTCATCTGTTTTTCAAAACTATACTTTGATAGATAATCCACATGAGCAGGTCCCTATATCTCTGAAGCACCCAAGGAGAAATTGAGATTCCCACCCAAAATTGTCAAACCTTGGTTGAGCCATCCCCGGTGGAAGACTCTGTCCCAACACTCAACTTTGTCAGTATATGGGCCATATATGTTCAGGAGAGAAAGTTCTCTTGGCAGGTCTTGGCAGTATAGTTAGCACCCAAATCTGAAGAGAATGACCAACAATTAGAGTAGGTGAAGGACTGTTTTCTCCACCCAAAGATTAGTCCTCCCACCTCCCTAGCATCAATAAACGTAAATTGCCATCCCATAAAAAGCCATTCCAAGTCACTTACGATTCTACCCCATACATTAATAGTTCAATGTAGCGCATAACATCTGGTGTGTGCACATTAACTAGCCCCTTAAGAACAATTTTTTTGAGGGATTGAATAAATCCTTGTTAAGGGTTAGGGCAATAATTTAAAACTGACTAACAGGGCATTTGTTCCTCTTGGAACTCCTTCCAGCAACAGTTATTTACTACCAAACAATATCTCATTACAAGTGTGTTTTTGTGCTAATGACATACAGAATTTTTTTCCCTTAATACTAATTTAGTGAGCTTTTTTCATCCACAAATGCTAAGCCACCTTCAACATCATTAACGAAAATAAAACCCTCCTTATTTATAGGATGGAGATTATATTTTCAGGCATCAACATTTTATCCTCATATATGGACATGAACTCCTTATCATCACTCAAGTTCACAGTATTAATGGAAGAAGTGGGTTCCTTATCAGGCCAATCAAATAATTTTGATATTAAAAACTGAAAAGAAGATTCATCAAAAATTAAATTCAAGGAGGCCTTTGGGTTGGGGACATACTAAATTAGTAAGTTCTTTAATTGGATATCCTACTTCTATGAGCTTAAACTGTGGATATTTCTATGGAGTATGCTTAGTCTCCAACTTGACTACTTTTTGTGGACACTCCAAGGGAGTCAATGGCAACTGAAGTTTTTCCTATACACCCTCCACAACACCATCAGAGCCTGTGTCCATTAAAGAAGTCCGAGTCTACCCCTTTTTACTTGGTGTCTACCTTTTCCAACTTTTCTCTAGAATCCTCAGCTTGAGACTCTTTTCAGGGCCAATTCTGTTTCTAGTTAGGCATGCTTCATTCCACTGCAAGTTGGCAATAGGAATGGCATCTCATGCGCTGAAAATGAATGCCTTCATATTCCATAATTTATTCAAACTATAGGTTACCTTTTTTAGAGCAATTGCCTCTGCCAAGCCCTCCCTTAAATCCACACCCACTAATATGTAAGCCATATTCATAACTACTGTACTCCTGAAGGATAGATCTGCTTATAAAAATGCTAAGGGAGTTTCTGATTTCCCTGAAGACATCATTGGGCCAAAAGGTTACAGGAATACTTGGTTAATTTACCCAGATTGGAACACAGTCCATTCTTTTCATCTTTGCATCAAACACAGGTGACTAATGTTTGAAGAGTAATGGTTGGAAGCTCCATTTCGACTGACTATTTAGAACCTTCTTTGCAACTTGGTGAGATCAAAGTACAAAAGCCAATCATTCTTGAGTTAGCGCAAAACAATTTGGTAGATAGTCCAAGAACGACACCAATTTTCCCACCAACCACTACTTTAGAATCTTCTCCGCCTTTCTCCTTCCCTGAAACTTCCCAACGATTGCTGATCCCACCATATCTAAAATTCCATCCATCTTTACAACTTTTGCCAACACCCAAGTTTACTGGATCCTTTCTCCTCTCGACACACTTTCGGCTCTGCCAAAACCCATTCACCTGACCATCTGATACAGGATTCATAACTTAACTACCCCTCTCCAAGTGGAGACTAGGATCCAAATTTTCCGCCGTCGGTTGATCACTGGTAAACCCATGGTAATTACTACTTATCATGAAATCCAGAAATGAATCCACTTGTAGAATTCTGAAACCCTACCAAAATCCAAAGAGAGATTGTTGGATACCTTTCTAAAACCTAAGGGATGAGTAACCTGTGAACACGAGCCTTCAATACACTTGGACTTCTGGATAGTTGTGTCTCTGAGCTCCACACACGCATGAGTAAAGGCACCAGATTGAGATCTGCCTTAGATGCAACCACCCAAGCATTGTATGGATGAAAAGGTATCCTCTTCTGACATCACCTGCTGCAAACCCACTGCCCCAGGGTACAAAATTGTCTTGAATACTGGTGAGCTGTTTAGGTAGACCTAGCACACTAGGGCAGGACCAGATTGGAAGACCCTCAGATGATTCATCTGAAAATCCCAAAAATTCTTTGTCCATCAGTTCGCCCCCTTCATCCATCAGTCCATCCCCAATTGGCCTATTGTATTCCAAGGATAAAGCTCTTATTTGATGGACCACCTGAAAGTATAAAATTTCTGTATCCTCTAAAATCATTTGATTCCTAGCTAGCCACAATCCCAAACATATCCAAACTCTAGAAATCGGAAATCCTATGCTGTTCTTTAAAGGAAAAATAGAAAGAAGTTTTATTTTTATATAAAACTGGTTATTATATTAGTGGGTCTACAAACCTGCAATTTCAGGAATATATGTAAACTATACTTCAGAAACCGCCATCCCAAAATTGGTCCATACCTAAAATATGAAACTGCCATGACCCAAAAAATATTTGCTATAATTTAAATCACCTGGCTAAACCTTATCCACTGTACAATTTTGTGAGATATTATGTAGTAGCTTGACCTATTCCTAAAGCATAGGTGAGTCTAACTTCCCCTCTCATCCTCAAGAACTCCTCTATCCTTACCTAGGTAGCTTATTATTGGCTGCTCTGTCAAATTTTAGACATATCCACACTTCAAGGATTGTGTACAAACTTAAAAGCGAAGACTCTGGTTTACCAGTCATTTATTCCATATTATAACATTTATGCGTCCCTTTTGTGTAGACTCTGTCCATTACCTCCTTCAAGTTCCAACATTGATTATATTATTTTCCCCTCAAGTAGGCAGCCTCATCTTGGTTTGCAGGGTTTCCCTGACTGAAATGGTGACACCTCCATATGGTTCCTTCTCTACTGACTATATCCTCACAAGTCCAAACAATGATAAAAGTAAACGTCCAAAAAGCTGATTTTTTCAACAAATACGCAACAATGCCTTTGCAAAATTTATGATACACTGTTCTGCAATCTCCATTCATATATTCTCCTTTATGTAACTATAAGCTCATGTATCTATTAGTCTTGCTTGTATCAACAGATGGTTGAGCATCTTCACAACGTCTCTTCAGCCCATGAAAGCCTCTCTTCTCAAGATTATTATGGGTTAGAATCTTATCATGGCGTGTGCCATGTAAAGGCAATGATTTGGATTGTCAAATGTTATCCCACAACCTTTTTCTTACCTCTAGGTCTCTCTGTCTAAGTAGGGGTATTTGATAGCTCTATTTGACTATATATTGTTTATTTCTGTCTGGATCCTAACAATGTGAATAAGACTGTTCTCATGCTTCCTCCAAAACTCTAGCTATAAATTTTAAAATTGCAATATGTTAAAACATATTAACATGACTGTTTATTTTGTTTAAGATTACGCAAATTCACAACATATATATGTATTATGTAAAGGGAGAAAAACAGAAAAGGAAAAAGAAGAACCTATGTTTTCATTTAAAACAAAAATCCAATACATATTCATATTAGGCTTAGATCCAAACATAAAAGGTCGAAACATCTAGCCCCATTGAAAAATTTTCCACATAAAAGGACACCAAATACTGCCTGAAACATGGATGCTGAGTGAGCTATTATCAAATGGATATCATATAAACCACAAAATTGAAATTTTGTGTTTGTTCTTATTCAAGTTCGAGTTTATTTCAAGACTGCTACAGTCTATGGTCATGTGCGATTATGAATTATATGTTGAGAATTTAAGGGCTATAGATTAATACAAATTCTCTTCTTGATAACTACTTGTGAGCTTGCTGAGTTAATCCTTCATCAAGTCAATTATCAAAGTGCTTATACAAATGTAGAGACAAAATTGATCTTTCTTGTAAAAGAGTATTTTGCAATATAGTTAGGAAGGTTCCTTACTTGAGGTTTCTGACTTTTACAATTCTTTCTTCAGAGATAACTTAATCATATCCTTTAGTCAATATCTCAATCTTTCAGTTACTTCAGCAATTACTAACCTTTAGCTGCTTCTGTAGAATACGTCCTTTAGCTACCTTGGAAGTTGTATCATTCAGTTCTTCCTTTAGATAGGTCTGCAATCAAAACTGTTCTTGTATTTACTATCTTTCAAACGATGTCACCTTCAGACTTATACGTAGACAATCTTGTCCTTAGATATTATTTGTTATACCTTCAAACTAGTTCTTTCTTTTAGTTGGTTCTTGCACTGTCAACTTCATAGGAAAGAATTCAGATTCTTTCAAACTCAATGTAAGCTGCTATTCCGAGATCCTTGAATGTTCTATTTCACTGTGTATACATATTACTGTTTTGACCTTATTTTGTGCTTCGATTGTAAATAATTCACTGTACATGTCTCTGACTTCTGTTGACCATTTCTGTGAGACCCTATGTCATGATACCATCAAACTGAAATGGCATACTTCTCATCAAGCTGTGATGGCACCGAACCAGTGAGACCTTTCTCACTGTGGTAGCATGAAACAATGATATATTTTTTACTGTGGTATTTCCAAATTGTAGTGTCAGACTTATCATGTGATTGATTATACCGAGACTGTAGTTGACCTGTGATTATAACACTCAATATCTTCACTGTAATACGGATTATACTGATATCTTTTTGTCACACCGAGCCTTAACTGTAAATACACCTTTATAACTCATTCTCCTCACTGCTGTGGTATCGAAATAATCTTATAAGAGTAGTATTGAATTGAGGCAGAGGTAATTTCAACACTGTGATGTCATTGAGATTGACCTTTCTTGTGAACTTGCACTTAGTTTAATTATTGGACGTCTTACTATGATTTGAGCCCTTTTGACATAGGTCCTTTTAGAATGTTTCGAGTCCTTTCAAACTGCCTTTGATCATAACCTATCTCCGATACCATGTTAAGAATTTAAGGGCTATAGATTAATACAAATTCTCTTCTTGATAACTACTTGTGAGCTTGCTGAGTTAATCTTTCATCAAGTCAATTATCAAAGTGCTTATACAAATGTAGAGAAAAAATTGATCTTTCTTGTAACTGAGTATTTTGCAATAAGTTAGGAAGGTAAATCTCTGATTTACCTTCCTTACTTGAGGTTTTTGACTTTTACAATTCTTTCCTCAGAGATAACTTAATCATATCCTTTAGTCAATATCTCAATCTTCCAGTTACTTCAGCAATTACTAACCTTTAGCTGCTTTTGTAGAATACGTCCTTCAGCTACCTTGGAAGGTGTATCATTCAGTTCTTCCTTTAGATAAGTCTGCAATCAAAACTGTTCTTGTATTTGCTATCTTTCAAACGTTGTCACCTTCAGACTTATACGTAGACAATCTCGTCCTTAGATCTGATTTGTTATACCTTCAAACTAATACGTAATTCCTGTTCTTTCTTCCACCTTTTGTTAACTTCAAACATGACTGTAATTGTTACTTAAATATCTGCAATACCTCAGAGACAGATCTGCAAATCTGTTCTTTCTTTTAATGTGTTCTACCCCAGACGTTAACTTAATCTTTGCTCCCTTCTTTATGTTGTATTGCCTCAGTAGAATCCACAAAATTTTCTTCTTTTGCACGTTGTATAACCTCAGTATCATCCGCATATATGTTCTCTTAACCGTAGCATATGTAGGGTATATATAGTAGTTCTAGCCAAGTAATTAAGCCGACCTTATAGCCATTAAGTAGGCTGACTTTAACATTTGTTTGTAGGCCAACTTCATAGGCATATCTTCAACGTTTGTAAGCCATTCTTCTGCAACGTCTTTGAGGTTATTCTTCACGCCTTTTACATGACTCTTAATTACACTTATGTACCTAATAGGCATCAAGAAGAAGTCTATAGACCTATACTAAGAATCTTGCTCATGAAACCCATGAAGCAAGTAAACCAAAAATTCATTTTATTATTATTGACTTCATCTTTACATAAGTACATAATTACATAGTCATTATAAGGAAGACCTACCTAGTTACACTCTTCAACATTATAACTATATATAATTTTGATGTTTCTAGGTTGGAGATTGTACTATTTTCATTTGAGGATGCTACTATTGATGCGCACAAGGCTCTTGAGTTACTTGGTAGGATTCTCGCAAAATTGGTTGTTGAAGGGATATTCTTTATTCAAGATACAACAAGGGAAATCAAGGATGAAGGTACATAGCTAGGAATCTTATTAGAAACGAGGGGATTTTGAGGTATTTCTCAAGAAGAAAATTTCAAGGTAGTCTGCTCACAATTTTAATGCCTGATCAATTTTGTAGTTTATTTGTGATCTCTCATGTTGACAAGTGAATGGCTGTGCTCACATTTGTTGGTTCCTGAAGCTCGAGCACTTTATAAAAAAAATAGGCAAAGTCAAACAACACAAATGGTCCACTAGCTCTCTTTTCATTTGCTAAGATTATAATGAAGTTTTATTAGAGGCATTGTTTGTTTGTTTATTTTGGTTAGAAAAGGGTTTGCTCTTGGTTTTATGTTATTTTCAATTTATCGTATGTAGCATGTTGAGAAATGGGAAAGAATAACGTGTCATTTATTTTGCAGAAATTGATGCTGAAAGAAAATTGCTTTGACATTGTTGATGTTAAGGTATATGTTGTATAAACTATTTATAGTCTAATTTATGTTATATTCTAGTGTTCATTGTCTTTCATTTCTTACAGTGCATTGTATTTTCTTTTGTGTTCATAAAATGAAATTGGTATTGATGGTAAGAAGCATGAATTGAAAAAAGAGAAGAGCAATAACATTGGAGCGACAAATGCAAAAAGAGAGAGGAGAACTGGTCTGGTGATACCCTTTGAACCAATATCTCGGATAAGACACACATATAAAGACTGATGATCAAGTCTTCAGAGTTGGAGAATTCACCTGTAATGCCTTGACAACACAACGATAATGTTTTGAAGTGATGAAACATCATTTCATGTGTAAATTGTAGTCCAACTAATATAAAGTTGGAAACTCATATTGTAATATTTTAACATTTCATATAATATAATTTATGTGGTTGAAATTATTTATAGTTGCACTTGATGTTGTTTAGTTTTGTAATTAAAATATGTGACTTTGTGTTTTCATATTAGATGAACATGCACATTGTATGACATTTTTTAAATCATACAAATTAATTTATGTTGATTAATAATGAACACAAATAAAATGAATATATGACTAAATTAGTCATTTATAATGATTATTAATGAAATTAAATGAAATGAATATAAACTACTAAATTAGTCATTTATATAATGAATAAATGGCTACTGCAAATGATAAATTTGTGACTACAAATGATGACTAAATTTTGCATATATACGACTATTAGTAGCTAATTTACAGTATCTTATAACACTACTAAAATTTAGTCACATTTCTTCGGTCATTAATTGGTTTCAAACAATGACTAAAATTTGCATATATATGACTATTAGTAGTTAATTTACAGTATATTATAACACGACCAACATGTTGGTCATAGTTCTTTGGTCATTAATTGGTTTTCTCGGGTGATCATATAGTAATATATTTAGTCATTAATTGCGACATTTAATGACTAAATAAAAGACCAAATCAATGACTAAAATAATGACTAAATCAGTGACCAAATGAATGACTAAATGAATGACTAAATCAGTGACAAAATGAAAGACCAAATGAATGACTAAATTAGTGATCAAATCAGTGACTAAATCAATGACCAAATCAATGACCAAATATACAACTAGATAACAAAATTGAGATAACCAATTAATGACTAAGCTAAAAACGACCAAAAGTTGGTCGCGTTATAAGATACTGTAAATTAGCTACTATTGGTCACCGACCGAAAAATAGTCATTTATATGCAAATTTTAGTCGTTTTTTTAGTAACAAATTAGCCATTTTGTACTAGTGATAGAAGGAACTTTCCTCTTGGCTCCTGTTTCATTTTTTAACGAGGTTGACACAGTAAAAGGAATTTTCCTCTTGGAAACGTGTTTCATTTTTTAACGAGGTTGACACAGTAATAGGAACTCTCCTCATACCTGATTCATTTTTTCACAAGGTTGACTCAGTAACAGGAACCATCCTTAGAAACTACTTATTTCTAATCTATCAATCTACTCTCTACAATCTACCTAATGATTCATTTTTTAATGAGGTTGACACAGGAAAAGAACTGTCCTCATACCTGATTCATTTTTTAACGAGGTTGACTCAGTAACAGGAACTATCCTCTTCAGTGACCTTGTCATGGGTTACAACTGGAAGAAATACATGTCAAGGGACACTCCTCAATCATGGCTTCCAAAAGGTCTTCATCAGATGGAAGAACAATTATCTGGAAGGAACACATGTTAAGGGACTCAAAAGGTATAGGAACATCGCGTTCAAATAATCCCATAGAGTTTTCCATGTCAATTACCGGATCTGAGTCAAAGGAAGTTGAGTGAATAGGGAGAGGCTCACTTACATTGGTAACTGAAAACATGGGACTGGTTTCCACATAATTAACCCATGGCGGGGTAGATACCACTTTAGTATTAGGAACATTTAGGGGTGTCAGATTATTGGTAGTCGAATCAAAACTAGGGAATGAAAGTTGGTCAACAGTCACAATGTTTCCATTGTGAGGGAAAGACATCACGCGAAAGAGTGTCGATACGACAGCTTTCATTGCATAGACATAGTCTCGCCCAAGGAGTAAATTGAAATCCAAGGGGCCTAGAACTACCATAAGATCAATACAGACAGTTTTTCCTTCCAAAGTAATAGAAAACTTAGGAAGGATCCCTAAAGGTTCACTAATGGTTCTGTTAAAATCTTTCAGATTTTGCGTAACAGACACAAGTTGAGGGGAACCCAAAGCTTTCCAAGCAGTTGAGGATAAAATACTAACAAAAGCACCTTCATCTACATGTGTGCGACACACATTCTTAAAACAAGCCTGCACAATTATTTGGAAAGGAATGGAAGAAGGAAGACGAGGTTCTGTCAGTTTATTCCAATTAAAGGAAAATACCTCGGTACTTGGAGGGGGTTCTGTAGAAATAGGTGAAATGCCCCCTGGCATAGAAGAATCTGATGTAACAAGAAGAATCGGAGCGGTATGAAGTTCACTCTCTTCAGGGAGAGTGGGATCGACCAAATGTGAAATCGAATTGACCACTTAATCAACTAATGGATCATCAACCTGAGTGATATGAGTTTCACTCTCCAATGGAAGGGTGGGATTGACTGTATTTGGAATAAGATCAATCACTTCGTCAGTTGATGGTAGGTTGGGAGAAAGTTGATGGTAACTATTTGGAAGTTCTTGCTGTGGAACAGTAAGGTTTTCCAACAATTTTGAGGCTTCATCCATGTGAGGGAAAATGTGAGTTTGATGAATCCCTTTGCATAACCTACAAAGAAACCTAACTTTACCCTTTTTCCTAGGATCCTGACTATCACTGGTTGATGGATCAATAGAAAGTTGATGAGATGTTTCTGACCATACTTCCAAGACCTTTGGAATACCAGGATAATTAATAAGGAAGTGGTCACCCTTACAAATCTTGCAAGGGTATTTGGGTTTACGATGCATGTTGGAGGTTTCCTCAACATTACTAACACTTACATCCAAGGTTGGTTGGTTGAATTCTTTCTTATCTTGCTTCTTCTTCTTCTTCCCTTTCTTCTTCTTCTTAGCCACTTGGTTACTAGCGTCAAGGATTTTATCGAGCGAAGAGGAAGAAAGGGAGGAAGAAAAATTGGGCAAAGAAGGTAAAGGGTCAACAGAAGGTTGGAGATGTTGAGATAGTGAACTTTGTTGAGGTGAAGCATCCTGTTGAGGTGGAACAATTTGAGTATTCGGGGCCAACGAAGTTGAAAATAACCATATCGGTAAACCTATTGTAAATCTAGGTAATGACAATGTAGCCATATAAGGAGGACCAACATTTCCAAAGCAAGGAAAAGTACTAGGATTCTCGTTAAGAGGGGTTCCTTGGTTGGTAAATTTCGGAACAGTTGCCATTATATTCAACTTCAGTGAATTTTATTAACAATTTAAAACTAAAATTAACAATTCACAATTCACACCTAACAATTAAAATTCACAATTCACACCTATGGTCTCTAAAAGTAAAAACAAACAAATGAACACGCGCTATCAAATCTAGGAGTCAAACCACACACAAACAGTAGATTCCCGCACTAAAAACACTAGTTGGTGATGAAATCCAACATCGTAGAATTTTAATGCAGAAATGGCAGTTGGAATAGTTACCCCGACAACCTGCTTAATGAAACAGACCAGTGCAAGTTTCTCCACTATACCATCTCGAGTGAAGATAACCCTTCAAAGAGTCCAAGTGAGTCTAGCCGACGTCTGTTCCAGGTACAGTGGGATCTTCCCTCCACCGTCACCTTGGGAAAGAATCCTATAGTTTATGGCCACTAAGGTTACCAACAGAAACAAATATACCTGGGGGAACAGTCTACGATCCGACACACACGCAAGGGCAGAGTAACAAAGCTCAATCCCCTTGAAGGCTCCTTGACATAATCCAAGGTTTACCGACAAGTGACCCCAGGCTCCTCGAAAATGGTCAATACGAGGTTTACCACTGTTAATACGTGTATATCTTTTATCATTCCCAATGAGGAAGGATTGATTACCTCACTGGTTCGGATATGATCTCGTGCTTGACTCCTTTAGGAGGAGCTTCCCAGAGCATACATGCTACTATTGGAATTTTCCTACCGCAAGATCGACTACTTGTTTGTTTTACTGTCTTGGAGAGTTAACTAAAACCTATTCCAAGACACTAGCCTAAGCTATGTTGGTGATAAGAGCCCTAGAAATGTAAAAATTACTAGATGAATTTTAATTAAGCGCTGTGTTATTTAGGCTGTTATTACTCAGAAGGGTAAATGGATATGAAACCAATGGTGTTATGACCCGAACCAAAACTGAATGCAATCGAATATGATAATTTAATCTTTTCAATTCGATGAATCCTAACTAAAGTAAGGAGAGAGTTTCCATTCACTTCCAACAATGCAAAAAATTGATCAATAAGAGAAAATATAACAAATTCTCTAATGCACTAATTTCATCAAGAAAAACTAATGCTAATCAATTCCAATTTTTTTTTGTTTTTTTGTTTTTTTAATTTTAAACAAGCATAAAAGCATGTAAATTCAAATTAAATAAACTGATCTAAATCTACGATTGTTTTTTCAGAATGTAAACTATGCAATTGTAATCTATGCACAATTCACTTTGAAAAGTATGCAAATGTAATTTATGCACATTTTTCGTTCATATTCTGAAAAGGAGAATTCTAATTATGAAAATGTAATCTATGCAAGAGAATTCTCAAACACAAGATGATTCTAATGTAATCTAAGAACCAATCAAGTGCAAGTAAAGAAAATTGGGTGAGAGTTCCAAAGATCAAAAATAAAAATACTCAAAGGCGATTAACACTCAGACACAAGTAAAAAGATGCAAATTTTTTAAGAGACTGAGAGAAACCTCGAAGTAATGACCAAAAGAAATCAAATTAAGAATTTCTCCAAAAAAGAAACTCAAAACACCCAATTAACTTAACGAAGACTAATGAGATTGTAAGAGTGCTGAAAAGAATTTCACACAAGGCTTTCTGATAGAAAATACAAGTCTGGGTATACACTGCGAATCTAAAAAACTGATCTAGAAAAGAGAATTTTAAGGTTTTCTAAAAATTTTCACAGGGTCCGCATGATTCAGTGTAAACAGGTGCGGTCCCGCATATTTTATACAAGAAAAGAGCGGAGATGCCCGCACTGTTTCTAAAAGAAAAGTGCGGATACCAGAAAACTAAAAGAAAAATAAAAAACTCTAAAACATTTTTCAGGGATTCTACAGGAATAAATTACCCAAGCCAGCATCAATCAATCAAAATCAGAAAAATAAATTCACAAGTCAAAAATAAAATAAATCAAAGTTCAAGATCCATTCCTCAGCGGAGTCGCCATTTTTTGGACGAATAAGTCGTTCTTGTGGACAAGACATACCTCTCAAGTGTCCTACGAACAACTAGCAATAAACGGACAAATAAAAACTATTTTCTCTAGATATTGTTTGAAATGGAATTAATTATAACAGGGTTTCAGAAACCTACTTGTAGTCCAACGCTGATCTTCTTTCCAGTGGCTTGAAGAAAGTCGTTGTCAAGGATCTACAGTCACAAACACAAGAAAAGATCAAAAGCACCTATATAATAAATCAATGTATGAATCAAACATCTATCAAGATGATCAAGGAATTCATGAAATGAGATAATCAATTAAATAGCCCATTGAGAAAACAATATTCATTTGTATTAACTTAAATAAAGAAGAGCCTTACAACCGTGTCCGCCTTGATGTCATATAGGCCTTCCTGGGGTCCGGAACAGGCGTTTCCTTTACTCTGACCAGCCTTGCACTCTTCCAACCGAGATACATACAGGTATGTAATCTTTCCCACATGAAATCTCAGCTAAAAAGGTCTAAGTTTCAACAGCACTTCACCTCCAATAATACTAAAGCTTCAACTCCATTTCTCAAAGTCTCCATCCCTTGAAACTGAACCAAAACTTCAATTTATAGGAAAAGGAAAGTGGTTACAGCTCCAAAATGGAAGGATAAAGTCCTCCTTTAAAGGGATTAGATCCTTACATCAAGGGGTTAGCTCCTTAATGGATGGGATGCATGAACCTGAAAAGAGCGGACTTTCCACCATAGGAATGTTTCTAGAAGCTTCCAAAAATGACTCAAACTGAGCTTCTAGATTTTACTTGCGCCTTTTTTAACCCTTTACAGGGGTCCGCACCCTTAATGAATAAAAAGTGCGTTTAGCTCTGCATGATTTAGAGAATAAAAGTGCGGCACCGCAGGCAATGTTAAGAGAAAGTGTGGTACAAGTGTTTTTAAGACTTTTATGAGCTTTTCTCTCAATTTCAAGGCTTGAATTTAGTAACTTTGATGTTGTAGACTTCTAAGGGAGTAATATATGAGTAATGATGAAATGATATAGATACTAAAATTTCATGGTGAAAAATTTCAGTGTAACAATATCTTCCTGCATCAAATAACAACAATATAGAAGGTGAACCCAATGAAGCACCAGAAGAAGATCTATCTGAAAAGGCTCCATCTAGGTATGTTCAAAAGTATCATCCAGAATCTCAAATTTTGGGAGAAAATGGATCAGGTGTCCAAACAAGAAGAACTCTTGTAGGATCTCCTAGTTATCTAGCAATTATATCCACTATTGAACCACAAAATGTCAATCAAGCTAGCAAAGATGAATGTTGGATTCAAGCCATGAATGAAGAACTTGATTAGATTGAAAAGAATCATACTTGGGAATTGGTTCCAAGACCTCATGATAAAAATGTTATTGGAACAAAATGGATATTTAAAAACAAGTTAAATGAAAATGGAGATGTTATTAGAAACAAAGCTAAACTTATTTGTAAAGGGTATGCTCAACAATAAGGTATAAACTTTGAAGAAACATTTTGTCTTGTAGCTAGACTTGAAGCCATAAGAATGTTTCTTGCCTTTACAAGCTTTCAACAATTCAAAGTTTATCAAATGGATGTTAAATCTGCTTTCCTCAATGGTGATCTAGACGAAGAAGTTTATATAGAACAACTAGAAGGATTCATTTTGGGAAATGATGAAAAAATTGTTTGCAAACTTAAAAAATCTTTATATGGTATCAAACAAGCTCCAAGGGCATGGTACTATCGTCTTGACAAATATCTTCATCAACAAGGTTTTTCAAAGGGATCTGCTGATATCAACTTATACACAAAAATTGAAAATGATAAACTATTGATAGTAGTTGTATATTTTGATGACATCATTTTTGGGAGTAATGAAGAATCCATGAGTCAGAAATTTGCTTCTGTTATGCAACAAGAATTTGAAATGTCTTTACTTGGGGAACTAACATTTTTTCTTGGCTTACAAGCGAAACAAGAAACATATGGCATATTTTTATCACAAGCAAAATAACTTAAGTAAATTCTGAAGAAGTATGTGATGGAAGACTGCAAACCTGTAAGTACACCAATGGTAACTGGATGTAACCTCAGTTCTCATGATGATTCTCCCACGGCGAATCAACCAAAATATAGATCCATGATTGGAAGTCTACTTTATCTAATTGGGACAAGACCTCACATTATGCATGCAGTTGGGATTGTTGGACGATTCCAAGCTAATCCAAAAGAGTCACACCTTCAGGCTATAAAAGGAATATTAAAATATCTCACTCTTCATGCTTACATAGATGTGGATTGGGCTGGAAATGTTGATGATCGAAAAAGCACTAGTGGTGGTGCATTCTATATGGGGCCTCGATTGGTATCTTGGTTTAGCAAGAAACAAAGCTCTATTGCCTTATCTACAACAGAAGAAGAATATGTGGTTGTCGTGTCATGTTGCACACAACTAATTTGGATGATGTAGAATTTACAAGGCATTCAAATCAAATGTTCACCTCCCATCTCCATTTTGTGTGATAATACAAGTGCCATTAGTATCTCAAAGAATAATGTTATGCATTCCAAGACCAAGCACATTCCTATCAAGTACCACTTCCTACATGAACAAGTGCTTGAACAAAAGGTTAAATTGAAGTATTTTCCCTCCAAAGAACAAGTTGTTGATATATTTACTAAACCTCTTCCTAGGGAAGCATTCAAATATCTTAGATAGAAGCTGGGAGTTGTCTCTACGTCTCTGATCAAATCTGCTTAATTTTAGAAGATTAAATTCGATATGCGGGTTTCATAAAGGAGAATCACGTATATACGCGAGTTTCAGTGCATAAAACCGCGTATGGACTTTGCTGATAGAATTTCTCTGGGTCAGCATTTCAGAACAATTGTGGTGTTGTTGGGTAATCTCTGTTGTTGTTTCAGTATTCATCTTTTTGTATCATTTGATGATATTTTTCTCCTTGATGAAGATGCTTTGATGATTTGTTTGTTGAATATGTTTAGGATGCACACGCTAAGGGGGAGAACTTGTCTTTTGGAAAAGGATGCATTGTTGGCATTCTGATTGGTTGTTGTTTTGTGATCTCATGTTTGAGATTCTTTGGTTTTGGTCATAAATATTCATATCTGTAATTTGACGAAAATTTCATATTGAGACCTATGATGTAAATTTGTTATATTCAGTCATATAAGGACTTGTTCAAATTTGTAAACCCACTTGGTTGGGAAGTTGAGTCAAATTTGTAATTCCACTTGGTTGGATCATTAATGTAAGTACGAGTCCTTGGTGATAGGAAAGGTCATACTCGGTTGAGTCATGTACTTCATTGAAAAATTGGTTTAAAGATCCAGCATGAACTCAGGGGGAGCATGATAAAATGAGCACACATTAGATCTTCAGAGCTCATCTTTCTACAAGGGAAGAGAAACCTTGTTTTGGTTTTGATTCGCCCTTTTCCCTTGATGTCAAAGGGGGAGAATATTTTGGTGTTTGAATAATGGTTATGATTAATGTACTTATCTACTGTGATGATCAAACACCATCATGGTTGCCATCAAGTCCAAAGGGGGAGATTGTTGGCAATATGTTGCAATATGTTGTCCTTGATGGCAACCTACTTGATGAAGTTGTTCTTGATGGAAACCTATATGATGAAGTTGTTCTTGATGGAAACCTACTTGATGAGTTGCCTTTTGATAAGAAACCTATGTGTTAAAGATGTAAAAATGATGTTTCTATAGGTCAGTTCAAAAGTGATAGAGAAAGGAATTCCAGTAAGTGCCACAGAAATGAAACAAGAAATATTTCTCATTGTATACGCAGGTTTTATGAAGGAAACCCGGGTATGGATGCAATGTATATGCTAATTTTGTGAAGGCAACCCACGTATACATTCAAAATTAGTATATACGCAGTTTTTATGAAGAGAAGTTGCATATACATGCGGATACGAACGATCCAAGTCGCGTATGCCTTTTGCTGTTGTGAAACCAGCTCCAAAAAGAGAAGAAAAGAGATATCAATGCCTTAGAAATAAGCCACTTCGAGGGGGAAACCTCCAATACATTACATGAATGAAAAATTCTTGGATTATTCAAATTACAAAACCTCCTTTCTATATATAGGAGTCCATGGGGCCACAATGTAATCCTAGTGGGGCCACAATGTAATCCTAGCCGACCTAACAATAATAATTTAAGGGCACAATAATAACAATATGGGGGTTACAAGGGTACAATAATAACAATAAGGGGGTTACACTAACAACAATAAGGGACTATACTAGCAATATAGGGACCTAACATGCCCCTCTCCTTCAAAAAAAGTGTTGTCCTCAACGCTTGAGTAGCTCTGGGTGCTTTTGTATAAAATTCTCATCCTCCCATGTAGAATCTTCAGTGGGTAAGTTCTTCCACTTGATGAGATACTCTGAAATCGATCGATTCCGTAGTTGTCGAGTTCTTGTTTCCATGACCGCTTCTGGTTCCAATATGATTTTTCCTTCCTCATCAAGTTCTGGCAATATTGTTTGAACTGAAAGATTTTCTCCTATAACCTTCTTTAAGCATGAAACATGGAAAACTGGATGTACTCGCGAAGAAGCAGGAAGCTCCAATTTGTATGCCATAGTACCAATCTTTTGCAACACCTTGTAAGGACCATAGTACTTTAGCGATAATTTATTATCCTTCTTAGCTTGCTTGAGGGACATTTGTTTGTATGGTTGTAGCCGTAAAAATACCCAGTCTCCTACATCAAAAATTCTCTCACTGTGATGTTGATCTGCCTGTTGTTTCATTCGATTTTGTGCTAAATTCAGGTTGTCCTTTAAGAGTTGGAGAACTTCTTGTTGATGCTCGATGTGATCTTCCTCTACTTGAACCTTCGAATTTTCTCTTCAAGATGTTGTGATGGATGGTGGATGATATCCATAAAGTGCCATAAATGGGGTCATTTTTACTACAGTATGGAAGGAAGTGTTATACAACCATTTAGCTAGAGGTAACCACTTGACCCATTGTGTTTGTTTATCAGATACAAAACAAAGAAGATATCCTTCCAAACATTTATTTACTATCTCAGTTTTACTATATCGGATTGAGGATGATAAGATGAGCTATGAGCTAATTGAGTACTCAAACAAGAAAATAACTCCGTCCAAAAATTTCCAGTAAAAATGGGATCTCTGTCGCTCACAATAACCCTTGGGTTTCCATGTAGCTTTTGAACTATGTCCATAAATGTAGTAGCAACTATACTTGCTTTAAATGGATGAGATAATGCACAAAAGTGTGCATACTTGGTAAGCCCATCAACTACCACCATGATGACACTCTTTCTTTCAGACTTAGGTAAACCTGTGATAAAATCCATTGAAATCTCCTCCCAACGCTGACTTGGAATGGATAAAGGTTGTAGAAGACCCGGGGTATTAATTGTCTCAACTTTATTCTGCTGGAAAAGCCAACATTCAGCCACAAACTTTTGAATATCAGATTTAAGGCCATCCCAAAAAAATTCTTTCTTCACCCTGTAGTAAGTTTTTAAAAATCCTGAGTGTCCTCCTAAAGGAGAAGTGTGCAATTCCAAAAGAATCTTTTGTTTTAGCTGGGAATTCTTACAAAGATATAAGCGATCTTTTTACCATAAGGAATCATTTTTCCAACTAAATGTATCAGATGTACTAGGATCTTGTTGCAAATTTTGAATGAGTGTCCACACGTCTTCATTCTTTTTCCATTCATCTCTTGCTTCGGTTATCCAATCTGGTTGGATAATAGAAATGGCACAAAGTAATGCTTCCACCTCTTCATTCTTTCTTGAGAGTGCATCTGAAACAACATTTGGCTTCCCTTTTTTGTATATTATTTCAAAGTCATAACCCAACATCCTTGTGACCCATTTTTGCTACTCTTTTGAAGATAATCTTTGTTCCAAAAAGTGTTTAAGACTATCATGATCATTTTTTACCTTGAAGTGTGTTCCCATTAGGTATGTTCTCCATTTCTTTAGTGCATGCAGTATTGCTAACATTTCCTTCTCATAAATAGGTTTCTGTAAATACTTTCCTTTGATTGGACAACTTTCAAAAGCAACGGGTCTTCCTTCTTGCATTAAAACAACACCAATTCCATTTCCTGAGGCATCACATTCCACAATAAAGGTTTTTGTGAAGTCAAGCGTAGCTAAGATTGGTGCTAGGCACATTACCTCTTTAAGATGTTCAAAGGCCTTAGTTGCTTTAGGAGTCCATGAAAATGCTTCTTTCTTCAATAATGTTGTTAGAGGTGCTGCTATTCTCCCATAATTCTTAACAAACTTTTGATAATACCCTGTTAACCCGAGAAATCCTTGGAACTGCTTTATGGTTGTGGGGACTTTCCATTCCTTAATGGTTTTAATTTTGTTAGGGTCTACCTTAACACCCTCGTGAGATACAATATGAACCAGATATTCCACCTCTTGTACTCCAAAGAAATATTTGGATGTTTTTGCATATAATTGTTTCTCTTGTAATATTTTGAGCACCGTGTCAACATGTTGAACATGATCCTTCCAAGACCTGCTGTAGATTAGTATATCATCAAAAAATACTAGCACAAATTTTCTAAGGAAGGGTTTGAAAATGGAATTCATCAACACTTGAAATGTAGAAGGTGCATTGGTAAGGCCAAAAGGCATGACCAAAAATTCATAATGATCCTCATGAGTTCGAAATGCTTTTTTCGGAATATCTTCAGTCTTCATTCTAATTTGATGATACCCTGAACGAAGATCCAATTTGTTAAAATAAATTGCTCCATGTAATTCATCCAATAATTCATCAATCATAGGAATGGGAAATTTATCTTTAATGGTGAGCTTATTGAGCTCCCTATAATCCGGACACATGCGCCATGATCCATCTTTCTTGTGTACCAATACTACAGGAGCAGAGAAATAACTTTGACTAGGTTGAATTATACCCGCCTCTAACATTTCTGCAATCATACGTTCAATTTCGCTCTTTTGGACATAAGGATATCTATAAGGCCCGATGTTTGGAGGAACACTTCCTGGAATCAAATGAATAGCATGATCATGATCACGAATATGTGGGAGTCCTTTGGGAGTTTCAAACACCTTGGAATGATTGTCCAAGACTTGTTGGAGATCTGCAGAAATAGATGATTTTGATGTTGGAACTTCTAGTGAGCATAATTGTGCAATTGCGCCTCGCTGTTCTTTCTTTAGAAGCTTTGTCATGACATTAGAGCTTATTATCCTTCCTGGCTTCCCCGCAATACCCCGTAATTCAACTTCCTTTCCTTCTGAAAAAAATTTCAAGAAAAGTTCTTGAAAATTAAAAGCTACCGTCCCCAAAGATTGTAACCATTGTACTCATAGTACAACATCAACACCTCCCATAGGAATGGAAAGCATTGGACTATTCAATACATATTCCCCCATGGTTAGCTTGATATTATGGCATTTTCCAAAGCAATTTATAGTTCCTCCATTTTCAACCATCACTTAACATTCTGGTGCTGGGTAAAGGAAACAATTCAATTCCTTGGCTACCTTACAATGAATAAAATTATGGGTACTACCTGAATCAATCAACACTATTAACTTTTTCTTCTTGATATGTCCTTCTATCTTGAGAGTTTGAGGAGTGGTAATTCCTGCCAATGCATTACACAATATGGTCGGACTCATTTCTTCCGCTTCTTGAGTTGGTTCCTTGTGTATATCCTCTTCTTGTTCATTTTCTTCTTCCTCTTCACAATCTATGTAAAATAATTTCTTCTCAGCACACTTATGACCTTTAGTGTATTTGCTATCACAACTGTAGCAAAGCCCTTTTGCTCTTTTTTCTTCCAATTGTTGTTGTGTCAACCTTGTAGGTTGTGGAAATCTAGGAGTAGCAACACTTCCCTCTTTATAGAAGTGAGTGGTAGGCTTCCTTGTCGCCATAATTTTACATTCAATTTTTCTTGCCAACCTGAATTCCTTCTCCAATGAATCAGGTTCCAAAATGCAAACTTCATGTTGGATGTTATCCTTTAAAGTACATATGAAGAGATCAATCCCGTGTTCCTTTGGAATATCAGTTACCCTTATATTCAATTTTTGGATGTCCTCAATGTGCTCCCCCATTAAACCCTTTTGTTTGAGATTGATCAATTGGCTAAAGAAGGTTTTTCTCTTTGTATCCTCATAATGTGCTATCATTTCCTTCGTAAAAATTGACCAAGTGACAATTTTTTTACGGGAGCAAAGCCATCGATACCATACAAATGTATTTTGTTCTAAATGTAAAGTTGCAATGTGTACCTTTTGTGTGTTTTGCACATTTTGGAGATCAAAATATTGCTCCATCTGTAGTATCCATGTTACAGGATCCTTTCCATCAAACTTCCTTATATCCATTTTTGGAATATGGTGGTTCTTCCCTCCAACAATAGAGTTTATGAAATCACGATTAACATTTATTTTTTTCTCATCATGAGTTTCCTCTACTATCTTTTCACCATTAGGAAACATTTCTTGTATCAACTTTTCCAAACCTTCAATGTCTACTTTTAGATCCTTCTTCATGTTTTCCATGTTGTCTTTCATTTTTTCATCGATCTTAGTTTCCATGTCATCCATCTTAGCTTCCATGCCCACTTCCATGCCATCCATCTTAGCTTCCAAACCATTCATCTTAGCTTCCACTCCTTTCTTCAAACCATCCATCTTAGTTTCCACGCCTTTCAAAACTTCCATTTAATTTTTTGTTGTTCTTTGTGAGAGTGAAATTTGTTGCACTTGCTCCTGTAATTTTGATATGTCATGTTGCCATTCTTTGTCTTCATGAGTCATAGTAGAGCCTTCTAAAGGCTTAATGGGTGTTGAATTATTTTTAGGGGCCATTTTAGAATCCAATACTGATATCTATTCTACAATATTCCCTTGGAATCAATTCAACTTGATTCTTCAAACAAGACTTATGCAATTCGGAAAAAAAATACACCCCTTTTACTTGCTTTTGAGGAGCTCGATATTGAAATTGAATTATATATATAATTGCAGATCTTCAATATCTGAAATTCAGCCCTGTAATAGCCCTCTGAAGCTTCTTTCAAATGCCATAGGTCTGATCTAATTTGGATTCTTCAAGACAAAGTTATGTCCAGTGTCCCACAATGACCCAATTTTGGACTGGTTCAATAGGGCGAAATTATATGACTTGCCACGTGTCACTGTTTCCTCCTTTGGCTCTAAAATTAATAGAATGAAAACTGCAGTCTGTGTAATTGCGGCCACTTTTTACAGCATTCCAATCGGATGCTCAGAGAGAGAGCTATGAATATTTTCCCACGATCACCTATTTGAGATGAAATTCAGAAGCCTCAAAAAGCCCTAACTTCCACAGATCATATCTCCGAAAATATTGTGAACCAATATCTGAAATTTTGCGACAATGTTCCTTAGGATTTCAGCTTTGCCCTCTAACAATTTCAGCTTTTGAACCTTCGTAGAACAAAAGTTATTACGAAAATACCACGATGACATGTTTAGGTTAAATTCAGGAGCCTGCAAAATGACCTAACCTGCACAGATCATATCTCTGAAAATATTACGAACCAAGCTCTGAAATTTTGCAACGATGTTCCTCAGGATTTTGGCTTCGCACTCTAAAAATTTCAGATTCTGAACCTTCGTAGAAAAATTTATAGCGAAAATTCCACGCTGAACTTTTTGGAGCAGCGAAACCTTAGAATCTCAAAGCTCTGATACCAAATGTTGTGAAACTAGCTCCAAAAAGAGAAGAAAAGAGATATCAATGCCTTAGAAATAAGCCACTTTGAGGGGGAAACCTCCAATACATTACATGAATGAAAAATTCTTGGATGATTCAAATTACAAAACCTCCTTTCTATATATAGGAGTCCATGGGGCCAGAATGTAAACCTAGTGGGGCCACAATGTAATCCTAGTCGACCTAACAATAATAATTTAAGGGCACAATAATAACAATATGGGGGTTACAAGGGTACAATAATAACAATAAGAGGGTTACACTAACAATAATAAGAGACTATACTAGTAATATAGGGACCTAACATTTGCGCTCTAAAATTATGATACCAAGGGGCATTACCATGGTATTAGTCCACAGTATTGAGTGTTGTACTGTCTATTTGATTCCGTCCAAGAATACCATCAGCAGTTGTGTGGTTTTGACTCATGGTATTGGTAAAGGATAAATATATATAAGGAGAAGAAGATCATAGTGCAAAGTGTGCATGAGTAAGGGTTGTTACTGAATAATTTTTTGTAAGGGATATCTGCATGGGATGAACTCTGTTTTAATTGATAGATCTGAATCTATGATGCACCCATGGATACAATGATGGTTCAGGATCTCTAGATCTGAAATGACTATGATTTTGTGTGATCCATTAAAGATATGATTAGATCTATGACCTAGTGCAAGTTTGTTGAAGTCAAGTGAAGAAATCTGGGTAAGTTTTCTGGATTTGGTTCATTCTGCAAAGTTTATATTTACAGATCTATACGCTAGTTTGTCTCAGTAAAAGTGCATATATATGCGAGTTTGCTTCAGAAAATGCGTGTATCGAAGTTAGGGTTTTCTGAAGCTTATTGCAGAGTTTTTTATGTTATTCCTGCTATTTGTCTGTTGTTTGTCAATGAACTCTTCTTGTAGATCTGGGTTGATTGAACACTGTATATGTTGCTAAGTTGATTATGTACAAATCTAGTCAATGAGAGAATAAGCATGGTTGATGGTGACGAAATGATGAAGGGTTTTTCATTTCTAAAGATATATGACTGAAAACCTCAGATCTGGATCTGAGACTGATCACTTTCTAAAAAACAGTATTCACAGAGCTATACGCAGGTTGGTGTGAAGGAAAGTGTGTATACATGCGGGTTCAATGAAGTGAAGTAGCGTATGCATTTTAAGTTAATGAATGTTCAGGGTTGAGTTTATATCTACATATTTATTCTGAATTCTGGGTTATTTCTAAGTTTTGGTTACAGTGGTCTCACTGTTTTGATTGAGGTATTGGGTAGAGTTTATGGTTTTTGATGTTTATGAAGAGTTGTGTTGATGTTGTTTGACCCGGTATGAAAATTGATGAAACACGGTTTGCATTAGTTCTGAGGGTTGAAGCCTTCTGTATGGAAGTAAAAGCTTCCTTCCAGTAAAAGCTGGTTTTCTAATTAGGGGGTTGAGGCTCCCTTCTAGTAGTGGCTGGTAAACGAGTTTAGGGGGTTGTTTCTCCCTTCCAGTAGTAGTTGGAAAGCAAGAGAAGGTTGTAGCCTTCTGCAGGTAGATGCCTGCGTACTAATATGAGTCTGCATCAGTACAATATTGTAAACAATTTTCCATATAATAAATATTGAAGGCAGAGATGACATCAACGGTGGTTTTCTCCCGAATTGGGTTTCCACCTTAAGTATTGGTGTTCATGTGTGTTGCTCTTGTGTGATGATTTATACTACTATTACTGCACATAATTACTGATTATCTAACAGATGCTTGACTGGTAAACTGACTTAAAGATTGTTCCTGAAAAGTTTTTTATCTGCAAAATTATATCAATATACGCTAGTTTCTTTTATTATATGCATGTGTATACGTGAGTTGGGTTCATCAAAGCCGTGTATGGAATTCTGTAAAGAAAAAGTTAAAATCTTTTAAGTAAGCTCTAAATACTGATTCACCCCCCCTCTCAGTACTTTTCCCAACATGTAATTTACCAGAGAAAAATTCTAAGCTTGGATAATCATGTGTCATGTAAGCACGTATGCCATACAATGTAAAACTCCTCTCTGTTGCAATGGGTCTTGACACATCGTATACATTTATCCCATCCCATAATTCCTTCAATTCATCAACCAATGGTTGTAAGTAGACATCCATATTCTTCACTTGTCTTCTACTAGGGACTATGAGAGCCAACATAAGATGTTCATTCTTCATGGACAACCATGGGGGGATCTTGCTACTGATCACTACTGTAGGCCAAACATAATAATTGGTGTTCTGGAGGGAATATGGGTTGCCACCATCCATGGCTATGCTGAGTCGTAGACTTCATACTTCATCCTTGAATTTTTCGAGCCATGTATCCTCTATTTGCTTCACGGCTATTGAATCAGTTGGGATTCACATAACTCCCAACTCACTTCTGTGTGAGGCATGCCATCCCTACAACATAGCTAATTATTTGCAATGAAAGATCCTTTGAATCCTTGGGATTATAGGCATGTGCCTCAATATCTTAAAAGAAGGACCAATACGTGATTTACCCTTCTTTTTTGATTTATCATACCTGTCATGCCCACATTTCAGACATATCTCTTTGTCTACATATTCTCCTCTATATATAATACAATCATTTGGACATGCATGATATGATATGTACTCAACACCCAAAATTTTCAACAATTTCCTTGCCTCTTCGTAGCTACCGGGCAAGGCATTATCACTCGGAGGAACCTTATCTTTGAATAACATGTAGTTGGTGATCATGGAAAAATATATTAATAAATGTACATTAAAGCCGATATAATTATTAACGTTCATAAAATTTACCATTTGTAATGTTCATTGTGTACTGATTATATTTCTCAAATTTATATAAGGGATGACTTTATGGTAACTTACCTCAAAATTTCTGAGAAATATGCATCCGAAAAGCCAAAATTTTCTTTCAAGTTGTACAGTAACATCGTTGTCCCCAACTGGGTAGACTTTGACTGATCGCCAAGTCCAAAGAGAGGGGTGGTGGAAGCAAATTTAAGGCTTTCAAAAAATGTCTCAATGATATGAGCATCATCCCCTAGTTGATCATCATTTTGGAATGCATCTAACAACATTGTATTCATGGCAGTCGTATCCCTTTAGTAATCATCCATACCAGCCTCTATTTGATTGCCTCCATTTCCAGTTTGTGAAGAACTACTATTGTTGTAGTCATTCCTAATTGGTGAATATGGACCTAGCGGGAATTGAATCAGTGGTTGATTCAACCATTCTTGGTATTGTTCCTCTTCGATTTTTCTCTTAATCCAGTCTTCTATCGATTTGAAATTGTCGTGGGGTGCAACAGAAGATGGTAGGTAGGTCACTCATCATCACTAGAATCCTAATAATTTAAAATAAAATATTTGAACATGATTAGTACAAAATATATGATATCAATTACTAACCACGTTGAAAATATTGCATGATTAATTGGTTTGAAGTTGAAATAATTACATTAATCAATGTACCAAACAATTATAATTATTACCATCATTGTCCCAAGATTGTGACTAGAAGATGCAATATTGTTACAATTGGCAGGGTGAAGTGACTGTCCATTTTCATCTACCAAATGTGCCTTGCGATATGCTGCTCCTAATAAGAGCTTCTAACGTTTTGGAGTTGTTTGAATATTTTGTGCATCTGAACTTGATTCTGGATCTACATGAACCTGAAAATTTGTATACATTATAAATTTAATTAAGCTGTGCATGATTGACATGGATAAAAAACATAAATTCAATTAGAGAATGAAAATGTAAATAAAATCTGAAGTAAATATTATGTCTCGAGATGGATAGGGAGAAATCTGCGATGGACTTTGAGAAATATTATGGAACGAGCTGGATTTTGAAGAATTGTCTATTCGATATAATTATGATATTTTCTCCCTGCATTTGAGCAAAATCAATAATAAATTTTGGTGCACACACCTAAAAGTAATTTCGGTGCCTTAAAAATGGACTTCTTGTTATCGGTGCTAATGTACAAATCACCGCACCAGTGCGTTTCCATTACTATGCACCAATGCTGTTTTATAAATGAACGCACCGGTGCAGTGCTATTAAGTGATGCACCAGTGACGAATAACCGCAAATAAAAAAAAAGCGCAACTCTATTTTCTTTAAGTGGAAAAAAGCTGTAAATTGAAAAATGAGCGGAAAAACATTTTCGAAAATCTAATTTCATAAAACAATTCTTTAAATACTAATCACTTTTATTTCATTATTTTTGCAAAAAATTTCAGCTGGAGATTTGCAGGAGATATACCTGGAGAAACAGAGCATGAGAGAACTATGGAGCAACGAAATACGTTCGAACAGAGGTATTCAAAAAATTAGAATTCTAAACCTCTGGTGATTCAAACCCTGTAGCATAGAATTTCAAACCATCTCATGATTAAAGTTTATTGTTTGTTTTACTTTTTCTACAATTTTTTTTATGCAGTAAGAAAAAAATTTCAATGTTTATATTTTTTTTTACTTTTTCTGCAGTTTTTTTTACGCAGTCAGAAAAAAAATTCAATTTCTTTTTCATTTTCAGAAACAAAAAAAAAAAATCCATTTTTACCCTAAACCCTACATTCTTTTTGTTTATGCCCTTTCTTCTCCCTGTTTCTGTGATTTCAAAATTAGGGCTTTTCATTTTAGATTTATATAGTTTGTATTGCTATATATAGGCCTAAGAAATCCAACCCATGGGATGACTTGCATAGTCGGATCCCAATCCATGTCGGCCCTTGCGTGAATTTAATTTAATTTAATTTAATTTTTTATTTTATTTTTATTTAATTATTTTATTTTATTTTTATTTTTTTATTTTTATCGGTGCGCCCTGCGTAACCTAGCGCACGGGTGCACTGTATTATCCTAATTCACCATGAAAGTACTGTGAAATAAAAAATTTAAAAACATTTTTTTTTAATCAGTGCACCATATGTAAAATAGGGCACCAGTGGATAATATCTAAAATGATTCACTAAATTTAAAAAAAAACAATCGACCGAGCGCTGTGCGAGCCTACTGCTGTGCCTGCATGACCTAGCTCCATCAAGCAGCCATAGCTCACGACAGGGGCTCAGAGCTCCCCCGCCCTCCTGAGGTCTGTGCATTCCAGAAACTGGTGGCTGCGTGCTGCAAACGGCTTCCAACTGCATCGCAACAAAAATTCGTAAAAAAGAAGGACAACATCCCTTCGGTGGCCCTCCCGGAGGAAGGAACATGCCAAACAACCCTGAATATTGTAGATAGAGGTCTCATAGGGCAGTTTACGGGCCTATGGCCTTCCCCCAAATTGGTAGAAGATTGGATGAAGAGAAACTGGATCTCATTAATCAAGGAAGGCATCAAATCTTACTTTGTAGGCAAAGGCTTGTTCGTGTTTACGTTCGAATCTGCTGAAGATCGAAGTCTTATTTTCAAGAATGGGCCATATTTCATGGGGTTGCAAGGTTTATACCTAAATAATTGGTTGCCGGATTTTGACCCCACCCATGATGTGCTCACTGTCGTCCCAGTATGAGTGCGACTTCCCCATCTCCCACTGCATTGCTGGAATCAGAAATCCCTTTAAATCATTGGCAATACCCTTGGAAAATACATCGACCAAGCTGTTAGAAAAGATCAGTATTCCTATGCCTGAATATGCATTGAGGTAGATCTGGAAGAAGGATTGCCGAAAGCAATAAACCTTACAGTTTCCGGATGGTCCCATATACAAGAGCTGGACTATGAACAACTCCCTTTCAAATGCAGAACTTCCATGGTTATGGGAACTTCACGAGATACTGCAAGAAAAATTCTGAAGAGCAGAGCAAGAAATCGAAGGGTGAGCAATGGAATGCGGTCCATAAATCAAGCCACTCAAAAGCACATGGGAAAGGATCCACAAAGGTGAATATCAACACAAATCAGGGAAACGAAGAGAGGAGATCTTCCCTCATCTCGGATGAGACTCCAACCCCCTCCCCCAAGGAAATATCTCTTCCAAACCCTCCAGAAACAACTTTGGGAATTCTAGTACAGAAGGAGGCCCCTCCCTCAAACAAAGATGGAGGAGGATCTACCTCTCTCGGAGCCTCCCATGGCAGCCCCATCAACCTTTCATATGCAAAAATAACAAATATAAAGGCGATAGATCTCTCCGTCTCCTCAAAGGATGAGACCTATGACAGACCCACAAAGAGGGCAGGAAGGAAATCTCACAAAGAAGTCAGGGAAGAAGAGGCAGAACAACTAAAAACACAAGGATGCCAATCCACAATAGAAATGTCAATCAGGAGAAATATTAGAGCAAGTCCTCCCAAGGGAGGCCTTCCCAACCCCTCACCTAGTAAATAATGTGGATAGTCTCTTGGAACTGCAGAGGCTTGGGGAACCAACAAAAAATCAATTTCGTTAAAGATCTGTCGAAAATAGACCCCCCAGATATCCTATTGCTACAAGAGACTAAAATCGAAGGGTAAGCCCTTCTTGAAATCAACAAGTCAAAATGGAAGAAAAACACAGGCAAAGCAGTAAGCTCGTGGGGATCTTCAGGAGGTGTTGTAAATTTATGATCTAATGAACACTTCCATTTGCTTAACTCACATGAGACCCAACACTGGATCTTCACTAAGCTTAAGCACCTCGCAAGTAAGTTAACCATTGCCTTATTCAATCTTTATGTTCATGTCCTTTATGTTGAAAAAGGAGAGTGCTGGAACTCCCTCTTTGTCTTTCTAGATCTTCACTCCCCCAACAACATCATTTTGGCCGGAGATCTCAACATTGTCATGAAACCAAAATGAAAAAGGGGAGGAAACAGTAATAGAGACCAACTGCTGCTGCTGGTAGAAGAGATAATGCAGCAGTGGGACCTTCTCGATTTTAATCTAGTGAGAGGCCACTACACTTGGTCCCACAATAGAATAGGGGTTTACCACATATCTTCCCGGTTAGACAGATTTATTGTTCAAAGTTCCATGCTGATGGAGAACTTTCTTATCTCAACCAAAATCCTCCCTAAACTCACCTCAGACCACAAGCCCATACAACTCCTCATGGATCCCGAAGAAGACCTGGGTCCAATCCCCTTCATGTTCAACCCCCTTTGGATTGAAAAAGAAGTATTTTTTGACACTGTCCAAACAGCCTAGGCCAAACCGATTAATGGGTCCCCAAGCTTTGTGTGGGAGAAAAAATTAAAAGCCACAAAAAAGGCCTTGAAAGAGTGGATAAAAAAACCTTCCAAAACTCCAACTAATCAAAGATTAGAAGCAGTGCAGTCACTAGAAACTATGCAAATGGGTATGGAAGATATCAATATCACCCCTGAGATCCTAAATAAAGAGGTAGCAGTCCAAAGCACTACCCACTGCTCCTTCAGAATGGAAGAAGAATTATGGCGAATCAAATCCCAAATTTGTGGCTCAAGGATGGAGATCGGAACACTTCATTCTTCCATCGCCAATACAATGCCTGCCTTTCCCACAATCATATCACTGAGATCACAAATGCAGATGGATAGATCTGCAAAAGGTTCGATCAAATTAAATTAGCAGTAGAAAATCACTTCAAAAACCTGTATGGGATTGGGAATGAAGGCATCATTGAAGATACTAAAGACCTCCTCTCAAACATCCCCCACCTCATCAATCAAGATGACAACCAAGCTCTCATGAAATCCTTATCTGAAGAAGAAATTTTCAAAGTAATTTGGGCAATGGAACCAGATAAGGCCCCTAGGCCTGATGGCTTCTCGATACACTTCTACAAAATATGTTAGGACATTCTCAAAACTAATATGATGAAAATGATAAAAGGCTTCTTTAGCAAAGCAAAGGTTGGGGGAGGCATTAACTCAAATTTCCTGCCTTAATCTCAAAAGAAGTAAATCCTAAAACCTTTGGAAAATTCAAACCCATTTCACTTTGCAATGCCTCCTACAAGGTTTTGGCCAAACTCCTTGCAAATAGAATCAAACCTCTGCTAGGAAAAATAATCTCCATTCCTGAAGGGGGGTTCGTTAAAGGCAGACATATCTTGGACAATTTTATCCAAGTGCAAGAAGAAATTCACTCTAGCAAGCAGTAGAAAGAGAAAGGGATGCTGATCAAAATCGACATGGCCAATGCCTTTGATAGGGTCAACCTCTCCTTCCTCTTCAAAGTCCTTCGATCCTTTGGCTTCTCCTCTCAGTTTGTCAACCTCATTGAAGCATGCATCGAAAAACCCTGGATTTCCCCTTTGGTCAATGGTCACCCTGCATATTACTTCCAAGCTCAGCGAGGTCTGAGGCAAGGATGCCCCTCTCCCCTTTCTTGTACATCCTGATGGTAGACACCCTCAGTAGGAAAATTGTAGCTGACATGAATTCTGGTTCCCTTCCCGGAATTCGAACCTCAGATGGCTTGAAGCCTATAAATAATGCTCTTTTCACAGATGATTCCCTTCTTCTTGGTGGTGCCTCATCCAAAATATCCAAATCCTTCGACTCTGCTCTAAAATGCTACTGTAGAGCCTCCAAAGATCTGATAAATGACAAGAAAAGCTCTGTCTATGGTTGGAACGTGGATTAGAAAAAACTCAACAACAACGCTTAGATCCTTGGATTTGAGGGCTTCACCCAATGGGACAACATAAAATACCTTGGCTTGCCTCTTACCTCTGGTGTCAACAAAAGATCCCTGTGGCAGGGAATAATCAGCAATATTAAAGAAAATATAGTCTCCTGGGGAGGTTACTGGCTAACCAAGGGAGGGAAAACAATCCTCATTAAAACCGTGATGTCCGCCCTTCCCATCTATCAAGCCTCCTTCTTACTCACTCAAAAAAACATAATGGATCAAATCTCTAGTTTCATGAGAGATTTCCTCTGGCAGGGAGGAAAAGGCAATCAACACAAAATCCATCTGGCAAGCTGGAACCTTGTGAAGCGACCCACTGAAGACGGAGGCCTCCAAATCGGATATCCTTCGCTTGCCAATCTAGCACTGGGCTGCAAGTTCCTCTGGAAATTATACACTGATCCTACACACCCAGTCAGTGAAACGCTCAGATCCAAGTACGCGCAGGGTGTCCCACTCAGACTCTTGTCAATGGGTAACACAACCCCTGGCACGCAAACCTGGAACCTCTCTCGAAAGAGTATAAGTCTATTCAAAGACAACCTCTACCAAATTCTAGGTAACAGCAAGAAAATTTACATGTGGGAAGACCGCTTCATGGATTGCGCCCCACTCAACAGTCATTTCGAAATCAGTGAATTACGCTGTTGGCTCCTCAATGCAGGTATCCGCAGGCCGTGCGACATCTCTAAATGGGACAGTAAAGGAAATTGGCATGCCTGGACCCTCCCAATCATGCCAAAGCATCTGCATCAACAACATTCAACCCTAAAAAATCTCCTCACCGATGTTGTGCCTGTCCACAAAGATACCCCAAACAGATGGGGATAGGGAGGCTCTGAAATTTATACTACTATCTCAGGATATAATGCATTGCAGCCAAAAAAAGACAGGAATCGATCCCCCAATATATGGAAGTAGGTTTGGGACTCATCTGGGCTCCCCAAAGTTAATTTTTTCTTTTGGACTCTCATGCACAACAAGGTGCTGACTGGCGATAATTTGGCAAAAATAAACATAGCCGGACCTTACGGATGCGTGTTGTGCAGAAATGCTAGTGAGACTGCTACTCATCTATTCATTGATTGCCTCTTCGCAAAGGAGGTTTGGGAAATTTCTCTCCTCGGTTTGAAGGTTAGTTCTCCTCAGAAAAGCTCCGTGGCCGAGCTTTTCACTTCATGATTCCAAAGATACCCCCATAACATCCCTAGAAAATCTCTATGGCACCAAGTTTGGCTCTCCATCCCCAAATTTGTGTGCTGGAAAATTTGGCTTGCTCGAAATGAACAGACTTTCAATGACACTCCATGTCAACTAGCAAAGGTTGCTGCAAAAGCTAAATCTCTTCTTCTTGAATCTGTTTTCCAGCAATCTCACAAAGCTGACATTTCTCTCCTCCCCGCTGAAAAGAACTAGGTGAATTCCCTTGGCCCTCAATCTAAGGAAAAACCTTTGATCCCCCCCCTCTCCAACCCATATTGGAGATTAAGAGAACCAGATGACAACTTTCAGGAATGGTGGAGGAAGCAAAATAAAAAAAACAATCTTCTTTGACGGTGCATCCAAGGGAAATCTAGGGGCAGCAGGTGCAGGCAGCGCCATCTACTCTCCGGACGGTTCAAGAAAAGATAGCTTCTGCTTGGGACTTGGTCAACGCACAAACAATCAGGAAAAAATACTTGGTCTCATAAAAGCCTGCCATATTGTTCACAATAGAGGCATCAAAGTTTGTCAAGCATTCAGAGATTCAAAAATTCTTATTAAAAAGCTCAACTCGAAGGAATAGTTCAACAACACCATCCTCAATAAGTCTCTGCGAATATTAAATATCATTATGCTAGACTTCACTTCCTTCCAATTCTTCCACATCCTCAGAAGCTCGAATAGTGAAGCGGACTCTATGGCAAACAAAGGATGTCATCTCTCCCTGGGAGATCTCAGCATTAACGATGAAAGCCCACTCCATACAAGCATCCCATAACCCATAAAATTTTGTAAACAAGAAGAATTCAAGCTGCCTTGCAATGTTGTGTAACGATGGTTGATTAGGCTTTGGCCCAACCAAACCCCTTTATGAATAAAATATACCTGTTTCAGTAAAAAAAAAAAAAATAGGGCACTGGTGCGCTATTTCATTATGGCACACCGTGAACGTGTTGTTTCACAAATTTTTTTTTTTATTGTGTTAATCGGTGCAGCATGTAACATATAACACACCACACCGGGTCTCCTAGTTGACAGAGAGCACCGTATGGTGTTCCCTTGATTGCACGAGGAGTTTATGCTACAAAAACTAACATTGGACGATTTTTATTATTTTCTCTGTGTTAATCGGTGCGGTGGTTAACATGTAACGCATCGGTGCTCCTTGTTGACATAGAGCATTGTACGGTCTATTATAATGTTTTTGTAGTGCATTTATAAGACCCACGCACCGACGTTGGTGCGTACACCATGAATGGCGCACCGGTTTCTTGAGATTTTTTTTTTTACCTAAAAAGTTGACAATTTATTTATAGATATATTAATGAATGATATGGTACATGTTTCATATTGAGAAAGAAATGCTTGACAAGAGATCAAGTAACAAAAATACTGATAACACATCAAGAAAAGAAAAAAGGCAAGTTCTTTGTTAATTATTTACAAAAAATATTATTTTTGAACTATATGTAAGTTTAACTAATATGTATGGTTTACTATGTATCATGCAGAGCCAAAAAAATGACGAAGCTAAAAAAAATACTATCGATCCAATATGAGTTTCTGTTTTTTATTTTAATTAATAATATACTTAAAATTATTAGATAACATGTGTCAAACAATCTATTAATTCACATCTGTTTAATGCTCTACAGGGACCAGTAACTTAGAAAAGGAATGTTGTTCTAAGAAAATAAAAAAAATAGAACATGCAAATGAAAATGAATTTCTCCTTAGCTCATCTGGAGTGGTGTTGGAGGTTAACGAAAGGGGGAGAAGCTTTTACAAAAGTTTGAGGGATCTAGTGGAACGAATGTATAGACTTTCTTTCCACTTACAATATAAAAATCAATCCAATGTTTCCAAGAACCAAATTTTATCTAAACTGCAGGAAGAGTTTCCAGAGAATTGGTCAATGAGACATGTCAGAATTTTAATAGCAAAAATGTACAAAAAAAAAAAGAAGAAATGAAAAAGTAACATTCCTTTAAATGTTTGTCTAGAGTTATTTATAAATATCACTTTTGTTATATTTACTTTTCAGATATCAATATAAAAATTAAATAGTTTATTGTCACGTTAAATTTTCAGGAAGATTATGAAAATCTCAAAAGATGAATGAGTTGATATCAGAAATATGCCAGTAGGAATGTCCAAAAAGGTGTACAAGGAGATGGTCAAAGAAATGGACAAAATTGCATCGTAGGAGGAGCCATCTCAACAACAACGTGCTTCAAATGTAATATGTAATCATTGAATTTTTCGATCATTAGGTACAATAAATAAACAATTTAGCATTAAATATTACTTTTCAATTATTTTATTGCGGAAAAGAAAAGAAAATGGAACCCATTCATCACATAAAACAGGAAGACAAGAAAGAAAAGGGTTGATATCTAAGTTTGTGAGTAATTTTTACTTCCTTATAACAACTTAACTAAATTTAATTTTTGTATTTTTTAAGTTGTTTTACAAAAATCATCATTGAATGTCTTCAAACAGGTGCTAACATACAAAGAAGAACCATCAGACGAATTGATTGAAATTGGGTTAAATATGGGTTGTGAGTATATGTTGGCATATCACAAATTAATTGTGGAATTTGTAAGCATCTATCGATCTTGTTTTACTTAGCTCCGTCTATAACTAATAGAACAAAAAAATCTTTTATATTAAATATATGATTTGTTACGGGGTATAAAAATTGCAGGAAAAAAAGTATGGAACTGCGCCAACAGATGAAATCTTGAAAGATGGCATGGTACATGGTTTTGAAAGAATGTGTATAGTTTATGAGTCACTTGTTGCTATGGTATGTCATTTCTTTTCGATTTACATTGATGTATATTATTTAATATTGCAATTTTCATTATTCTCACCAATGTTTATACACTCATTATAGATTATTTTTATGTTTGTAGATGGAAGGTGAAGAAGAAGAAAACAATCAACACAACGAACAAAACATTCCTGAAAATAACCCAAGTCATGGAAGTAGCTCTAGTAGTGACAACAGTTCAAGTGAAGAATGATGATCACTATGTTTGGATATCAAAGCAAGGCATTGTATTTTTTGAAATATTTGTTTGTGAAATCAGACATTTTGTTTAATGTAATGGACACAGTGTCCCAATTGAAAGATAAAGGGATATGACTAATTGTCCCATTTTGTATGACAAAGACTATCTTATTCATATATATAATAATAATAATAATAATAATAATAAAATATGTTTTAATTTATTCTATTGCATTCTCCATTGTCGCTGTGAAATGTAACACCACTGATTAAATTTATGGATGAGTAAATATTATAATGAAGAGATGTGAAATTTGATGATATGATATAAAAAATTAATCCAAACATCACATTCAAATGCACTAATAAAAATTTAATTCATATGAATACTGTTATAAGATATATATGTGTCGACTTTTGATGAATAATGAATTTTAAAAAATCACAATAATTATGATATGATATAACAAATTAATCCAAACATCACATTCAAATGCATTAATAAAACTTTAAGTAATATTAATACTGTTATAAGATGTGTCAACTTTTGATGAATAATGAATTTAAAAAAATCACAATAATTGCACTATCACAGGTCGATGTTTCTAAAAAATACAAAATGAACACCGATGCGTTTGTATGCTGCAACACACAGGTGTGTTTCTATGACCTATGGGCATCACACAAATACCAAAACCAATTAAAAATCTCGGTGCGTTCGTGTGATATTGTGCACTAGTGTGTTTATGTGAGACTACGCACCGGTGCATTTGTACGACCTATTGACACTACACAAATACCAATACCAATTATAAATCTCGGTGCGTTTTTCTGATACGAAGAATTTGTGTGTTTCTATAAGTCTACGTACTAGTGCGTTGAGATGACCTATGGGCATCGCACAAATCCCAAGACCAATTAGAACGACCCCGTGCATTGTATCACCAACACTACGCTTGATGCAGTTTTATACCTTGATGGCCTGATGCATGCACCTTCGACCACCCTAGGCCACCTTCTAGATGACACACACCGGTGCGTTGAAACCTTAGTAGCGCACCGATGAAAAAAACATCCGTAATAACCTCTAACCACCCAGTTTTTTTAGTTGTGTTTAATTTTCGTTCAAAGCTCCGCCAAAAGCTCCATAACCATAAACGGATGTTGTAGCAAATGTTTTTTTGACAATTTTGGTCAATTTTATAACACTAAAAACCTCCTTTATAACCTCCGCTAGAGGGTATTTTCCTTGTAGTGTTATCTTGGACCCACAATCTCCTTGCACCACCGTGCTCAATGCCACAGTGGGATGATAATGTGATAGCCCTGATTATTTTACACTTATGTATGCAATGTAAAAGTTGATAGAGTAAAGGGACACAGTTTCTAGATCTGAGGAGGTCACTTTATTAGGTTAGTTAAGGTTTCCTTACAGTAGGAAATATGAATTTTCTTATGACATCCATTAAAGATTGGTTAGTGTTCCTTAAATGGACTAGTTTTCAGAATTAATTGAGTTGAAGAAGAAGGAATAGGGGACATGCTTTCCTTGGACAAATTCACAAGGAAAAAAGGATGAAATTATATGAAGGATGGGATGCGTGGGAAGCAGGGAGATTGGAATTAAACCTGGGAGGAAAATAGACGCAAGGGAGATCACAGGAAGGAGCGGGGAAAGATGGGAAGCACATTCAAACAACTTGGTATGTGGGAGACAGATAAGAAAAATTTCTAGAGTCTTGTGTTGGCTGGGAAATTTCATGCATAACCTATGTGTTGACAAGTGAGATGGGTCTTTGTGTGTTTTTGGGAACAAATAAAAAAGAATCCCTAAAGGGCCGACAATAAAGAAACCATCCTAAAGTCTTACAACAAAGGAGAAACAACTAGGATATTAGTTTCAATTGGCAGGAAGCCATGAAGAAATAATTCCCAGGTGAGGAACAATGGCCTTTCGATTCCTTGTTAGCCATAGGGTGGAGATGGTTTTCTATAGATTCCCTTGATGGACGGGGTGTAGGATCACTCCTCTGATTACTGAAAAGAGGATTTATGAATGCGTTTTCCTGTTGTGGTTTTTTTTAAGTGGGTTTTGGATTCCCAAAGTGGGTGGAACCACTGTGTTGTGGCTTGAAGTGTGGAGATTTGAATCTTTGGACTCCCTTAACAATCTAGGGTGGAGAATAAATATTTGGATTCCTTGGAATTTACTGGATATTGGACAATTGAAGGGTGTAGGTAACATGCCTCTAGATTCCCTATGCTTTTATCGACTGCTTACATAGTTGGTGAGTGGAGGTGGGGAACCTCTAGAATCCCTATTTCAACTAGTATTTGGAGTTTAATCCCTTGAGAAAAAACCACCTCAGTATCCAGAATATGGATCAGGGGTGACGACTACAAGTGAGGACTGGCTACAACTTGTTTATGGTTGGGTGGAGAGTCATTGTTCCACACTTAATTTCCCAATATTAACTAAGATAAGTATCCCCCATGTTTGTTTTGTATAATGAATTCCATGTTATGATTATTGCACTGATGTTATATCATCTGAATGAATGCAACATGGGTTCTTATGTAGATATTTTTACTAATGCTTGATAGATCTCAAATTGTGGAAAAAAGTGCAATGAATCCCATGCCATGCTTACTAAGATAATGATGTATTTTCATATGTGATGTATAGTTGTGTGAATGAATCATTATAAAGATGGTTGGTTTCCACATGAAGAATGACAATTTTAGCTATCTGATACCTACATCATTGATCTTTGTTCCATAGAAAGGAAGAGTATAAGATCACGAGCTTGGATTTCTATCACATATATATACATTTATATGTGTGTGTAACCTACAAGAAAATGGATATGTGTACATACATGGTTTTTCTATTAATGTGAACATAATAATACAAATTATACCATGAGAAGTACAAATAGTAGCCCTTGTGTGCAATCCTAAAGTTCACACACACATATGTGTGTGTGTGTGTACCAAAGGTTTAAAGAGCACCCAAAGGTTAGATTCGAGTGTGGTATGGAGATGGAAAATGCCTTGACCAAAGGTTGGAGCTCACCTTGTACACTATCATGCCATGAATTAGTGACCAGGGCATGGGGATAACCCTCAATCACATGGAAGCAACATGACCCAGCTAAAGGTCCAAGGAGATCAGGGCTAACAAGGTGCCCAGTACACCGCTAGTGGGTGACAAGCAGAACCACGATGACACAATGCGAAAATGGTGGCCTTAGCCCTCACGACTAGGTTGAAGAACCATATAACCACATATCATGGCCGAGGGCAGAAGTAAAGCTCAAGAATATTGTGGGGATTATTTTCCAGATCGAAGGTTGTTATAAATAGCATGACCCTCCCTCTTGTGATCTCAGTGAAAGGAGGGGGTTGTGTTATTTGATGCAGACTGTTGGATGAGTTATGTCATGGGAGTCATCAGATTGCAACCTTAGAACCATGAAGTGGAACTAGGATAGTGGGACCCCCATGTGATGTAATAAAATGGAGCAAGGGTGCGCTATTGGAGGCAAACCATTGGATGAGTTATGTTTCTAGGAGCCATCACAAATCTAGAACCGTGCACATAAATCAAAATAGCGTGACACCCCCCCAAGTGACGTCATCGTGGGGAGGGAAGTGGCACTATTGAGCATGAGTTTTCAGATGGATCGAATGCATGTGGACCATTGAATGATCCACTCAGAACCTCGAAGTGGAATCATGATAGCGATGCACACCCCCCCCCCCCTCCCCAACCCCCTGTGACATCATCAAGGGAGGGGGTGGCATGTTAAATCTTAGCCGTCAAGAAACAGTTATCGAGGGTCATTGGATGTCAGATAGTGGAGGGTCATATATGTGTGTGTGTGTGTGTTTAGATTTGTTTGTAGAGGGTGATGAGCCCTAGTATTGCAATAAGAATGATGCAACTCCCAAGGTTACCAACTTAAATTATCAACCCAGGGTTTGTACAAACTTAAGAGGGGTTGACACTATATGTGAAGCATGAATTAATGTGTCCTTCATTCATTGATTTGATGCAATGAATATGATGAAATAAAAGCCTAAAATAGTTGCATAAATGGAAATGTTACTATATTTTCCAGATGGAAATGATGCTTGCTCTAGTTGTGTAAATGTAAAAATTAGGCTATTTGTAGAAATGAAAATTCTATGCTACTTGCGAGAATATAAATTCTAGATTAATTGCATAATGTAAAAGTTGCATTGAAAAGGAAACCTAACCTATGTATGGAAATAATAATTCTTGCAAATAAAATCCCAAAAGAAGCATGAGTTGAAGAGAAATGATCCTAGTCTACCTTGCATAGGTAAATGAGCATGAAATCAACCTTTAATAATTGTATTAAAGAGATTAGATTTAGTTATAGAGTTCATTAGTCATTTCATGAGGGAATCAAGAAAACAATCACTATATCTTTAAATTCAAAAATTTGTCGACTAACCATAACTATAGAGGTGAATTGCAATGGAGAAGATGTTGGAAATATTGAAAGGGGGGTGAACCAATATTTCTTTTCAATTGTTATTTTTACCAATGAATATCACTTATATTTAGAACATGAAATGAATAATATATAAGAAAGGATTTTATTAATCAGATATAACGAGGACTTAAATCCTCTTCTTTATAATGAATCAAGTACAATAATATTTTAGGCTCTAAACCTAGATGAAGACACCAATCTTCAATCTCCCAAGCTCCAACCTGTACTTTGCCAAGCATAGACTTGGACTTCACGAGGCTCCTACCTCTAGGGCTCCAACCTTATCTTCCCAAGGAACCAACCTTGTCACTTTGATGCTCCAACCTCTAGGGCGCCAACCTTATCTCTGGTACATGCACCAACTTGGTCTTCTTGAGGACCCCTATCCTCTAGGGCTCCAACCCACAACTTCAATTCTTCAAGATAAGTTTAGTAATTCTTCACAGTTCCCAGTATATTCTGCAACGAGCCCTGACAATATCTACAACTTCAACACTTCCCTCAAACGATCTCCAAGGTAGTCAACTCATCAATTAAAATTGTGTCTTCTCATGAAGGTGTCACCATTTTTCTTCATGTTACCCAAACTAAATCTCCAAGGTCACCTCATGATGGCTTCAATGCATCATGGTCTCCAATAATATCTCCAATATCAACTAAGGATTCTCAACAAGATGTCTTCAATAGGTTGCACTCAGAATCAAGTTCTGCACCAAATAATTCTTCAAGTGCTTCACAATGTGTTCAACCTTCAATAAGGCTGCTTCAATATCTCTAGTTTTGTGCAAGAGAAAAGCCAAAAAACTCTATCCTCATATGTTAATTTAATAGGTGCTTCCAAGTTAACAAATAATTCTTTGATGGTGTTCCAACAACTGAGTATTAGCAGGATTATCTACAAGCTATAATAAGTCTTCAAACAATAGTATTCAAGAGTGCTTCAATCAGAAGGAATACGAATCTTCTTGTCTTCAAATCCAAAAATCCTTCAACAACTAATATTCAATAGTATTTCATCAAGTCTACAGGTTCTCTTCAAGGTCTACTGGAATTTTCATTTTTATTAGGTCAGATTGATTACAACTTTCTGTCTCACATACATATAATACAATACTGCTTCTTAACATTCCTTCATCCCTGCCTTATGGATTTTAAAATTTCTGGAGTAAAACCTCCCTTCACAACTCATTACTCCTTATAATCATTGTCAAATATCCATAATCTATGCAGTTATTAGATGGTAAAAGGGTCACTGAGAAAACCCTAGGTTGAATTTCAGAATAATGCAATAGAGCTTCGCACAAGATCTTTAAGGATAATTAAGGTTTGAAGCTCCAATAGATCTCAGTTTTGATTGATGAGGTTTATTCTTTCATAGGTCCGCAATACCCTCTCTCTGCCTAGACGTGAATGTGTTCTTTGTTCTCTACTACGCTTTTGTTTCTTGCTATATTTATGTCCGTTTTGGATTTATATGCCTCAATGCTAGCCTTTTGCCACAGGTTCGTATTTTGGTTCTTTCTTGCGACTTATATGTTCTAGCACAGGTTCAAGTCTTCTTATGATTAACTATTGAATCATAACATAATCATAATTGACAGCTTTCAAGTTTTTTAATCTTCTCTTTATTTCTTCGTGTCTCTTGTCCGAGTTCTTAACTGAGTCATCATAGGTCAATGGGATTCTCACTAGTTAATAGACCACTGATCCACGAAAGCTAGTTTTGATTTGTGCTTCCACGTTGTCTATACAATGAGTTATCTCTGTGTTGACCGTCGTTTATTATCCTTTGAAATTCTAATTCATGCCTTTAGAAAAAATTCAATGGTTTTATTTATAGCTGAGAATGTACCTATAAGTGGACATGTCTGGTGGGTAAGAAAACCAAAAAAACTGACAATTGTTTTGGTGAAGTCGACGTGTGTATTATATTTTACATCTAGCATCAAGGGAATTTTTGATTTTATATTAACATTTGGTGCTTGCATAAAATTTAATTATTTAATTTATTTTGACAATGTATTGATGTATATATATATATATATATATATATTTAAAATCCTAGCCGACATAACAATAACAATGTAAGGGCGCAACATTAACAATAGTGGGCTTCTATGGGGCACAATAATAACAATATGGGGACTACATAGGCACAACAATAACAATAAGGGGGTTATAATAATAGTAAAAATAAGGGGATACACTAGTATTATAGGGACCTAGCATGATGAAACCCTAGCCCTAAAACCCTAAACTTAATTCATATATATGATGGATCCATACCTTGTGAAAAACCCTATCTATATGATAATGAAACCCTATTTGATACTAAAAGGTACATATTTCAACTTTATATTTAGAACCCAATACATTTGTATGGTATCGATGGCTTTGCCCTTGTAAAATTTTTTTCACTTTGTCAATTGTTACAGAGGAAATGATAGCACATTATGAGGATAAAAAGAGCAACACCTTCGTTAGCCAATGGATAAATATCAAACAAAAGGGTTCAATGGTGGAGCACATTAAGGACTTCCAGAAAATGAATATAAGGGTAAAGGATATTCTAGAGGAGCACATGATTGATGTCTTCATAGGGACTTTAAAGGATGACATCCAACATGAGGTCCGCCCTTGGGATCCCGATTCATTGGAGAAGGAATTCAGGTTGGCAAGAAAAATTGAAAGAAAAATTATGGTGAAAAGGAAGCCTACCACTCACATATATAAAGATGGAAGTGTTGCTACTCCTAGACTTCCACAACCTACAAGGTTGACACCACAAAAATTGGAAGAAAAAAGAGAAAAATGGCTTTGCTATAGTTGTGATAGAAAATAAATTAAAGTTCATAAGTGTGCTGAGAAGAAATTAATTTACATATATTGTGAAGAGGAAGAAGAAAAGGAACAAGAAACTTCAAAAGAAGAGGATATAAGCCAGGAACCAACCATAGAGGAAGAAGAAATGAATCTAACCATATCCTGTAATGAATTGGAAAGAATTACCACTCCTCAAACTCCCAAGATAGAAGGACATCTCAGGAAGAAAAATGTAATAATGATGATTGATTTGGGTAGTACTCATAATTTTATTCATTGTAAGGTAGCCAAGGAATTGAATTGCTTCCTATATCGAACACCAGAGTGTCAAGTTATGGTTGTAAATGGAGGAACTATAAATTTCTCTCGAAAGTGCCATAATATCAAGCTAACCATGGGGGAATATGTATTGAATACTCCAATACTCTCCATTACAATGGGTGGTGTTGATGTTGTACTAGGAGTACAATGGTTACACTCTTTGGGGACGGTAGCTTTTAATTTTCAAGAACTTTTCTTGAAATTATTTTTGGAAGGAAAGAAAGTTGAATTACGGGGTATCGCAAGGTAGCTGGGAAAGATAATAAACTCTAATTTCATGAAAAATATTTTGAAGAAATAACAACAAAAACGAGGTGTAATTGCATAGTTATGCTCACTAGAGGTTCAAACATCAAAATCATCTATTTATCTAGATATCCAAAACGTATTAAACAATCATTCCAAGGTGTTTGATAGTCTCAAAGGACTCCCACCTATTCATGATCATGCTATTCATTTGATTCCAGGAAGTGTTCCTCCAAACATCAGGCCTTACAGGTATCCTTTTGGTCAAAAGAGTGAGATTGAACGTATGGTTACAGAAATGCTAGAGTCTGGTATAATTCAACCTAGTCAAAGTTCTTTCTCTGTTCCAGTAGTATTGGTGTAGAAGAAGGATGGATCATGGTGTATGTTTCCCGATTATAGGGAGCTCAAAAAGCTCACTATTAAAGATAAATTTCCCATCCCCATCATTGATGAACTATTGGATGAATTAAATGGAGCAATTTACTTCACCAATTTGGATCTTCATTCTAGATATCATCAAATTAGAATGAAAAATGAAGACATTTCGAAAATACCATTCATAACTCATGATAGTCATTATGAACTTTTGGTCATGCCTTTTGGCCCTACTAATGCACCTTCCATGTTTCAAGATTAAATGAATTCCATTTTCAAACTCTTCCTTAGAAAATTTGTGTTAGTATTTTTTTATGATATACTTATCTACAACAAGTCTTGGAAGGATCATGTTCAACATGTTGACAGGGTGCTCAAACTATTGGAGGAGAAACAATTATATGCAAAAATCTCCAAAGTTTTCTTTGGAGTACAGGAGGTGGAATATTTGGGACATATTGTGTCTCATGAGGGTGTTAAGGTAGACCCTAAGAAAATTTAATCCATGAAGGAATGGAAAATCCCCATAACCATAAAGCATCTTTGAGGATTTATGGGGTTAACAGGGTATTGTCGCAATTTTGTTAAGAATTATGGGAGAATATCGGCACCTCTAACATCATTACTAAAGAAAGATGCATTTTCTTGGACTCCTGAAGCAACTAAGGCCTTTGAACATCTTAAAGAGGCAATGTGCCAAGCACCGGTCTTAGCTACGCCAGACTTCACACAACATTTTATTGTGGAATGTGATGCCTTAGGAAAAGGAATTGGTGCAGTTCTAATGCAAGAAGGAAGACCCATTTCTTTTGAAAGTCGTCCAATGAAAGGAAAGTATTTAGATAAACCTATTTATGAGAAGGAAATGATGGCAATACTACATGCAATAAAGCAATGGCGACCTCGCCTAATGGGAAGACACTTCAAGGTAAAAACAGATCATGATAGTCTTAAGTAAATTTTGGAACAAATATTATCTTCAGAGGAGTAGCAAAAGTGGGTCACAAAGCTGTTGGGTTATGAATTTGAAATCATCTACAAAAAAGGGAAGCAAAATGTTGTTGCAGATGCACTCTCAAGAAAGGATGAGGATGTGGAAGCATTGCTTTATGCAATTTATATTATCCAACCTGAGTGGATAACTGAAGCAAGGGATGAATGGAAGAATGATGAAGAGGTGTGGACACTCATTCAAAATTTGTAGCAAGATCCTAGTACATATGAAACATTTAGCTGGAAAAATGATTCATTATGGTACAAAGATCACTTATATATTTGTAATAATTCCCGACTCAAACAAAAGATTCTTTTGGAATTGCACACCTCTCCCTTAAGAGGGCACTCAAGATTTTTAAAAACTTACCACATGGTCAAGAAGGATTTTTTTGGGATGGCCTTAAATTTGATATTCAAAATTTTGTGGCAGAATGTTTGGTTTTCCAAAAAAATAAAGTTGATACATTTAAGACCCCAAGTATGTTACAACCTTTTTCGATTCCAAGTGAACATTGGGAGGAGGTTTCAATGGATTTTATCAAAGGTTTACCCAAGTCCGAAGGATATACTGTCATCATGGTGGTAGTTGACCAACTTACCAAGTATGCACACTTTTCTGCATTATCTCATCCATTTAAAGGTAGTACAGTTGATACTGCATTTATGGAAACAATTCAAAAGCTACATGGAAATCCAAAGATCATTGTAAGCAACATAGATCCCATTTTTAAAGGAAATTTTTTGACATAATTATTTTCTTGTTTGGGTACTAAATTAGCTCATAGTTCATCATATCATCCTCAATCTAATAGAAAAATTGAGATAGTGAAAAAATGTTTGTAAGGATATCTTCATTACATTGTATCTGATAAAAAAACACAATGGGTTAAGTGTTTATCTATAGATGAATGGTGGTATAACACTTCCTTCCATACTGTAGAAAAAATGACCCCATTTACGAAAATTTATGGATATCATCCACTTTCCATCAAAAAATCTTTAATAGAAAATTCTAAGGTTCAAGCAATGGGAGATCACATTGAGTATTAACAACAAGTCTTCCAAATCTTAAAGTATAGCCTCTCTTTGGCATAAAATCGAATGAAACAATAGGCAGATCAACATCGCAGTGAAAGAAGTTTTGATGTAGGCGATTGGGTATTTTTACGGATACAACCATACAAAAAAATTTCCCTCCAGCAAGCTAAGAAGGATAATAAATTATCACCAAAGTATTATGGTCCTTACAAGGTGTTGCAAAATATTGGTACTATGGTATACAAATTGGAGCTTCCTGCATCTCCCTGAGTGCACCTAGTTTTCCATGTTTCATGCTTTAAAAAGGTTATAGGTGACAAGCTCCAAGTTCAAAAAATATTTCGAGAACTTGACAAAGAAGGAAAAATAATATTGGAACCTGAAGCAGTCACAGAAACAAGAACTCAATAGCTATGAAATCAATAAATTTAAGAGTATGTCATCAAGTGGAAGAAATTACCTGCTGAAGATTCGACATGAGAGGGTGAGAATTTTATACAGAAGCACCTAGAACTACTCAAGTGTTGCGGACAACACTTGTTTGAAGGAGAGGGTGGCCTGCCCTGTAAAATAGGAAATGCTCCCAAGTCTGGTTTCTTCTTTTGGATTATGCAACAACCAACACCTTGATAAGAGCTTGATGATAGATGCTATAATCTGAAGTTGCTGCATGGGTTTTTATTCTAGCTAACATCTTAGTCAAGCTTTTCAGTAGGAAGAAAGGTAGGTTGAGAGTCTTCATACTTGCAAGGTGAAACAAAAACCTCATGTGATACATAAAGACAATAGTATACCTCCTCTCACAAGTAAGATAGATCTTAATGAGCTTGAAAATTTCAACCCATTCATCCTTGAGATAACTACTAGGAATCCCTTTAGCCCATTTATGGTCTCTGTATTCGTCCTTGATGAATTTGTTCAGGTCTCCTCCAGTAATAACTTAGCTTTTGAACCATTTATCTCCTTCCTGTGGGAGGTGGAAAGCTTCAGAAATGGATTCTCCTAATACCTACAGTTTGAGGCCATAAACATTTTCTTCTTGTCCATCGAATGAGAGAGAAATTTTCTTGGCTACTCCTAGATGAGAGCTGCCTAACCTTGAGAAAAATGGATACCACCTAGCTTGTACAAAAAGCCTCCTCACATTCGGATTAACATCTATTAAATCAACTCCTTAAGGTTCAATACGCTTAAGTTTTCCACTTTTTAGTCATCTGAGCAATAAATGAAATTTGTCTGCTATATCAGAAAGGTGTCAAGATTAGAAAATCTTTCTTAACAAGTGTTTCTGAATCCTCAATGCAAATTTTATGAAAAACTTAGTTTCCTTCTTCAAGCTGCTCACTGGAACTGCTCATTTCCTTTTATTTCGGTGACTTTAAGTGATATGTTGGTTCACTTTTCCATGCATAATATATTTTCATAATGGGAAATATCCTGGACCGTATAACACACCTCATGATTTCTTTTGGTTGTTTGTTTTGTTTCAGATTCTCCACAACATGTGGCTGGAGCTTAATAGTGTTGGAGCTAGTAGTCACTTCCATCATATTCTTCATTGCAGGCCTAAAATTCCGCCAACACTCATGCATGATTAACCAAACTGTCACCACATTAAATCATATATCCATGATTAATCTTGACACTAAATACATGCCTTGACATGTGGACATAACGACTTGGGCTGACCGATAGGACAAACAACGGTTGGTTCTTAGTAACTGTAGATTGACACATAACTCTTCCACGTATGACCAAGAATTAACTCAAAATCACTCAAACATATAACCTTTCCTATCATGTGACATGGCTCATGATTAAAAGATTTAAACCTTAGTTGATAATGAGAACATGTGGCTAACTCAAGAGCGGATGCACTTTTTTTATTTTTTATTTTTAAAACAGGGGAGGTTACCAAAAATTTTGGTAGCATCGGGTAAAGGAAAAAAAGATATAAAACATAATTAAAACAAACTATCTGGCAACGCTAAAACATATGCTATCAGAACTTCGGCAACGTTATAATTTTTATTTATTTATTTATTTATTTTTATCATTAAAATAAAAATATTTAAAACACACTCATGACTAAGCATAAAATTGTGCTAACATTGGCTCCATAGGGGATGGTGCTCTCCCTACGAGGCTCTAAGAATATTTTGGAGTTTCAGTACCTTATCATTGGGTTATGGAGTATTATTATGAAACACACTGGTATTTATAGTGAATTTAGGCCACCAACAGCCTTAGTAAAAGTTTTTTTGAGGAATTGTCCATTAAATGAGCCTCCAAACAGTTCTGGGTCTTGATGCTGTGCATCCCATTTCAACACCAGATCTCCAATCTGAAAATCTTCCTTTTTAGTACATTTATTGAAGACTTGATTTACAACTTGCTGATACTTTCTTACCAAATCATATTGTTGTTCTTGCTTTTGCTACACTTCTATGATCTGGTAAATTATTCTGGTCATGTCATTTGGTTCAACTTCATGATCTTGCAGAAATTTAACTGCAGGAATGGTTAAGTGGACTAGAAAAACAGATCCATTTCCATAAACCATTTGAAAGGGTGATGTATTAATAGAGTTTTTGATTATCACCTTGTCATCCCATAAAGCAAATTCTAGTTTAGAGTCCCAAGCTTTCTTGTTTTTCTCTAATAGCTTGGTGATGATTCTTACCAAACTTTTTTTAGATGATTCAACTAAACCATTACCTTGTGGATAGTAAGTTGTAGAGTGAGTAAGTTGAATACCATAATATTCATAGAGCTTTACCAATGGTGCATCTTTAAAAGCAACTGCATTATCTGCTACTAGCCTTGATGGACATCCAAATCTGGTTATGACTCCCTCCAGAAAGTTAATGATGACTTTATGAGTAGCATTCCTGGTAGGTATTGCTTCAATCCATTTGGTGAATTAATTAGTTGCAACAAGAATCTAATGATGTTGTCCACTTGAAGGTGGGTGAATTTCCCCAATGAAACCCAATCCCCATTGCTGGAAAGGTGTAGAAACAACTATGGGCTTGAGAGGCAAATATTTCAATTTTTTTTACCAGTGAACTTCTGACATTTTTCACATACTATCACCTCAACACATACATCAGAAAATAAGCTAGGCCAAAAATAGGCAGCTCTCAGTATTTTGTATGCAATAGTTCTCCAATAATGATGACCTCCACAAACACTACTACACATATCAAACATAACCTTCTTAGACTCATCTGGGTCAATGCACCTCAAAAAAACTCCTGTAGGATATTTCCAATATAAATAGTTATCCTTGATGCAAAATTTAATGGTTTTTAGCTTCAAAGATCTCACTCTTCTTTTATCAAAATTTGGAGGTTTAAAATGCTGCAGAAAATAAATGATATCCTTATACCAGCTACACTCAACAAGATTTACATCTACTACCATGCTGTCAATAGGTTCTGAAATTTTCCTTTCTAAATTTTCATCCATGAAATTCAAGCCCAAAACTCTACAATTTTCTTCAGCTAGTAGTTTGGCTAATCCTTGACCTTTGATTAGTTTGGTAGGATTTATCTCTAAATCAAATTCAAGAACTTTAGTCACCCACTTACTTATTTTTCCATCAATATCAGGCTAAACTAATATTTCTCTAACAACAGATGAAGGTACATAGACAATAATTTGAGCATGTATAATATAAACTCTAAAAGCCTTCATAACTTTCACTAATGCATAAGCATGCTTTTCCAACATTTCATGCTTCAGTTCTGCATCTCTAAGAGCTCTGTTAAAAAATGCTATGGGGGATTCCTTATTTTCTGCATCTTTTTGTAATAAAACAACAACAATAGTATCTTGAGAGGCAAATGATAAGATCAAGAAAGGCTTTGGGTATTCGGGGCTTACCAACTGAGGTGCTTCAATAATAGCCTTTTTTATCAACTCAAATTAATTTCTGGCTTTGAATTTCCACTTTACTTCTTTGTCCTTCTTTAGCATATAAGTAATATGCTTCACTAATTCAAAAAAATTGGGAATTAATCTTCTTAAAAAATTGATCTTACCAAGGAAATATTGAATCTCTTTCTTGGATCTTTGAAGTGTTAAGGCCTAAATCGCAATCACTCTTTTGGGATCAATTCTCACTACATCTTTAGAAACTATGTGACCTAAAATATTACCTTCTTTAAGAGAAAAATGAGACTTATTTGGATTCAATGATATGCCATATTTTCTGCATTTAACAAATACTTGTCTCAAGTGTTGAAGGTGCTCTTAATCTGAAGCCGAAAAAACAGTAATATCATCCAAATAGATGACCAAGAATTTGTCTTTTTCTCTAATGAATGCAAAGTCCATAGCACACTGGAAAGTAGCTCCGATATTCATAAGCCCAAATGGAATATTTGCATACATGAATGTTCCCCAAGGAGTAGTGAATGATGGCTTCTCTAGATCTTCCGGCCAAACAAATACTTAGTTGTACCTAGAGAACCCATTTAACATGGAAATTATGTCTGACCCAGTTACCTTTTGAAGAATATGCTCCATATTTGGCAATGTATAATTATCTTTCTTGGAGCATTTATTAATATTCCTAAAATATACACATAATCTGAGTTCACCACTCTTATTTCTTACTAGAACTAGATTAGCAACCCAATCTAAGAATCTCGATGGAATGATGATTTTAGCATCCAAAAGTTTCTTCACTTCCTTCTCCATCACTGGTAACAATATTGGATTGATTTGTCTTAATTTCTACCGGAATGGCTTAGTACCATCTTTCAATGGTATTCTATGCTCAATGATAACTGTGTCATATGTCTTAAGATCCTCATATTTCCAGGCAAAAACATCAAAAAATTCACAAAACAACTTGTGGTATTCAATCTTTCTTTCTTCTAATAAAGCTTTTGACATTTTAACATACCCTGGCTCTAGTTCTGTACCCAAATTGTAATCTTCCAATTATTCCTCTGCTTCAGCTAACTGTGGTTTAATCGAAACATCATTGTGATAAAAAATCTTCTCAAGTGGGATTAAAATCTTGGAAATATGATTGGTAGGCAGCTGTATGATAGGCTCATCAACAATCTGTCTTTTCATATTTTTGGTATCTTGATAATCAACATTATCCTTCATGAGATCTTCATACTGATCAATGTTTAGGACATCAAATTATTCAACAACTTCAATGAATCTTCTAATCTCCTGGTCATCCTAAAAAACTTTCCAATATTTGATATTATCAGGAATGATAGGTCTAAGCCCTACTCCCACTTCATATTTCAGCTTTATAGGTATTGGAATCTTTAATGAGCTTGTTGAAATAGAAAGTGAATCAGCCAAAACATTACTTTCTATTGGAAAAAAAGAAACATTAAAGGTCAGGAATGGGTTTTCTCTAATGCTCCATACTGCATTCCAGGAATCTCTGTGTCTGGGATGCTTAGTTTGATCAAAATTTCTAATTCGCTGAATAATAAGTTCAACATCTGCAAAAACAAAAAATTTTGAAATATTCATGTCTTTTTTTGTTTTTAAACCAATTAAAAGAGCTTCATATTCAACCACATTTTTAGTTGCTTCAAATTAAAATTTGAAAGAAAAAATGGAGCTCTCTTTCAAAGGGGAAATGAGAACTATTCCTCCACCATCTCCTTCTCTAGAACATGAGCCATCAAAATACATTTGCCACACGTGAGAACCTTCATGACTGATTTGATTTCAGCAGGCTTCATAATATGAAAACTAAAATAAATATTCTGGGAAATCACATGAGAAATTTTAGAACCGGTGCGTTTCAAACTACTGAATGTAGTTCATCATTATCCTGATGATGAACTACATTCAGTAGGACAAAACACGTCAGTTCTAAAATTTCTCATGTGATTTCTCGGAAGATTTATTTTAATATGATATGGAACACAAAAGTTTACACTCTCAAATATGAAAACTTTTGTAGGCAAGGCAGAATTATCCATATGTAAAATGCTTGAACCCACATCAGTTATTCTATCACAAATTAGATGATTAGTGGGGTCTTTGTTATCACTAATGATATATGCTAGCTTAGATTCTCTATAAACTCTTCTTTGTTCTCCTCCAAAAACAGGGATAGTAGCATAAGTGAAATCAATTTGCAAAGTTCCTCCCAACCTTCTAATCCATGATCTAGAAAGTAACATACCAAATCTAGGAGGAATGTTAGCTACAACAATATCCATTACCATCCCTCTCATGGGTAACTAAAAGAGACTTACTGCAAGGTCTTTGATGACACCAAAGCATTGGACTTTCTGGGAATAAAATGAGTAGAGATATTGGTATTCTCTAGTTACTTCTAGACCTAGTTCATCCATGACTACCTTGGGCATTAAATTATGTGAGGCTCCAAAGTACATTAGACTATTATGCAGGATCTTATCATGAATATTCAGAGATATATAGAAGGAGGGGTAGATTCATCTCTATCTTCTACCAATGAACCTAAAATAACAGCAGGCTTGTCATCTTGAAGGTTAAAAAAATCAGAGGCTACTTCGGTAAGTGGAGGTTGAAGAAATTTCATAAACGTCTTTTTGAAATAATCATTTTTCATGAGTTCTAGAAGAGGAACAAGAATATTAATCTTTTGTATCTCATTTTCAAAATTAAAGGTAGGGGGCAGCTTGTGAGCAATTTTTACCTCAAGTGAAGGACAGTTAGCTGCTTCTGGCTTGCTTGGTTCAACCACTTTATTTTCTACTGGAATTTTAACTATATCCTTATTCTTCTTTGGCTGTGCAACTGTCTTGGAGTTATCATAAATATTCTTTTCTCTAAGATTGTGTCTACTTTGATGATCAACTGTAATCATGGAATGATCAGAACTCACTTCATTATTCTGAGTATATGACATGAAGTCTTCATACTCTGCTTGTGTAAGATGAATCAACCCTTCTTTATCTCTTAGACAATTGATATCAACACATTTATCCAACCCTTCAACTTCCTATTCATCTTCAAACACAACATTTTGAAAAGGGGGCTGCACTTTTTTATCATCAGCATCTCTTCTTTCTCGTTGCAAGATTTGAGGAACATTAGGTCTTCTAAACTATTGCCTATTAGGCAGATGAAATGAAACATTTCTAGTAGTAGCTAGTCTTGCTTCCATCTTGAGCTTGTAAATCTCAGTGGTCAATGACTTGACCATATTGGTTAACTCATCTAGCTTAGGATATATGTCAGAAGTCCTTGAAGATGAAACTTCAACTTTTTGCTTCCTTTTTTCTTTGCCAATCCCCACTTTGAGAATATCAACTACTAATACATTAGATTCTACCTCCAGTGCATTGTATTTCATTTGTGTTAGTGTTTTAGATCTTATTTCTCTCAATAATAAGCAAAAAACAGGATCAAAGGCACCAACATAAGTGATTTTAGTTGAAGCTTCAGTAGGCTTGATTTTAGTAGGTATTTTGCTATACATATTATTAAATCTCTTAGAAAAATCAAAAACTGATTCTCCTTTTCTTTTGATTGCACCAAATTCAGTGATATAATACATAAAATCTTTCTTATCACCCCATTTCCTTAAAAATGTATCATCTAGGGTTTCAATTCTAGTGATGCTACCAGCTATCAAAGATCTGAACCATTTCCTAACATCACCGTCAAAGCTCTGAACAAAAACTCTCATCCAAACATCTTCATGCTCGATATTCAGATTGTCAGCATAGGCATAAAAATAAACAAGGTTTTCTTTAGTTGTTACCTCTCCATCACCACTAAATTTAGGCATATACTTGAGATAATCTCCTGTAGGTAATGCATTCATAGGTTGAGGTAAAACTAAAGGGGCATACTTGGCAGCAGCAATTGCATCCATTCGGTTAGGGGTGGGTTGTGACATGCTATGGTATGAGTTGATGGGAATTTTGGAACAACAGTTGGTGGATTTTGAATAATAGATGATGAAACACTAACACTTGATGTAGAGACTATTTGTTGGATGGAAAACAAGGGAGGTACAAATTTTTCTGCAAAATCAGGGGACAAAGTTTGCAACACGTCTTTAGGGAAAACCTTTGAGAGAACAGTACCAGAGGCAACAAAATTTCATCTAATATTTCTTTTCTTGATTAGCTTCTCAGGATCAGGGACTGGGATTATCAAAGGGGAATATGGGTTAGCCCTGGTTCTATCCTTTCTAGGAGCTAGAACTTCAACAATGGAGTCGCCAGGTGTAAAGCAGTCTAAAAAGATAGCTGGAATTGTACACCTTAGAACCAGACTTATAAATTTGTCATTCACCCAGGGATAAACTTCAATTCGCATCCCCGGCAACAACGCCAAAGATGTTAGTGCAAGGATTCACTCCTTGACTACAACAGAGTAAGCCTTACACATCGTAGTTCATTTCAAAGTAAAAGATTTTTAATGGTTGGATGAACTCTTAAAGAGTTTGAAATGATTTCAACTCTTTTAGACCTTCATGCATTTTGAAAACTGTGGCAAGTATAAATTGTATGGACAAATCTATAGTATAGGGTAGAATATTGTGACAGATGAAAGGTAACAACTAGCTAGTACTCAGTCTAAGGAATATACATATCCTAAATCAGTCACACAACTATAAGAGTGGCCTTTTCCATAAACTTTGTTTTATGTAAAAGAAACAACATTTAGAAATCAGAATACATGCATAAATAATCTCATAAATCCTTCATGAAACCTTCACTAGCATGCTCTTCACAACATATAGCTTATTTGCAGAAGATTGAACAGTAGATAATTAACTATTAGATCCTCTAACAGTGCTCTTACTCATACTTGCTAGCTGCTGCAACTCATAAATTAGGTGAATGAAATAACAAGAGAAACACAACATATATTAGATAGTCTTTAAAACACAAAGTCCTCCAGCATGAAGTATAAAACGTGTTTTCTTTATTATGAAAAAGTCTTTAGGTCGACCAAAATCCAACCTGAAATGACATTTACAAATGATATTTATATAGAGAGGCACCAACTCCATCTCTCCTAAAAACAAGGATACAATATTCGTCTCATTATATAGGAGTTATAGCATATTAAATATATATCTTATCAAACTATAAACAACAGGACAGATGTAGATAGGAAGAAATAAGACAATTCGAATTGTGCTGGTGAGTTTGCTGGCAACGTGGCTACTTTTCTATTGATTTGTCTCTCCATTATATTGGTTCTTTAAAACCCACGTGTCTTCATTAAATGTTTCATTTAAAAACCTCAAAACCACTTATCAACCATCACTTGACATGTCCATATCATTAGGAGTCCTTATCATCCTTGGACTAGCTCAAAAATTCTGTTGACATCTGTAAAAAATCATTTAAAATAGATGCTACTGGAACTTTCGGTAAAAACCTATAACTGCACAAAAACTATAATGCTACCGGAATTTCCGGTAAGGCTCTATTTCCTTTTAAAAAATGCACAAAAATATACTTGAAAAATTCTGTGTAGCTAAAACATTCTGAAAATTGAGTTGTTCCAAAATATAACTAGTTGGAAAAAAGATATTTCATTGGGACATCCTTTTACCTCTCCTCCATATGAGCTGCAACTTCTGTAAGCTTGTCTAAATTTGTTTTTCTGTCAACTGCTAATTGCGACCTTGTAGTCTTGGTGGTTGTCTCTTTTGCAATGGCATTTTTCTCTTCTGAGCTCTTCTGCATTTTTCTTCTCTTAGAGGTTCATGTTTGTTGGCCTGAGGGAGCTTCACCCTTATATTCTTCTTGAACCCACTAGATTCTGCAATTGAAGGAGTTACAGTGTATAGCCCTTCAAATTTCTTCTCCACATCTATGACTTCTCTCATAAAGCTTGGGTTATGAAAGGCTTTGGTTTTCATCCTAAATTTGTTGCTGGCTCTTGTATGTCTTTTCCTGCTGCCAACGACTTGTCTTGTTTGTATTTTTTTACTGCTAACATCATATCCTGAATCCTTCAGAATCTCCTCATCTAATTTGGTGGGATGATAATCCTTCAAAACCTTTTGCTAAATGTTTGCTACCGAAACTTTCGGCAGCACTTGTTCTTTTGATTTTTCTGCAACTGCAGACTTTCCTTTCCGTGCTCTGGCATATACTTTGGGAAAATGAGAAATAGGAGGTACAATCTTCATTGGTTTGGGCTTGTTGGTAGATGAACCTTCTCCTTTTTCCAACTTCTCTTCAAATTTTGTTGGGGGAGCCTTTTCCTTTTTTTCCTTAGCCTTCTTGTAGATATTCACCTTCTTTGTTTTTCTTTTAGTCCTTTTACCAAATGAAGTAGTTGGTTTTTGAATTTTTCCCTTCTGCTTGGCAGGTTGAGAATGTTGCTGTGAGGTTGGAGATTTCTAAGCAGGAATGTTTAGCGTAGGTGTGGGTTGGCTTGCCCTGTAAAATAGGAAATGCTCACCTTGATAAGAGCTTGATGATAGATGCTATAATCTAAATGTTCTGCATGGGTTTGGATTCTAGCTGACATCTTAGTCAAGATTTTCAGCAGGAAGAAAGGTAGGTTGAGAGTCTTCATACCTGCAAGGTGAAAAAAAAACCTCATGTGATACATAAATACAATACTGTACCTCCTCTCAAAAGTAAGATATATATTAATGAGCTTGACAATTTCAACCCATTCATCTTTGAGATAACTACTAGGAACCTCTTTAGCCCATTTAGTGTCTCTTTATTAATTCTTGATGAAGCTGTTCAGGTTTCCTCCAGTAATAACTTGGCTTTTGAACCATTTCTCTCCTTCCTGTGGGAGGTGGAAATCTTCAGCAATGGATTCTGCTGATACCTGCAGTTTGAGGCCATAAACATTTGCTTATTGTCCATTGAATGAAAGAGAAAATTCCTTGGGCACTCCTAGATGAGAGTTGCCCAACCTTGAGAAAAATAGATACCACCCAACCCGTACAAAAAACCTCCTCACATTCGGATTGGCATCTATTAAATCATCTCCTTGAGTTTCAAAGCAATTAAGTTTTCCTCCTTTTTTAGTCATCTGAGCAATAAATGAAAGTTCTTTGCTAGATCAGAAAGGTGTCAAGATTAGAAAATCTTACTTAACAGGTGTTGTTGAATCCTCAATGAAAACTATCTAAAAACTTAGTCTCCTTCTTCAATATGCTCACTAGAACTGCTCATTCACCAACAATTGAAATTGAAAACTGATCCCTTTCCTTTTATTTCGGCAACTTTAAGTGATATGTTGGTTCACTTTTACATGCATAATATCTCTTCATAATGGGAAATATCTTGTACTATATAACACACCTCATGATATCTTTTGGTTTCCTGTTCATTTCAGATTCTTTGCAACAGGTGGCTAGAGCTGAATAGTGTTGGAGCTGGCAGTCACCTCCATCTTATTCTTTATGGCAGGCCTAAAATTCCGGCAGCGCTCATGCATGATTAACCAAAAGGTCACCACATTAAATCATAGTTCCATGATTAATCTTGACACTAAATATGTACCTTGACATGTGGACACAACGACTTGGGCTGATAGACAGGAAAAACAGCGGTTGGTTCTTCATAACTGCAGATTGACACCTAAATCTTCCATGTATGACTACAAGTTAACTCGACATCAATCAAACATATAACCTTTCCTATCATGTGACATGGCTCATGATTATAAGATTCAAACCTTAGTTGATAATGGGAACACATGGCTAACTCAAAAGTGGATGCATTTTTATTTATTTATTATTATTATTATTTTTAACATGGGAGGTTACTGGAAATTCCGGTAGCATTGGGTAAAGGAGAAAAAGACATAAAACATAATTAAAACAAACTGTCCAAAATGTCTAAAACAGACGCTACCGGAACTTCCGGCAACCTTCTATTTTTTTTTTTTTTTTAATTTACAATTTTTATCCTAAAAATAAAAAGATTTAAAACACACTCATGACTAAGCATAGAACTGTGCTAACAATAACAACAGTGGAAGGTATTGAAGATGCAACAACTGCATTTAACTCATTGAGTAACATTTTTTGTTATTGTTTTAATTTACTGACCTCATATAAGGAAATATTGGCTTTAGTATTTTTCATCTCTTCTAAAATACTATATTCAATGCTATCCAAAATTGTTAAAGTTTTAGATGATGAGGGAGACTTAGAAGTGGTTGGAGTAGAGTTACAAGTTTGAGAAGCAGTATTTTAAACTGTACCTTTTTCATTAGTAGAAGGAGTAGGGGACTTTTTATTTGGTCTAGAAGTGTTAGCATGCCCCTTGCTTCTGGTACTTACTGGTAGTGCTTACTCTTCCTCTTCATTTTCTGAAGTGGTTAGAATGAAGTCCCATAAACCACGTGCTTCAACTATTTCATCTTCTTGATCTTCACCAACATATAAGGAAAATTGTTCTTCCTCATTATCTTGATCAGATTCTGCATTTGATATATTATTAGGAGGTTGTGTTTGTGATGATTGATCCCTTTTGAAAGGATGGAAGGAATTTCTTGAAGACTCAACAACCTATTTCTTAATCTCAACCATTTCATTAGACATTGTATTTAAAAAAATTATAATCCCTCCAAATCATAAGGATATTTGGGAGATTTTTTCTTTGATTCATCCTTGAAAGTCACTTTTTTGGTTTTATTTCTTTCATCGGTAGAAAATATCTTATCAAGGGTCAGAAATATCTTTTCTACAGATAAAGATTATTTCATGTTATCAAGCAATACTATTTTATTGGCTCTATCTACGAACATAGATATATTTTAAGGAAGAGAAATAATGTACCATTCAATTTTCACATTAGTACCGGGTCTGGAGGTCTATGGGATTTTGTTTAACAATTTTTTAAACCTTGAGTTAAAGTCATTTATTTTCTCATTTAGGTTGGTCTTGAGATTTGACAAATCATTAATTAAGGTTTCAGTTGTTCGATCATCTCCAAATTTCATCAAAAAATTCTCCTCAAAAATATCCCAACTTGTAATTGATCTAGTAGGAAATGAGAAATACCAAGACCTATAGATCCTTCAAATGTGTAAGGAATAAGTTTGCAAGCACAATCCTCTTCTGAAATTTCATTAAGATTAATGGATAACATAAAATTATGAAGGTGTTCTTATCTAGGAAAACCATCATCTAGATTAAATTTAGGTAACCATCTATCTGGATGTTTAGGAAGGGGATATAATGGTGTTTTCATTTCAACTGCCCCTGGGTTATTCCATGGCCGAATAGCCATCCTTTGAGGAGTGTGGGTCCAATAGTAGTTGTGCTTGAAGAAGAGGTTGCAGATGGATTTATTATTGAAGATGATGGTCCTGTAGTACTGGTTGTTTATGAGGGAGACTTTTGAGTGGCTATGGGAGAAAGAGGATGATAGGAAGAAGGTAAAGGAGTCTGAGAAGAAACATGATTGAGAGGAGTTTGAGGTGGAGAAGTGGAAGTAATATCACTAGCTGAAGATTCTACTTCTGAAGTATATTTCTTTCTTCGATGAGTGGGTAATGGAAATTCAAAAGGTTTGATTCCAAGTTTCTCACTCTGAGATATAGTCAAAACCCCAAAAGATTTAAAGGGTGAGGAAATAATTCCTTCAGAAAAATAAGATTTTGAAAGATTTTATATAGATATGGAAATTCCTTCCAATCTCTGAATTAAAGTCTATAGTGATCCAGGAGGATCTGGCTTCAATGCAAATCGATAGCGGGGTCTAGTCAGCTTTAGTTTGTTCGACGTCTAGTTCATCTTCAACGTTTAGTTCGTCTTCAGTTTGTCCTCTAGTGTTCAGATGAAAGTTACTTCTTCATGACATTTTATGATTGGTGTATGTCGGTTCATGATTGTGTCAAATGGTGACAACATTATGTAATGGTCCTAAATAAAACTAAGCTATGGTGAAAAGATGTAAAAGGTTCTAAGACCTAAGTATTAAATCTTGGTGAAGAACCTATGTACCTAAGTCCTAAACACATAGAAAAACATTAGTCTTAGACACATGGTGGTAAAAAACATTGTAAAACTATCTACGGAACTATACATATAACCTTATCATAAAATTTGTATTAAACTAATGCAAATGTAATAAAACAAAATTATTAATCGCAGAGCAGTTAGACTGTGTCAGAACCATATCCATGTGAGTGAACAAAGCTAACTATGACAGTTAACTGTCGATGTGACTAAACCACAACTGCGTCGGAGCCCAACCTTAACAGCTGACCGCAACCGCCAGAGTCACAACTGGCATGTGATCAGAAATCCTATCGTCAGGGCAAAGCTGCCAGGGCTTCCAGTTCCAGTTCCTTTGCGACCATGGGAAAAATGGGTATGGTCTTGGATGATTATGTGTCTCCAAACTGGATTAAGTAGTTAGAAGTGTATTGTAGAATTAAGAACACTTCTGATGAAATAACAAAAATCCAGTTAACTACTCTTAGGATGGGGGAAACTGTTTTAATATGGTGGGAGAGTAAAACACAAATAGTTTTGAATCATAAAGGTAAATTCATATCCTCACGCGTCTAATATTTTAAAAGATCTCAGGAAACAATTTTATCCATTGGAATACATGCAACAAGCTATTATTGATTGACAACATTTGCGGTAAGGTAAGGGACAAAATGTTCAGGACTTTACTTAGGAGTTTTGATGCAGGAGCATTAGACCCGAGACAATTTTTGTACATAAATAAATGTAGGAGGGGGTCTTATGTTTTGTTTCCCTATGTGAATATTCATAGTTGAGTTATTTTAAATAAATTAGGAAGGAAAATATTGTAACTTCCCGAATGATTGATGGGCACCCGAAGAGATAGTCAGTCTTGGAGGCTAGTCTAATTGGAATTGTAGGAAGTTGCAGAGTCTGTGAGTCATCAAGGAATTGAATCGATTCCTTGTAGTTGTATAAGAATGAACCTTTGTGACAAAGTCGGGGAGACCTACACAGGAAGGGCTGCACAAGCCTGCACCTGTACTTGCAGATAGCTGCATAGGAAAGGAAGAAGGCCATCAGCTTGAAGATCTGGCCAGTCAGTAATTGTATGTTAATTCATTGTATAAACAAGAAATGTTCAGTATATCTGCGCTTGTGGATTCAATCCATGTTTGAATATATAACTGTTTTGCTTAAATGAGTTCTGTGTGAATATATGCGTGCATCCCGGTGGAGAATAAGCGAAATCTGTGATAATTAAAAAAAACCCTGTGATGACATAAATGTGCTCTGTGTCCAGTTAGCAGGATAGATATAAATATTGTTGACATGGGCGAAGAAATCGAAGGACGGACGAAGATTTATACCAGAAGTGCTGAAGAAATATAAGCAGGCGGAAGTAAAGCAAAAAGGTGGGTTGAATTATATAACGGAACCTGGAGAGGCGGAACCTTGACCGGAGAACAGTGGAAGGGGTGAAAACCACGAGCGGTTTCACAGAGGGCGGATTTCCCATTCCGCACCACCTTTCAACCGTGAGGTGGTTTTACAGATTTCGCAGTGATTCCATTGATCATACGCCATGTGGCTAGGCCACTATTCAAATACCACTCGTTAATCTGTGCCTTCGCGCGTCAACTATCGAACCAAGAAGCCGAGCGAAATACACGAGAACCGTTGATTCGGAGGAGGGCAATCGGACGACGTTCAGCTGGCGGAGATGCGCAAAGTTTAATGGAGGAACCCGGAGGTTAAGCAAGGTACGACGCGTCCATTTGATTAAATTGTGGGCCCGACGGGGTCATGTATATATATGAAATTGGTTTATAAAGGTTATTCGACGTGATATTAACCTTAATATAAGGTCTGACGGAGCCATGTGTAAAGAGTTGGTTTATTAAAGTTAGCCGATGCATTATGAGGGCATATATGGAGATATTACGATAATTTACGTGGATTAATATATGTAAGTGCCGAGGGTAATTTATATGGTTCAAATAATGTTGCATATGAAGGTTGTAATGCGAAGTTGGTGCATAGGTATAGGCAATGGACTGTCGGGATATAACTATAGAGGGATGTTGAATTTATATCTTAATTCTATGAATTAAGATATTAAAATAAACCAGACTTATTTGAGAAGATTGCCAGCGTGGAATAAGCGAGATTTTCAGTTTGGAAATGAAAGTTTGGGATGTATTTACACACAGTCAAGAGAAATATTAGAAGTTAGTGGGAATGTGGGTGAAGCGGGGTTACCCCTGCACCAAAGTGGTATCAGAGCTAGAATTTAATTAGCTCGTTGAAAAGTTTATTTTGGACATGCACATGTACTGAAACATAAAAGAATAGTTGATATTTGAATCTGTTTGACAGAGGAAACTACAGATTTTATTTGACATACAGTGAAGGTCTCCAGATGAGCAGAATCTAGATTGGAAGACAGAAGATTGTAGCAGGTAGATGCAGTGCAGGTGAAAAGAGGAGAAAAAGGAAACAAGATCATGCAGGGGTCTTGAGAGGTAAGAGAGTGAGCCTGGTATTCAGCTAGAGGCTGGATAAGGAGGAAAATTGTAGTGTTCTCGAGAGAAGATGAGCCTTATTTGAACTCTGGTTGGAAGGATTTTTTTGCAGAATACAGAGTGCAGACAATTGAAGACATCTCAGCAGAAGTAGATCACAAGCTTTGAGAGCAGTGATAGAAGAGTCCAACAAGGGATTCTGAGTGCATAAAGAGTGTGGCAGAACCTGAAACAATTCCCAACTGAGGTTGGATAAAAGAAGAAAAGGGGTGTTCTTGAGAAAGTTGCAGAGTGAAGCCTAGAGAGCAGAGAGAGTGCTCAGGAGGTTCCAAAGAAGAGGGGACCAGTACTTGCCAAAAGCCGGAGCTCAGGAGAGAAGCTTGGTGAGGTAAGTTGTAGCAAGAGAGCTTGCTGTTGTAGAGGCTTAGTGCAGCTTGTGAGTGAAGAACTCCTAGAGAAGAGAATGGCTACTGAGGGCCATAGCAGAGACTGCAGAGATTGCAGAGGTTCTGAGAGAAACCACAGCAGAAGAGTGTGGGAAGATGCCAAAGCAAATGGCATGAGGAAGAAGAAATCCACCGATGAAGAATTGCAGAAAGAATTAGTTGAGATCAGAAAAGAGTTTAATGAACTGAAGAGAAGGATAGAAGAAAGCCAGAGAGTTGGTTGGTTCATGAAGAAGAATATAAAGTGGAAGAGGCTACAAAGGAAGAAGGAGCAGATGATGAATGCTCAGAAGGAGAAAGAAATACTCAGAGTGATTGAGTATCTGGAGAAAGACTTGGAGACTGAAGCTTCAAGTGGGACCAAGGGGTCCAAGAGCCTTACATCTGACATATTTTGTATGATTGTAGGAACAGAAGGTGAGAGAGAGCAAACTGCTGATGTTGTCACTAAGGAAGAAAATGGAGCAGCTACATGTTTTGAGGATGTCCATGCACAGTTGGAGAAAGATTCTGCTTTTTGACATATTGGAAGTAGAAGAGATTTAGTTTGTGATATTGGCCAGAAGCTAGAAGTTGAACAGCTTGAGGACTCTGGAGAAGAGACCATTGAAGAATCTCTGGGAAAGATAGAAGACTTGGAACAACAGAAATATTTGGTGACCAAATCACCAACTGAGACCGTGGGGTCTTATGTTTTTGCATCTGACAAGTTGTGTGAGAATGCAGGTGTTAATGAAGGTAGTTCACATGATGAAAATGTGACAGATGAAGTTGATTGTTGCCAAGTAAAGTATGATGAGTATCTTTCAGATGAAAAACAAATTGAACCACTGCAGCAGAAGGAATTCATTAATTCCTTATTTGGTAGAGGAGACTGTTTCAATGGGGATGATGATGATGAGCTTGTCATTAATGCTGATAATGACAGGCTGCTTTTGTTAAATGGCCATGTGGAGAATGATGGAAAGGTAGCTGGAGTCTTTGCAGAGATGGGAAATCAGGATTCCATTCTGATGAAGGTAGAGGAGATAGTGACAGCAGGAGAAAATGAAGATGTTGAGGATGTTCTCTTGGAGGAGATGCCAAGATTGTGGCATGAGCAGAGGATAGAACCACAGAGAGAAGGTGTTCAGATGGTAAGGACAGAAATGATTGAAGATGGGAGAGTTCATTTTTATGAGCTGGAACAGAAAGACATCCTTGAAGGGGATGGTGCAGAAGAGAGACTGGCTGATAGTCTCAAGAAATGTTTGAAGATTTGGAATCAGCATTCTAATGTGCTGATGGAAGAGAAAAGAAATTTGGGACAGTATACTGAGGTGCTTACAGAAGAAGGAAAGGCTTTGAGGCCTTGTGAATTTTGTTTTTACAAATGTTTGAGGAGTGTAGATCCTGTTGATGCTGAAGGATAATTGACAGCATGGGGCAGTCAATTGAAAGAGAAGGAGAATTCTGTGGAAGAATTTAAACCATGGAATGGGGAAATTGAGCTGCTGGAGAGTATTCTGAATCAGCAGGATTCCTTACAAGAGAGAAGACCTCAATTTCATAATTGGGGGCTGCAAAATGAGAAGACACAATGGGATGGAGATAGAAAAGAATTGCTGATTGAATCATCAGTAGGGACCATTGGGTCTTGGGGTTTTGGAACTAAGGAAGTGGCTATGTTGACAGGCAAGGCAGAAGACAATCCATCACTTGGAATTGTATTAGAAGAAGAAGAGATATTGCAAAATGAGGATGAGCAGCTGAATGAAGATGAGACAGCCATGTCTCATGGGCAGGAAAATATTTTTGCTATTGATAGCAAGGATGAATTGGCTTGTTCGAATAGCCAAGAGAAGATTGAAGAGAAGATTGTATGGTAGACTGTTGGGGCTGCTACAACAAGGGAGAATCAGAGTTCCACTCTGACAGGAGATGAAGGTACAGTGGCTAGAGAACTTGGTTTGACTGCTGGAATCAATCAAGAAGGAGGAAGGCCATTGCTGAAGATTGCCAAGACAAAAGAAGAAGATGTTGAACTTGAGTTGCAGCATGGAGAAGATTTGTTTGGCTAAAGGAGATGGCAAGAATGTTTGCTGAAGGTATTCAGAAAAGGAGGTGAAATGCCAGAGCAGCAGCTTGGAGTGTTGCTGGAGAGAGTGCTGAAGCAACAAGATGAAGTGTTGCCAGCAGAAGAGCATAAGTTTTACTGTTGCAGAGAGGACATGGATGATTGGGTGGCAGTAAGCATAGGAGATTGGGCAGCAGTAAGAACTGAAGGGATGAGAATGCAGCAAATAGAAGCAAGCATCCTGCAGTCAGAGGAAATATTAGACAAAGAGATTGAATTTGTAAGGAGACTGATGCAGAAGATGCCTCAGAGGAGAACAGCAACAAAGAAGCAGGGAATTGGCAGCAGCAAGAAAGAGACAGTCACTGACTGTGAGAGCATAGCAAATGGAAAGCTACAGCCCAAGGTATGGCAGCCAGGAGGAATGCAGAAGAAGAATGCTGCAACAAATAACCAGTTGCAGAGCAGAGTATGGGATCCAGGCAGATAAAGATGAAGCACATGATCAGGAGATCATGAATCATTTGAACCTGGGGAGTCTGATGCAGGAGAATTAGACCCGAGACAATTTTTGTACATAAATAAATGTAGGAGGGGGTCTTATGTTTTGTTTCCTTATGTGAATATTCATAGTTGAGTTATTTTAATTAATTAGGAAGGAAAATATTGTAACTTCCCGAATGATTGATGGGCACCCGAAGAGATAGTCAGTCTTGGAGGCTAGTCTAATTGGAATTGTAGGAAGTTGCAGAGTTTGTGAGTCATCAAGGAATTGAATCGATTCCTTGTAGTTGTATAAGAATGAACCTTTGTGACAAAGTCGGGGATACCTACACAGGAAGGGCTGCACAAGCCTGCACCTGTACTTGCAGATAGCTGCATAGGAAAGGAAGAAGGCCATCAGCTTGAAGATCTGGCCAGTCAGTAATTGTATGTTAATTCATTGTATAAATAAGAAATTTTCATTATATCTACGCTTGTGGATTCAATCCATGTTTTAATATATAACTGTTTTGCTTAAATGAGTTATGTGTGAATATATGCGTGCATCCCAGTGGAGAATAAGCGAAATCTGTGATAATTAAAAAAAACCTTGTGATGACATAAATGTGCTCTGTGTCCAGTTAGCAAGATAGATATAAATATTGTCGACATGGGCGAAGAAATCGAAGGACGGACGGAGATTTATACCAGAAGTGCTGAATAAATATAAGCAGGCGGAAGTAAAGCGAAAAGGTGGGTTGAATTATATAACGGAACCTGGAGAGGTGGAACCTTGACTGGAGAACAGTGGAAGGGGTGAAAACCACGAGCGGTTTCACGGAGGGCGGATTTCCCATTCCGCACCACCTTTCAACCATGAGGTGGTTTTACAGATTTCGCAGTGATTCCATTGATCATACGCCACGTGGCTAGGCCACTATTCAAATACCACTCGTTAATCTGCGCCTTCGCGCGTTAATTATCGAACCAAGAAGCCGAGCGAAATGCACAAGAACCGTTGATTCGAAGGAGGGCAATCGGACGGCGTTCAGCTGGCGGAGATGCACAAAGTTTAATGGAGGAACCCGGAGGTTAAGCAAGGTACGACGCGTCTGTTTGATTGAATTGTGGGCCCAGAGGGGTCATGTATATATATGAAATTGGTTTATAAAGGTTATTCGACATGATATTAACCTTAATATAAGCTCTGACGGAGCCATGTGTAAAGAGTTGGTTTATTAAAGTTAGCCGACGCATTATGAGGGCATATATGGAGATATTACGATAATTTACGTGGATTAATATATGTAAGTGCCGAGGGTAATTTATATGGTTCAAATAATGTTGTGTATGAAGGTTGTAATGCGAAGTTGGCGAATAGGTATAGGCAATGGACTGTCGGGATATAACTATAGAGGGATGTTGAAGTTATATCTTAATTCTATGAATTAAGATATTAAAATAAACCAGACTTATTTGAGAAGATTGCCAGTGTGGAATAAGCGAGATTGCCAGTTTGGAAATGAAAGTTTGGGATGTATTTACACACAGTTAAGAGAAATATTAGAAGTTACTGGGAATGTGGGTGAAGCGGGGTTACCCCTGCACCAAGTTTAGGAAGAAAGCATTGGCATTTGGTATTCCTTTGGATACACTTTGATGAAGTGTGTCTTCAAGCCATACATATTGAATTAGGTGGCATACCATTCAAGTTTTCACCAAAGGCATCCAAAAAGTTGGAAATCAAGGATTCCAAAGACAACAAGAGGAAGAGAAATTCAAAGGGAAAGAAAACAATGACAACTCAGAAGGAAGGTGAAAGACCTACCTGTACTCACTGTAAGAGGATCAGACATGATGAAGCTAGATGTTGGAAAATTCACCCAAAACTCAGAACAAAGAAGTTCTAGAAAAATAAAGGTGAAAATAAGGCTACGAAAACAATCCAACAAGATCTAGGCCCTGATTCAGGTGATGAAAGGAAAATAACCACAATGGTTTCAACAGGTAAATTTTTTGACTCTAGTTAAAGCTCAAGTACTTTTGCTTCTTCTTCAAACATTAATCATCTGGATGAGGATAAAATATTTGAACTATTTCATATAAGGATAACTTCTAAGCACATGAAAATAAATACATTGTTTGACAGTGGTTCAGAGGAAAATTTAATATCTGAATCATTGGTTAAGAAATTGGATTTGGAGACACAGAATCATCCAAGACCATACCATCAGAAATTGGTTTGTACATGCCAATTCCAGTTCCTTTGTGACCATGGGACAAAATTTCCATGTCTTTTGACGAAGGAATTCATATATCCAGGATAGGACATGATTACATGTATGTCGTGGTTGATCGATTCAGCAAGATGTGCATTCTTGTTCCATGCAAAAAGTAAGTGACTGCAGAACATACGACACATATTTTCTTTTAACAGGTATGGGTTCATTTTGGGTTACCTACTTCAATTATTTTTTATCGAGATACTCACTTTGTAGGAGAATTTTGGTCCACTTTGTGGGGGCTCGTGGACACAAAGTTGAAGGAGAGCACAAATTTTCATCCACAGACTGATGGAAAGATAGAAGTGGTGAACAGGATAGTGATACGTATTCTCCGAGGTTACTGCAGTAAACATCATAAGTTGTGGGATGAATCTTTACCTTATGTGCAACATGCTTACACTTAAGCCTTACATTCTTTGACTAATCGATTGCCATTTGAAACATGTTTTGGGTATCTACCTAGGTCACCGATGGACTTCTTGTTCGGTGAAGAAGATAAAGTGAATGGACTCGATGATTCAAATAAATTAGTCAAGTTCATTCAACGGATACAACAGATACATGAAGTAGTGCATGATCAGTTAGAGAAGAGCCAGGCCAAATAAAAAATGTGCCACTACAAACATCGAGTTGACCATCATTTTCAGGTCAACGATCATGTATGGTTGTATATCAATAAAGACAGGTTGAAAGGTGAAGGTAAGAAACTGAAACCCATGAGGTATGGTCCTTTCAATATTGTGGAAAATATTGGAAATAATGCATTCCAGTTAGATTTACCTCCTTACCTACACATTTATTCAGTTGTGAATGTAGAAAATCTAAAGTTGTATGGACCTCCGATGATCATTGGTCTCGAGGAAGATACACAGATTCCTAGTGTTGATGGTTTGGCACCTGAGTATATGAATGAGTTGCAGGAAGATACCATCTTGGATAAGAAGGTTTGAACTTACAGGCGAGGAGATGTTGAATATCTATGAGTAGGACTCAAGGGCATGAATCCGATCAAGACGAGGTGGATGGAGATCAGAAAAGTGAGGGAGCTATACCCTCATCTAATGTCTACTTAAATAAAACTTTTGTGGTCCAAAATATTTCAGGTGGAGAGGATTGATTCAGGAGGATCTTGCTTCAATGCAGATTGACAGTGGGCTCCAGTCAGCTTCAGTTTGTCTGACGTCTAGTTCATCTTCAGCGTTCAATTAGTCTTCATGTCATCCTCCAGTGCTCAAATGATAATAAATTCTTCATGGTATTTGATGATTGGTGTATGTGGGTTCATTATTGTATCAAATGGTGACAAAATTATGTAATGGTCCTAAATTAAACTAAGCTATGGTGAAAATTTGTAAAAAATTCTAAGAACTAAGTCTTAAACCTTGGTGAAGAACCTATGTACCTAAGTCCTAAACACCTAGAACAAAATTAGTCTTAGACACATGGTGGTAAAAAACATTGTAAACCTAGCTACAAACCTATACACATAACCTTATCATAAAATTTGTATTAGACTAATGCAAATGTAATACAACACAGTTCTTAACCGCAGAGCAGTTAGACCATGTCAGAACCATATCCATGCGAGCAGACGGAGCTAACCACTATAGTTAACCACCGATGTGACTAAACCACAACCACGTCGCAACCCAACCTTAACAGCTGACCGCAATTGGAGGAATCATAGCTGGCATGTGATAAAAAAGGCAACCGTTAGGGCAAAGCCATCTGGGCCAGACCGCAAGGTGTCAACAGGTGGTTAGACTGTGCGTAATCACATGTAGCTGTCCTAACCTCCGCGCTATTAAATTGACCATAAAAGGATATTTTTAACATAAGGTCTAAAAGTGGGTTTTCGGAAGTTGTAAATATCATTAATTTAAAACCACCTTGCACCTAATGCACTAGGTGTACACATGTGATAAGACCGAGACCCATTCTCATCTAAACCACCATAAATGTAAAACCATATGCCATGTTTGGAGCTCGAGACAACATATTTAACCTTTGAATTTTCTTCATGAAGGGAAAGTGTGATTTTTTATTCAGTTTCTAAGGGACATAGGCAATTTTGTTTTCAACAGTGCTAGGACGTCTGGAGGCAGAATCAAGAACCGAGACAAGCGTTGGAAATCTAGGAGAGAGAGATTTTTTTTTTCAGTGACTAGACGTGCCTACGAGCACGACCAGTTTGGTGTTTTTTCTATGTAAATAACTCCTCGAATTAATCCTAATAAAGCAAATGCCCATCTTGAAAGCAGGCCCAGAGATGTAGTCCACCAGGGATGAACTTTGTATTCAATGTTTGTTGTCTCTGATCTCTTTTTTTTTGCTGCAATTTCATTCTTAATATGCTTCTAGTTTAATCATAAATGCATTATATTTCCTTCAGTATTCCACATTAATCAGTTCATTTAAAAATCAATTCATTGATGGAAATTAATCAATTATACTTTAGCACTTAATTTCGATCACATTCAGATCATATAGCTCAGGTTTCTCTGAAACTGGATTTGTCAGAGTGGAAGTATGTAATTTTTGTTTTGGAATTGAGGTAGGAGATTGAGTGGCTGAGTGAACGACTTCAGATCTAGAGATTGGAGATTTGGAATGTGATCTTGAAGTTGGTGGGGATTTTGAGGGAGAACTAATCTTTGGCTGGCATTTATATTTCACAGAAAACTTTGTTTCCATTCATAGTCTGATGGCCCTCCTAGCACAAAAATTGTTGAGTGCTCGAAATGTCTGCCTCAACATCGGGGAAAACCACCTGGTCGGAACATTAGAGCAGATCCTTTTCCATTTGTTTTGGTAGATCTGACTACATTTGTGGGATAAGTTTCTTGTTTAAATAAAACTATGGAGGATGGGATGCAAATATAATGGTTTTTATGTGATTAAGACTTGAAAAAAATAAATACTTAAAATTAATATTTATCCAGGGAAAGCTTATCTATAGATATATGATCTAAAAATATTCATAATTAATATGATAATATAGATCACCAAATGATTATGAAGTTAAAGGAGCAAATGATAACTAAATTTAATTAAATAGTTAATTGAATTTGCTGATAAAACTTATCACATATATAAGATTTTGTTGTTTATGCATACAATATATAATTCCAATCACACATATCAATAGTGAAAATGTATGTTTGTTGTAACACATATATGATAAACAAAAACGAAAATGCCATTTAACTCTTAAAAAAATAAATAACACACAGATAGTAGTATCTGATATATCATTACTCTGCTCATGAGAAAAAAAACAATGGTTCAACTTTCTATTAAGAGAAACTTAAGTTACAATAGTGCAAACAAAATCCTTATTTCCAAAATTCAGAACCCCTTCTCTTTGAAACATGGAAGTGATTTATATTTCATTATAGAAGTGTAAATATAGAAAATAATAAAAGAAACTTAAGCAGTTTGAACAAATAACACTAAAATAATCTCAAAGAGATATATTTAGAATTTTTTGTGACAAATTCTGTAAGTTTGTGAAGAAGACTTTTCTCCCATTCGTTGATGCAGCTCATAGATGTCTATCATGGTCTTTAATTCAGGTAGAGTCTTCGATTGGATCCACATATGGCTTATAAAAACTGCTTCCTTTAACATTGGAAACATGTGATTGGTGGTGGTGGATAAACATATGAGTATTAACCACTGAAAATGTGGTTTGACTAGATAGTTCCAATGTCTTTATAAATTAATTTTAGCAAGTTTTTCTATAATGTCTGCTCTTTTCTTGGATGCCTCCTCCCATGTTTTAGTAAGCGGTGTAATTTCTGGAAGATATGGAGATAATGTTTTCCTGGAATAAACTATTAGTAATTGACCCAATTAGATTATTTGAAATGTCTCTCACTTGGAATACTTATGCTTCCGCTTGCTTGAGACAAAATTCCCACTCTTTGAAGACAATTTGTTTATGTGATTCTTCAATTCGAGGAATATTTACTAATATTCCTTCTGCACTGTCTTTCCAAGTGAGAAAGTTGGAAATTTTTTCTTCAACATCATCAAATAATTCCTGATATCTGCCAATTGATTAACCAGAGAATTGGCTGTGTGACATAAATCATGAATAATGGGAAATCCTTGACAGAATAAAATATGTTTTTGAGCAAGAAGAGTATTTAACTCTTTTTCTTCCTTTTTAAACTCTGACAATTCAGGATTGACACATAGCTGCTCAATTGTTCCCTGTAATTCCTGTATTAGTGTGTCTTTGGTCTTCAAATTAGTTTCATGTTGAACCTTAAGGTCATCACAATTATTCTAGAGTTCATTAAACTATCTTTTCCATTGATCGGAAATCTTTTGTTTTCAGTCTCAAGATTTTGTTCTAAATGCACAATTATATCTTCTTTTTCTTTCAACAATTGTTGCGCTTCAACATCTTTATCTATGGTTTCCGAGGCATAGGCTCCTATGAATTGAGTTAGTCTTCCTAATTCATTTGTAGGGGTAATCAAAGAGCCTTTCAATACTACATCAAAAGAAGCATTTCAAGGAACTAATGCCTGGGACTGATCAACTTTTCTTTTCTTTCTTTGTCTTTTGAAAAAAAAATTGTGCTAAGGACTGTAAAATATATCAAGGGGGGGGAATTTCTTCTACCCTTAATACAACTTCGGAAGTTAGGAAGGGCGGTATGATTTCAATATTATTAGTTTCTAAAGGCTTATTCGAAGCCTTTGGAGTCTTTTCCAAATATTTAGAAGTGTTTGGAAGCTTGTTTTGTACGTAAGTTTCCAAATATTGAGGCTTTGTACCTTGGATAACCTGATTAAATTGTTCCCATATCCAATCAAGCTCAGTATTAGTCAGAAGGTCTTCAGTCTGAGAAGAAGAAGAGACAATTTTTTCTTTGGTTGAGAAGCCTAAGTAGATTGTGTAAGATCAACTACTACATTATCAACAAGAACTATTTCTTCCATAGAAACACTTAATGAATCTAGAGGTACATTCCGTAATCTACAAGCTCTGTACTGTGTGAATTGCACCATTTTTCGAGGAGACAAACTCTTCTATGCTTGCTTTATAACCATTGAATAAGTAGGCATATTTTCAAACAAATCATCAAATATGTCTGACTCATGGACGAACTGTCTAATTCTTGATGTTGTTGTAATATTCTTGACATTTGGATGAGGATCATACTGTCTATTAGGCATGGTAGGAAAATTAAGTTCATGAATATCCTTAATTTCTAGAAGAACATGCTTGTAATTATCCAGGGAAATATACCACACTAGAGAGGAAAAGGACACATATTTTTATTAGATTATTTCAATACTTTAGAAATCCCATTTACTACAGCCTTATAGGAAATTTCTCTAGCTATAAGCTTATCAAGATCAAATAACAGTAAAAAATGAGGATTGAATAGGATTCCAAAGACTTGGATATATGTAAAACATGATTCACCGAACTAATTCCCTATTCAGAGTAAATAGGTTTCACCTTATGGGGATAACCAAGGGGAATATTTGCTAAATATAATGAAATGAATGGGAAAAATGAAATATGGAATATTTTGTAGATATGAGGTAGGTATTTTGCATCCTAAAGGAGTTCATAGTAAATATGAATTGGAGTTGGGTTTTCTATAGTCCATTTCCAACCCATAGAGGGAAATTCCATAGAAAAATATATGGAATCCATTATGTATGCGCTCATATAGAAGGGGGGAATTACATTCCCAGATACACTATGCTTGCTTCTAAAAGAAAGAATATTTGTGGCTAGTTTATATGAGAGTATATTTCCCTAGTCCATGATAAAACCCTCTGAGGTTGTGTCAAAAGGTGGATTCGACTGATCCTCAAATTTCTAAGTATTGGGTAAACCAAAAAGCCTACAAATCATAGCAGTTGCTTGAAAAAATAGATAAATAAGGGAATCAACAAAGTACTTACCCGATTCTTCCCACTTATGTTTATTAGAGTCTCTCCTCCATTTTCCGATTGGTTCTGATGGATGGTCATGTTCCTTGATGAAGGCCTCGACAAATTTCTTATCATACTTGGCCTGTGGCTCGAAAAAATTATATATTTTGGTCTAATATTCTCTAGAAAATGAACCAATAACTATTTTATTTGTAGTTACAAATTTCTTGTCAAAAATGCTTAGATTATCAACGACCTATCGAATCATATTTGTGTAAGGAATAATTTTCGGCCTGGATTTAATTATGTGTAGGAAAGATTGGATAAGTCACTATAAGTGGAATTTTAAATTGATTCACAATCATTAGCTGTTACAATCATCGTAGTAAAAACATTCTTTTCCTCTTCTAAGTTATTATACATGGCTTCCCATGAGGAATTCCCGTCGTCTATAGAACAAATTGTATTAGAGAATAGTCCTGGATTTTGCTATTTTCCTCAGGAATTTCAACTGTGGGAATAGGAGGTGGTTGTTGTGCTCCAGTTTTATTCTTCCCCTTACTAGATTCAGACATTTATTAATTGGTATGATGGTCAGGAATAGACTATACCAAAGCACAAGAGTGAGCAATAGACTTAACTCAGACAATAAAGAAATAATGATGTTCTTAACAACTACTTTTCACTCGCTTAAATGCATCTTTTGAGAAGCTCAAGGAAAAATGATTGAAAAGGATTCTATTATCGAAAACATAAATTAACCACTTTCTATCATTCAATGCAGAGGCATGATTTCACATGGGTGCGTGACAAATCAACATATCGGAAGGAAATATCGGGAGAATTCAATAGTGTGCATTTTAAAACTTACGATAAAACATAGCTCTAATAAAAGAAAAACCTTGATTGTAACGAACATGGGAGAAAAGGCAGGAATTTATATCGGAGGTTTTATATCGATGATATAATTATCGGGGGTTACAAGAAATTTTCTCGTGATATAAAGTTCCAATGGTAGCAGATGGATATCAAAGATAGAATTTTCGAAGGTGAATGGCATGAATTGTCGACAATAAAGGTATTGGGGGGATTTTTATCACAGCTTATAGATATTAGAGGTTTCGTAAGGTCTGATATGATAGGTGGCAGTTGTAGGGCCAACAATTTCTTATAATATTCTTTTATAAAGTAAATCATTTTCTCAAATAATTCATCAGGAGAATTTCAACGGGAATGATTTTATCATAACTTTCTTAAACAGAAAGTTACGATATATTGTGAGTCCAATATAGGAAAGCTTCCCATAATCTATTATTTTTTTGTAATAAATTTCTTATTGGGGTTACAATTTATCACAACATTATGAGGGTTAATCCTTCTGATATTTGAGTTTGATAAGGAAATATTCAAAGACTTAGAGATTTAATAACAACCTTTTAAAGATATCTCATTTTATTTATAGAAAGACAAGGTCCCCATTTTTTATTATATAACTAAAATAAAAATAAATGGGGGGTTGTTGGTTACTACAACACTCGGTCATAACCCTAGTTAATTTCTTTGTAGGGTTTTCTAAATCAGCTGACACGATCACAATATACATGCTTATCTATTTTTTGTTGCAATTTTGCATTTTGTTGCTTGAGGATTGCCAACTCTTGATTTGTTCCCAACAGTTCTTTTGTCAAAATTTCCTTTTCTTTCTCCACCCGATCCAGTTCAGGTGTATGGACATGTTCAACTACAAACATCTTTAATTTATTCCTCAATGTTTTAACTTCTAACTTTGTACTTTGCAGCAAGGCTTAAATCGTTATTCTGGCCTCATGATTTACTTATAGTATGATGATTAAATCCTTGATTCTTCATTTTGGATATGTAGGGCTTTGGAATTTTCCTTATCCTCTTTAAGTTGGTATATCACTTTCTCCAAGAGCGCTTTTGATTTATTAGCTGCCAAAGAAGACTTTTGAAGATCATTATAAATCAATTCACCTATTTGGTTATGTAGATTGATCTTGTCAAGCAGAGAAATTCCTTTAATATCCACAAACAAATTTATTATCTTGAAATATATGCCTAATGAATTTTTTTGAGAAATTGGATGAGTAAGAGATATTCTGAGCTTATTCCTTTCCAGGTCCATGATTGATAGGAATCTGGTATTGTAATTTGGGATTGATTGAGCCTCCAAATGTGTTGTAACATTTACCCTTACTTTTATATTTCTCTACTCAATTTTCGGTAAATATTTTGGAAAATCATCTAGGGAAGAAGCCTCCTCTTCAGTAGGAATTGGGGATGAAGGTGAACATCTTGTATCTCCTAATTGTACTTGAAATCCTACTTCTCTTGAGGGATTTTCAATCAATCGAAGCTTTAACTTCTCCTCATTTAACCTTAGATTTCTAGATTGTGAGCCTTCAATATCAACGTTCATAAATTTAAATGCATTCATCTTCAAGCCTTTTTCCTTAGGAAGAGGAATTTATACATCTATCTTCTACTGTGAACCCTCCATACCAAGATTTTCCAAGTTTTCCAACTTTGGTTTTGCTTCATGGGTATATGGAGTGCAAGTGATTTCCATTCTTCTTTTGGAAATGACTTGATGAGGATCATAATTCCATTTTTCTCCTTGTCCAAAACTAATTTTTTGCATCATATTTTCAAATTATTCTGTAGCATGTCTATTATTCACAATAAAGGGACCCACTGTTCTAAGAAATTTAAACAAGAAACCCTTATAAGCTAGGAAAAAATGAATCTGGTCCACATTTAGTCTCTGTCTGATAAATTCCAAAGAAAAAATTATCATTGGTGCAAATACAAGAAGCTTGTAGGGTGGAATTTCTACACCATATAACCTTATTTCTAAACAATCCTCCAAGATGTATCAATCACTAACTCTAAAATAGTTTCTCAACTATAACAAGGAGTTAGCTTGTGGAAGGATTCTAGGAGTAGGATGACCATTTATGATCTTATATACAACTGACATAAAAGAAGATATATAACAGGAAAATACTTCATTATTCTCTCTCCTAACAATACCAGTACAATTAATTATGGGATGCTTCTGTTTATTAGGATTAGCAATATTCAACCCCACATCAGTAAATTGGTCAACATGGGTGTATAGGAAAATATAGACAAGCAGAGATGGAAATTTGAAGCATCCAATGATGCTAAAATTATAGAATTGAAGGTTTATCGAGTGCTCCCAATAAGATGGAAGCTCTAATATAGTGTTTGGTTGTATCATTAGATGGAAAAACCCCAAAGGCTAGCAATTGATGATATTTGTATCATCCTTCCCTAATATTACCATAATAACTAAAATAATTGTTTTAGCAGTATCAAAAAATAAGGTTACGGGAAACTTGGTAATAGTTGAAGAAAGAGTAGAGTTGGGGGGGGGGGGAATGAGTTCAAATAGATTCTTCTTATTCTCCTCAAAAAGTGATTTATAAATGGTTAAAATAGAATCGTCTGTAAGTGGTATAACTATCAGAATTTGGAAAACATAGGGCTTGTTGAATTAATTGAGAAGAGACCTGTAAAATGTTCTCCCCTAAAGAATTCATCATGAAATTTCATTGGCGGTAAAGAGATGAAGTCAACCAACTGATAAAATTTGGGAAGGGATAAGTATGGGGAACAACAAAAACATCAATACTAGAATTAAATTATCGAAAGGTGTTCTTTGACTCAATTTGGCTAGAAAATAGGTTATTTCAAATTTGCATGAGGTCCAGTGATTATACAGGTTCAGAAATTTCCCTCTTTGTATCCATCAGAGGAATGTGTGTAGTTGACATAGACATAGCAAATTTCTTGGCCATTTTAGTAGTTTTCCTTTTAATTAAAAGTAGAGGAGATGGAGGATGTTATTACCTAGATAATTTGGAGGAGAGCATTGTAATTCTAACTCGAGAGCAATGTAGGTTATAAACCTCTACAGAAATTATCTGCAAAAAAATTCTTAAAATAGAAAATAAACAATAGAGAGAACATAAAACACAAAACAAATATACATAGAGATTTTTCCCTCGGATCCAAAATTAGGACTACCAACTTGATTTTTAATTATATTCCTTTTAGTGTTACAACACATATATACATGCCAAAGCATTCATAAACTCAAATCCATTAACCTTGGATTAGAACATAGTTGTAGTTCCCTTGACCAGATCTACAAAATACCAGGGGCCGAAAACCATCATGCCCCAAAACCATGTACAAACCCATGCAAAAAACCATAGGCGGGTCCTTCCACCTAAAATAGGGTCCATTTTTTATAGCAGCCTGAGGCTGCAAACCCAAAATCACACTCTCTATGCATATAAAAGTGCATTTCATATTTATGCTCCAATAAAATTCACAATCTGGGCAAACTTTAAAATACGGGGAAGCTATCTTTTAAACTCATGGTTATTAAAAACCAAATAATCCAGCCCAGATTCAAATCTATATGCGGAAGCTTTTCTAATTAAACCTTTATGGATGATACCATAGTCAAAAATCACCTTATGAATATTCAAATTTTAATATTCGAATTTCAATTAAAATCAATCTCAAATTTGGCTTTCACACTTACCAGCTCACCTTATCTTCAACCTTCGACTTTTGTTGAGAACCCAATATAATAATGGCCATGGCTTTCACATTCAACAATGTTTATATTACTACGAATAAAAGTTTGACTTTGATTAAACATAATATATCACCATATATTACATCCTTCAATTCATTGTTATGAAACAGTAGCGTATCTCGGCCGCCCTTCATTAATATATATTGGCCATTAAAACCTTCAAACCATTGGGTTAAAAACCCAATTGTCAACATAATAAACGTTCGGGTCCCACAGAATTTCGACTTACCTTGGTTTAACCTCCAAGAAACTTCATTATGCGAATGCCATTCGATCCTTGGATTGAATCATCCAATGGAAATTGCACTCATTCGATCTCCGAACTCTATCATCCAAAAATTATGCGAAATTCATGGTTTTTTTAAAAAACCATCTTTGCCACACGTCCTATGCTGGGTATTATCGCATGATTTCATAAGAAACCACTTACCAGATTTTTCTCAAGCAAAAATCATTATGGTTTCTGAAACCCGTCCTCACTATTTCCAACACATCGTTCCACCGTATTTAATTTCACGATTCCGCCTTCACTGTTTGTTTATTACAAAGGCGCAGTTCCTTTGAAATCACAACCCTACGCTTACAAACCAGTCACAACGGTTCAATTCTTTACTACGGCTTCTATACACTTGGAGTTTAATAAACCAATGAACCTCGCTTTGAATATCCGCCTTCTGGTTGCTCACAATTTCATTCTAACTCTTCGATTCCATTCTAATATTGCTTACTTCAACATTTCGAACAGGTTTTTAAAACAAACTCCCGATCATTCAATCAAAGCACCACACAACCCATTCATGAAATCAATCCTTTTCAATTTCGATGAGGCTCATTCCACAAACTTTCAATTCTCGCTTTCAGACAGTTTAAACTACCGAGATGGTTATAGAATGTATTTCATTCCATAGATTTTACATAGTAGAATTCGATAAACCCTCAAATCGAATTCAACCCTGATCTCATTTCACTATGGATACACAATAAGTTGTGTAACAACTCTTTCATCGAATACTGTATGTGAAAACAGTATTATGCCTCTGCACTGTATAAAATTTCATCAATAAGAAGAATTATGTTGTGAAATCGATCCATTCTGTGATCGATTCACACAATTATACAATCACCATTAAACACACAGACTTATACAATAAATTTTCACACTATATGATTCATAAATGAATACAAACTCAGAATCGAGTTTCACTTGCATACAAATCATTATTTACATAGGGTTTTTCCGGCCTGATATTCTGTATCAGTGGCCTTTTTCCTCTAATTTCCCGAAGGCTTACAGAAAAAACCCTGTTCCTATTCTACTCTCTCAAATATGTTTTTTAACGCCTTTGAGGCTTACATTTTATAGAAATGGTCCTAAATCTATTTTTGTTTTTCAGTTCCAGTATTTCCTCAACAATTCCCTATGAATCCTATTTAATCCCTAAGGATCCTCTTTCACCCCAAAATAATGAAACTAATTCTAAATTAGGATTTTAAATTAATTACTAAATCTCTAAATCCCTATGCACTCTCAATTCTCTCATGCCCTCAATCATTCGATAACATTTAAAATTCCTCACAAGATTTAATTAATTTTAATTAAAAATCACTCAAATCACTCATAAAAATCCAACTCCCTTAAAATCATAAAACCCCTAAGTTTTATTAAATTACAAGGAATTTATGTTAGCCTAATGCCCCTGCATCAGACTCCCAAGGTCAAAAGTAATCGGGATCTCCTGATCATGTGCTTGTTGAGATTGCAACAAGATGATGAGCTTAGTGGAAAGAAGTCGCCTTCACTAAGTGGGCCCGCAGGCTATTTTTGGCGCAAAGTCTATTTTTAGACTATGTCTATTTTTAGACATGTCAATCATATTCTATGAGTTGCAGGATGCTATTTGTGGATGGTTGGTAAAGTTAGAAAAATAGATGGACTTCTATTTTTAGACATACTGGGCGGAATATATTTTTAGATTGCCAGTCTAAAAATAGATATGTCGAATATTATTAGCTCTTAATAATATTTGGACTCTAAACATTATCTTATTCTCTTGGAGCACTTCAGTTAAGTGCACAGATGTGGCACAGGAGCTGACAGAAGGAATTACGCTATTCCTGAAGGTTAAGTGGAGCTATTGCATGGAGACTTCAGTTAGAACTCATGTGACAGAGTTTGGTGGAGTTATTGAGGTAGTTGGTGGAGTTGTGTTCAGTTTAACTCAGTTAGACACAACTGAGCTAGTTGTATCTAGTCTAACTGATTGATACACTAGTGAGAGTGGTGTGAATTAATTATAATTAATTCAATAATTTTTAACTCATTAATCAGCTGAAGAATTCATTAGTTAACTACAGTGCATGGACAGTTTCAGTGGAGACCAATGGAGAGGTAGGTGAAAGAGCAATGTGACTATCAGTTGTGACTATAGTGTTGCATGATTTGCAACACACAGTGGTTGGAGATGCCAATGAGGATTGCGTGAGCAAGGCTGGACCAATTCGAGTTCATTCAGACCCATTCTTCAGCAGTGATTGTACAATAGAGGCAGGCTAGCAGGTGGTAGAGATCGGTGCATGGAATTTGCTAGATCGAACCTGATTAGTGTGTAGCAATTGGAGATTGTATTGAGAGCTTGTGAGGAGCTTTGTATGATGATTGTTACACGATATCTATGACATATAATATACAGATAGTTGGGGGTTTTCAGCTTTAAGCTTTCCCATAAATTATTGTGTTCATATGTGTGAATTTTTATGGTTTTAATGTGTGCATGCAATTAATTTTAATTTCCGCAAGTAATGATAAATAGTAGAAGAGATTCTGTATTGTGCATGAAGTCAAATAGTGTGTGATCAGAAGAATCTCGGATGTATAATGCATTAGTTATATAATTTCTACAGTGCTTTTAATTCTTTGCCTCCTGGATCCCATACTTTGTTTTGCTGCTATCCATAAGTTGCATTATTCTTCTGTTGTACTTCTCCAGACTTCCATATCTTGTTTTGCAACTTGCCTTAAGCTATGATTTCACAATCTCTTCTTGTCTTTTCCTTGCTGAAATTTCTCTTCTTTCTTGCTGCTGTTTGCTTCTTCTGAGAAACCTTCATCATCAACCTTCTGATGCTTTCAATCTCTATGTGCAACTTATCTCGTGTCTGGAAATTACTCTGCCCACTGCTGCTGCTTTCAATTTATGTTGCTACCAATACTGCTGCTGTTGTTGTTGGCATTATTTTTACCTTTGTTGCTGCAGATGTTACCTTCTCGATTGTTGCTAACATTGTTGTCACTCTTGCGGATGTCGCCTCACATGTTGCTGCCTCCCAAACTTCCTGAATATCTCTTAAGATATCTCCCTCTGCAACATTATTTTTTTGTTCATCACCTGCAAATTTACTTTTAAAGAATAAATTATCATTTAATTCTCTACCTGCAGTAACATACTCATTCATTCTTATTTGTATACTAGTAAGCATAATTAAATTTTGCAAACTAGTATCTACTCCTATTTCTTTCACAACTTCAGGCATCTTTACTCTAGTGTTTGCAATTTCTTTCTCTAGTTCAAATTTTTCCAGCAACCATTTCAGCCATTCCTTTTGCACTCGTTTCCTCTCAAAAATTTCATCAATATGCTGCAATTTAGTTTCAGCATAACCCTCTTCTTCTTCCTTGAAAATCTTTAGTGATTGCCCTTCACCTTCTTGATTGATTCTAGCAATAAAATCAAACTTTTCAAACTCTGTACCTTCATCTTTTATCAGAATAGAATTCTGATTCTTCATCACTGTAGCAATTTTAAAATTCTGTCCTACAGTATTCTCTTGGTCAATCAGACAAGTCAGCTCCTCCTTGTCATCAACAGTAACAAGTTCCTTCATGACTGTTTCACCTTCTTTGGAATCTATGAATTCCTTCTCCTGCAACAACTTATCTTCATTCAAGACAACTCTAAGAGATGAATTGCCTTCTGTAATACCTGTAAACACAGTCAATTTTTCAGTTTCAAAATTACAAGACCTAATGGTCTCATTTGATGATCCATTCACCAAATCTTCTTTCTGCAGTTCCAAGTCTCTTTCAAGACCCAAAAAATCTTCATTGTCTCTCTCTTCTGACAACACATCAGTATGTTGTTTTGAGTTTCCATTTAACTTCTTTTTCAGCACATCAATATGTTGATTTACATCCTCTATGAAAATGTCAGCTAGTCTCTCCTTCTTTCCATCATCTGCTTCATGAATGTCTCTCTGCTTTGATTCACAAAAATGAACTTCTTCATTTTTCTGAATCATTCTTTTATCCTTACCCTCTGCTTCCTGACTATCATTCATGAAAATTTTCCTGCCTTTCTTCTTCAGCAAATTATCCTGTGCATAGATCCTCTGCTTCTCCAATTCTCTTCTCTGAAGATCTAATTTTCGATATAATTCCACAATTTCAATTGAAGTAGACTTTGGAAATTTCACATGACTTTCCATACCTTCACTTGTTCTTGACCAGTCATCAGATGGTCCTTCTTTCTCTGGTTCAATATTCTCCTGAATATTCTCATGAGATCCCTCTGTCTCCTTTTATTCCTGAGATCTTGCTATCTCAGCATTGATTTGAACATATTTAAGATTCAATTTTCTCTCCTAAACAAACTCTAAAGCTTGCTCATCATCCTGTGATGTACCTGCAAACATACACAACTCATTAGTTTTAAAAACACAAGATTTTTCAGTCTCGTTTGCTTCATCACGAACTTCTCCTTGAACAAATTTGCATTCCATCTTTGACTCAAACAATCTGAGTTCTTCCTTCCATAAGGAAATATTCTTTTACCTCCACTTCATCTGTAATGGTTGCCAAATCACCCTCTTTCCTTTCACTGGAAATATCCATCCTCCTCTTTGGTTTTCCTCTTCTTGCAACCATTCCTTTAGTACCTCTAGTTGTACTTTCATCACTGAAATCTCTCTTTCTCTATTCTTCATCTTATCTCTGTGGCATTCTTTAGAACCTCTTTGCTGATCCTTCATGATCATCTTCACCATGAGTTGTACTAAGCCTCTGCAACAACAAGCTCTCCTGCTGCCACTTACCTCACCAATCCCTTCTCTGGATTTGGTCTTTTGGCAAGCACTGGTTTCTGGAACCTCTTGAGCACTCTCTTCTGCTCTATCTAGGCTATATCTTCAACTCACCTTCTCTTGAGAACACTTCAGCTGCTCTCCCTATCCAACCTTTAGCTGGAATATTAGGTTTGCTGCCATCACCATCAAAATCATATCTGCAACCATAATTCTGCAATCATAATTTAAAATCAGAAAATTATCTCACCTTTAAGATCCTGCATGATCTTGTTCTCTTCATTTCTGCAAATGCCTGTTCACTGCAATTCTGTGTATTTGCTGCATATCAGCATTTAAAATCTGATCTCTTCTCCTCTCATCACACATGCCTTCAAATTTAATTAATTAAAAAAAATCTTCAATTCTCAACAGAGCCTTTCCTGCTCTGATACCACTTGATAGCAGTCTGAGGTTGCAAACCCACAATTACACTCTCTATGCTTATAAAAGTGCATTTCATATTTATGCTCCAATAAAATTCACAATCTGGGAAAAATTTAAAATATGCGGAAGCTATCTTTCAAACTCATGGTTATTAAAAACCAAATAATCCAGCCCAGATTCAAATCTATATGCGGAAGCTTTTCTAATTAAACCTTTATGGATGTTACCATAGTCAAAACTCACCTTATGAATATTCGAATTTTAATATTCGAATTTCAATTAAAATCAACCTCAACTTTGGCTTTCACACTTAATAGCTCACCTTATCTTCAACCTTCGACTTTTGTTGAGAACCCAATATAATAATGGCCATGGCTTTCACATTCAACAATGTTTATATTACTACAAATCAAAGTTTGACTTTGATTAAACATAATATATCACCATATATTACATCCTTCAATTCATTGTTATGAAACAATAGCGTATCTCGGCCGCCCTTCATTAATATATATTGGCCATTAAAACCTTCAAACCATTGGGTTAAAACCCCAATTGTCAACATAATAAACGTTCGGGTCCCATAGAATTTCGACTTACCTTGGTTTAACCTCCAAGCAACTTCATTATGAGAATGCCGTCCGATCCTTGGATCGGATCATCCAACGAAAATTACACTCATTCGATCTCCGAACTCTATCATCCAAAAATTATGCGAAATTCATGGTTTTTTTAAAAACCATCTTTGCCACGCGTCCTATGCTGGGTATTATCGCATGATTTCACAAGAAACCACTTACCATATTTTTCTCACGCGAAAACCATTATGGTTTATGAAACCCGTCCTCGCTATTTCCAACGCATCGTTCCACCGTATTTAATTTCACAGTTCCGCCTTCACTTTTTGTTTATTACAAAGGCGCAGTTCCTTTGAAATCACAACCCTGCGCTTACAAGCCAGTCACAACGTTTCAATTCTTTACTACGACTTCTATACACTTGGAGTTTAATAAACCAACAAACCTCGCTTTGAAGATTCGCCTTCCGGTTGCTCACAATTCCGTTCTAACTCTTTGACTCCATTCTACTATGGCTTACTTCAACATTTCGAATAGGTTTTTAAAGCAAACTCCCGATCATTCAATCAAAGCACCACACAACCCATTCATGAAATCGAACCTTTTCAATTTTGATGAGGCTCATTCCAAAAAATTTCAGTTCTCACTTTCAGATAGTTTAAACTACTGAGATGGTTATAGAACGGATTTCATTCCACGGATTTTACATAGCAGAATTTGATAAACCCTGAAATCGAATTCAACCCTGATCTCATTTCATTGTGGATACACAATAAGTTGTGTAACAACTCTTTCATTGAATACTGTATGCGAAAACAGTATTATGCCTCTACACTGTATAAAATTTCATCAATAAGAAGAATTATGTTGTGAAATCAATCCATTTTGTGATCGATTCACACAATTATACAATCACCATTAAACACACAGACTTATACAATAAATTTTCACACTATATGATTCATAAATGAATACAAACTCATAATCGATTTTCACTTGCATAAAAATCAATATTTACATAGGATTTTTTCGGCCTGATATTCTATATCAGTGGCATTTTTCCTCTAATTGCCCGAAGGCTTACAGAAAAAACCCTGTTCCTATTCTACTCTCTCAAATCTATTTTTTAACGCCTTTGAGGCTTACTTTTATACAAATGGTCCTGAATCTATTTTTGTTTTCTAGTTCCAGTATTTCCTCAACAATTCCCTATGAATCCTATTTAATCCCTAAGGATCCTCTTTCACCCCAAAATAATGAAACTAATTCTAATTTAGGATTTTAAATTAATTCCTAAATCTCTAAATCCTATGCACTCTCAATTCTCTCATGTCGTCAATCATTCGAGAACATTTACAATTCCTCATAAGATTTAATTAATTTTAATTAAAAATCACTCAAATCACTCATAAAAATCCAACTCCCTTAAAATGATAAAACCCCTAAGTTTTATTAAATTACAAGGAATTTCTGTTAGCCTAATGCCCCTGCATCAATTTTTTTTTTCTCGGGGCGTTGCCCCCCCCCCTATGACCCCCCCACTGCACCCAACACAAAAAACAAGGGGGGCTATCCCCCCTATGACCCCCCCACTGCACCCGACACAACGAACCTGGGGGGCTATTGGCCCCACTGTGACCCCCCCTGCATGTGCGACTATTCTTGGAAAGAATATAACACATACCCAACAAGAAATAGTGAAGTGCATCTAGAGTGATCAAGATATAATGGAGTGGAGTAGAGTTTTTGTTTAATGGTAAATCAAGAGAATGAAAATGATGAGGATATGAACGAAAGAGTACGGAAGGATTGTCATGGAAAGTGATGTGGAAGCCGAGGATGACGTGAGGTGGGTCAGTTGGTTTGCTTACTACATGCTCACCTACTATCACGAATGGTTTCAATATAAACTTTTTTCTACCGTCAGATGCTTTTGCACTGGTATGAAATTTTCCCTTGTGTGATCACATGGAAGATTTGAGTTTTAGATATCCAAAACAACTATTTTGGGAGACCAGCTCTTAGGGGCTCCTCCCTGCATAAAATATGATTTATTTATACCATCAAGTTCGAATATGGACACAAATCGATCCAAAATCACAATGATGCACTTGAAACATGCACACTTTTTTATCCTCCACTAGTGTGGGGTGGCACACCCTTCAATTTCTTCATATAACAATGTTCCATGTTATAGGCATGAAATGTTAGGCTACTCTTAATATATAGCCTAAAAATTTTGTGAAGGATTTTAACCATACTTTAGCTATATGAGCCCCTATACAGCCTTTATATATATATATAGTATTTTTCCTTTTGAAAGACAAAATGAAAAGTGGATATAACAAATCCCATGCATGGATTAACACTATTAGATCACAATTGCACTTTGTTATCACATTGAATAATTTCATTAAAATTATCTCTATTGTGGTCCTAAAATTTAAATTCTATCAAATTTAATTCATGTCTCCTTTCGATTTGGCAGGGCCCATTGTAGTGATATAAGTAAAGCGCATTGTGAAATCAAAAGAAAATGAGTGGCCAATCTAACAAAGACACATGCGAATGCCTCCCCAACCAATCAGTGCCTAGATCAATTTATTTTTTTAATGCTCTGGCACATGTCATATATTCAACGTTAAGTAAAAACTTCATCTATCCAACACCATTCCAACATAAAAAACCTTCATATATATGACTTTGTACCAATGAACGAATGAGTCGGTTCCAAAACACCCCTGTCGCATTAAAATATTACAATGTCGCTTATCTAAAACCACCTTGTTAGACATATGAATCCATTCTGACGAAACAAACTGTCAGATACTGTCAGAATAGAATAATACAACGTCGCATATCCGACATCCAAGCACAAGATGTTTTTTCCTCTATGACAATGGATATCTGACATTTAGCCCATCACGAATCTAACATATGTTGGTGTCACAAATTTGATCGCAAAGAGTTGGATGATCAAAGACATTTTAGGTCAACTTTGGCATTGTACATTTGACGTTTTTCCCATCTAATAACCGATGCTAAAAATAGTATCAACTATTTGACACAATCCCACCGACGAAGATTATATCTCTAATGTGATGGATATCCGATGAATATGATTCAAATAACTGATCAATATGCATAATATTTTCCTCCATTTGTACTAGTGACTCTCCACTGAACATAGCTCAACTATATTGTAATTTATCTTACAGTTGAGAACCCTCGATGCAGATCCAGAGTATGAGGGGATTCTTGCACATGGGATTCACACCGAAGGCTTGGTCAAACACTCAAGAGATGGAATCCATTTTCCAAGTGGTTTATCAACTGCTCTCTATTAATAAGCACCACAATGATTCACTTACTCACTGAGTACAATCACAGGGCTTCACCCAAGGTCCAAATGGGATATTTCTTAGTTCAAGGAGATTAGGTCCACTATTTTGGTGGTTTAATAACTTCCTTTTTGTATAAAGCACTACAAGGGTTTGTAATCCATTGTCCAATTGGTTTAATAGTTCTTCATCAAGCACCGGAGTGGCTCATATTTCCCTACCCAAGTGGTTTAATATCTATACAAAAGTACCACAATGATCTATCATCCACTAATAATCCCAATGATCATTTAGGATTAAAATCATAGTCTAGTGGCCTTCACACAATAATACAAGGGATGATACCCCAAATCACTGAGCACAAGCTTGGTGACAATCCAACCCAGTTAAATCCTTCAATTGGATTTTCAACAAATCCTTCTCTGTTGGGAATTTTACTGAGTCACTCTTGATCTACTAATTTCTCTTCTTTCCATAAGAATTACGAAATTCTCTCCCCATGCACATTTTTATCATCATCTATTTTTTGTTGCTTGAGTGCTCTCCTGTATGTTGTGTCATCTCTCTCCCTATCTATTTTCTCCTTCATTTTCCTCTCTCTCTATTCCCTTATTTACCTTCTCTTTTCATCTTGAGAAATTTTCTCCCTTATCTCAATCCACGAGCAGGGGGTAGGGATGGGCTTTGTCCTCCACGCTTGCTTCCCACTCCTAAAATTCAATTCCTATCAACGTTGAACAAACTGTAGTCAGATGTTGTTAGGGAATTTAGATGTAGTTGGTATGGTACTTCTCACAACCTGCGAAAACCAACCCAAAAAATCTCCCCAGAGTACTAGATCTTTGTGTCCCTCCCTTTAGCCATGCACCAATTAATTTTCCCATAAGTTTACAAATTTCCAAAAAAATCACAGAGTGATATTTACATATGTAATTTGCAGCAAAAATGGTTGTCATAAACACCACCCCCTTAGGGGAACACCATCCTTATTGTTATATAAACATGAAATAAACTTACAAAAATTGAGATTTATATTTACATCTCTTACATTTTTTTATAGTAGATGAAACAGGTAGAGTACCCTAATTTTATATGCAATTTTCAAGGCGGTTTAATTTGGTATAAAGTGTTTCAATTACACCTTGAATTCCTCTATTAATCAATTTTGGAACACGTTGCACCTCTGATATAGGATGCATAGTCGTTCTAGTTGGAATTCTCCCTCATATTCCACCTATATCCCAAACCAATCCAATATATGATTAATAACACATACATACTTCTTAAGCAAATAAATGTAAAAAACATCAAGTGCTTTCACTATGGGTGGTAAGGCCAATTGATAAGCTATTAGCCCTACTATTTCCAAAATCTGAAATGGTCCACAAAATTTGGGTGGAAACTTAGCACAAGACCCCACTCTCAGTGAACTCTTCCTTGGTCTAATGCAAAGATATACATGATATCCTACTTGGAATTCCTTCTGCATTCTTTGCATATTGCATAATTATTTTTCCTATCTTGAGCTTACTTAAATTTATGCCTAATATTGAGCACTTCTTGTTCAATTTCCTTCATCATGTATTGCCCAAGAACCACCCTATTCATTCAGTCATCCTAGTTAATGGGATTGTTACATTTTCTGCCATACCAAGCCTCAAAAGGGTTCATTTTCTATGATTCTTTCTACCCATTGTTGTATTGAAATTCAACTAATTATAAGAAATCTTCCCACCTCTTTGTTTATTGCATGACACACATCCTCAACAGGTCCTCTAAAATTATGTTCACACTTTCAATTTTTTCCATCAATCTGAGGATGATATGCTGTGCTAAAATCTAGCTGGGTTCCAAAACCAACAAAAAATTCCTTGCAAAAATTAGAAGTGAACTTTTCATATTGATCCCAATTTATCTTCTTAGGTATGCCATGCAATCTAAATATATCCTTTGTGAAAATTTGAGCTATGTCAATGGATTTGTGCATGGACTTGAAAATTATAAAGTGAGGTACCTTGCTAAAATTATTTGCTACCACCATTATAACATCATGTTGTTTGGACTTTTTTGGTAATATTGTGATGAAGTCCATAGATGGGACTTCCCACTTCCACTCAAGAATTGGGATTGGTTGTAGCAATCCCACTAGGTGTCTTCATTACACTTTAACTTGTTAGCATTCCAAGCACCTAGTAGTGTAATCAAAAACTTCCTTCTTCATGCCTATCTAATAATACATTTTATTCATGGTTGTTATCATTTTATGATAACTAGGATGGCCTAAATAAGGTCTTTTTTGAAACTCATCGATTATGATCTTCTTCAAATATCCTATACAACAAACATACCATCTATCCTTGGACTTCAACATACCATCGTCAATGAGAATGTAATTATTTCTCAATGATCCTTATAGCTCTTACTACAAGAATTTCTTCACATGCCGGTAATTCTCATCATGTAGCAATGCCTCTTTGATTATTTCTTTGATGTCAACTTCACAAGTGCTTATGGATGTCAAGTGAGCCACTTGTATAATTATACTAAGGGCATCTGCTACCTTGTTTCCCTTGCCCTTAAAGTGCTTTATCCCAAAGTAAAATTCGCTGATAAAAGTTAACCAGATTATGGTTTGTCTTGCATTTAAATTGGGTTGGTCAAACAAGTATCTCAACCCTCCATGATCTGACATCAACACAAACTTCCTCTCAAGTAAGTAGTGACTCCAAATTTTCAATGCATTCAATGTTGCTGCAAGATCCAAGTTTTGAGTGACATAGTTCTTATCATGTTCATTTTGTTTCATCGATTCATAACAAATTACATGTCCCTCTTGCATCAAGGCACCACCTAGTGTTGAAGAAGGTTGCTAGTGCTGGTCTTCATAATTTTCTTTGATTCATGATGTAATGTATTTGCAAAAAAAAAGAAAAAAAAAATATTAAAGATTTTGACTTATTAAAGCATGGGTTTAATGCTTGGGTCAATTCCTTATGGGTCAAAGCCTCCATTTTAGGTTTTTTGGGTTTATTTCAAGTATCCTTATCCATGTCATAATGTAAAATACCCTTCTTGGGCATTTTCAATAAAGAAAGAAAACATTTTAATGTAAAATGGGTCAATTAGGCCTCCTCCGCCAAGTCAGCCTCAAACTAGAAAAGTTTGTCTAATTGAGGGGCATAATATCCTATATAAAGGAAGAAAATCAACCTGATTTGGAGCACTCACTCACAAAGTTTGATTTGCAGTTGTTGGGGGAAAAAGTTGTGAAATTCAAGGAAGAGGAGAGAAATACTAGTGAATGATGCAGGAGCATCTGAACTTAGCCAAAAATGTGATAATATTTTCACATGTTGTGGCTAATTCGAGAGGAATTAAAAATTAGCATTAATATTTTATTATTTATTTATTTATGAGAGTAGTTAGTTGTTTGTATTTTGTTAATTAATTAGGAATAAAATTAGAAATTGGTTTCCTTCCCTACGTGGAAATAGGGCCAAGTAGGGATAGGAACTTAAAAATAGGGAGGCATTGGTTTGTTGGAGTAGTTCGAGAAGAAATCTATTCTAAGAAGAATAGTTTCACATTCAAGTATAAATAATAGGGAAATAGTGAGGAAAAAAACAAGAGCACCTAGAGTGAGTTTGATAGTGTGAAGATTGCAAGCGCAAAGGGGCAACCAATGAAATATTTGGCCCATGTGAAATAAATATAGTTATTATTCTATCATTCCATGTTTTATTTTGTTTATTGACTTTGCAATAATATATATGCAATAGATGAGTGTTTTAATTGCAGGAACATATGTGCAACTGGAACAAATGTCGATGATGAAATCGATCTCAGATTGGAAAACTCAGATTGTGTAGACTGGACGTGGCAAGTAGAACGTATGGCTTCAACGTAAAAGTCAAAAGATGGAATCAGACCAGCGTAGAGTGGCAAACAACTTCTGTAAGTTGAAACGCAAGTGTGAGCACAGAGCCTGTGGACCGTTGAAAGCAAATGTTAGAGACCGCTTGAAATGATGGCGTAAAGACAAATGGGGAAAGTGGAAATAAATCGTTGCAGACTTGAACCTGTAATAAACTTCCACCAGGTGTCGACATTGTAAAGAAATCCTTGTTTATGTGTTGGGTCTATTAAATACAAACTGGTAATCCAAGATAGAGACTCTAGAGTATATCTATTGTGGCTTGTATATTTTTTATTTTTGTCAGTGGTTCAAATTGTGCTTTGAAAGGGAGATAGCTGATGTATAAATTATTTACGGAAAAGCTATAGCGGATATAAACTCTATCTATATTTGTAGAGTTGGGTGTTTTGTGTATAACTCAATTTGTCACTGCATTGAACATTTAACGTGTGCCTTTGTTGTTTGCATCAGTGAATAAGGAGGAATTTATCAAGAATAAGAATTCAAATTTTCTCTCTTTATCTCACACCTGCGAAGTTGCTGGGTTTATGGAAAGGTTGCATTTTCAGTACTATAGCTAGGTCGAAATTTAGGAGTTTTTTGGGGCCTAAATTCTAGGTTTTTTCTAGGTTGCAGATATTGGACAAGAAGGGACTACTCAAGTTTGTTGAATCATATTGGAAGGCTAACTTGGTGGAGGAGCAATGTATTTTGGTCAAGTCTAAGGTCTTGGCCTACCTCAATTTTATTAGTGGAAGAATTTGACTAGGTTTTCCCCTAGAGAAGGGTTTTAGCCCTAGATGAGTGCCTACATATGGTGTCATTGATATTCATGTTTCGATTTGATGGTTGCTTGATGAAACTAAGATAAAATAAGAACATAAAGAAAAGATAATAAAACTACAAGAATATCACAAATAATTATCAACATAAGAAAATATTTCTGCCTTTCCAAATTTTTAACACCTAATCCTTCCTTGCAGACATCTGTGCAAACTAAGAAATCCTTACCCGAATCAGCTATTCTTAGGATAGTTGCATGTGTGAGATATTGAGTCGCTCAAAGCTAGCTACGCACTCTTATGTCCATTGTAATTTAACTCATTTCTTCTGCAAGGTTGTGATTGGATGCCTGATCTTTGAAAAATATCAAATAGACCATTGGTAATATCCGACCAAACCCATGCAATATATAACATTTGTGACATTTCAAGTAGTGGGCTACTCCATGATGGCCTTAGTATTATTAGTATCCATAACCTATCTTTCCTTGGAAATGGCGTGTCCTAAGTAATAAAATTTTGATTGTGATAAATCACATTTGTTGAGATTGGCATAATAATTGTGGTCTCTCAATGATTGCAATATCACTTTCAAATGCTCCTCAAGATCTTCTCTAGTTTTTGAGTAGATCAATATGCCATCCATGAAAATCAATACAAACTTGTACAAATATGGGGTGAGAATTTTTTTAGTCATAAAAATAAACGTGGTAGGGGAATTTGTGAGCCAAAATGGAACCAACACAAACTCATAGTGTCCATATCTGTTCTTGAAGGTTATCTTTTGGATGTATTCATCCTTAATTCGAATCTGATGGTACCCATAAATCAAATCTATTTTTGAGAACACCCCCCCTCTCGACTAATCAAACAAGTCATAAATTATCAGCAACAAATACTTGTTCTTCACTGTAGCTTTATTCAGCTACTAGTAATCAATGCACAAATGCAGTATGCCACCCTTCTTCTCTACAGATAGCACCGGGGCTCCCTGGGTGGACACATTGGGTCTGTTATGCCCCTTTTACAACATTTCTTTTAGTTGTAATTTTAGCTCCACTAGCTCTGGTGTACTCATGCAATATGTGGATTTTGATACTGACACTGATCCAAGAAGAAATTCGATGGAAAAATAAATTTCTCTCTTGGGTGGAAATCTTAGTATTTCCTTCCGAAACACATCATCGAATTTCCTTAAAATAGAGTACAATTCCATTCTTTCCTTGCTTATTTATGATTCATTTTTCACTTGGATTGTATATAGGGAACACCCTTTTCTACTGCATCTTTTTTCTTGTAATGCTTATAATTTATTGATAGTGACATGCTTCCTTATTACTTGAAGCACCATTTCCTCACCTTTATTGTTGAAGAACTCCAATCATTTTTTGTTTTAATATAGTTTGGTTCTATGGGCTTGCATCCAATCCATGCCAATTTGAATATTGAATGAGCCCGACGACAAGAGAATAAGGGTGACTATAATGGACATGCTTCTTATCTCCATGGGGCATGAGTCCACTAAATCCATCATCCATATTTTGGCTCCCATTTCCAGTTGGAACAACCATGATTTATCATAGGTTCTCCTTTTTAGCACACTTCTCTATGGCATTTGGACTTATATAGCTGAAATAAGAGCCTGGGTCAATTAAAATTGAAATGGTCTAGTTAACGATCACGCCTTCCATTTCAACTATTGAACCTTGATGGCCCGCTTTACTTTTTACCAATTAAGCATAAATTTGAGACACAATTTGAGCCACATCATTCACCATTTCTACCTCTTACACATTGTACAACCTTATACTATTATATTGTTGGTGAGGGTAGTCCTTCCATAGGTGGTTCTCTCCATATGTAAAACACTGCATCAATCCTCTCTTGAACCCATAAACCTTTTCTCTTACTGATTTACTGGGAAAAATTATGTTGGCAGTAGTGAATTTTGCTAAAACTCAACCATGGTAGGAGTGGTGAAATTCACATTTCTCCCTTATTACTTATATCATGAGGATTTTGGTCAATTTTCCTTGAATTTGGCCTTATCCCACTTCTCCAAATCTATTTGGAGCTAGGCATTATGCTTGGACCGATCGTAACAATACTTAGCCTTTCAAAAAGTTCCCTCCAAGGTCCTTGGATCATAAAACTCAATCTCGTCTCAATAAGATTGTGGTAACCCACTGAGGTACCTTTGAATCTTCACCTTCTCATCTCTACTGTACAAGGCATACCTTAACAACTCTTGGAACCTATTGGTGTAATCATCCATGGTAAAATGCCCTAGATTACACTCATGGAACAATTTAATTTTGTTGTCATAGTACCTCTCAGACAGGTACTTCTCACATAAATAATTCTCACAATTCCCCATGAAAATTATTTCTCTCTAACACCCTTAACATTTCTCAAATCCTCCCACCATATAACAACTTTTCCCTTCAAGTTTAAAGTCCCTACACTAGCTTTCATATTTCTAGAGTAGCCATGGACTCTAAAGTATTTATTAATTCCCAACAACTAGATTCTTCTTCTTCAACCTTCTTATTTTCTCCATCAAAGGTTAAGACTTTTTGTTTCTTAAAATCCTTCGAAAGTAAGATTTTTCACTCTTCCTTTGCTGGTGGTGTCTTCTAGTTGAAACACTAGATAACTAATCATGGCCATTTTCCCTTCTTTCTAGAGTGTTGAGTGGAGTTCCTCCTCTCATTGTGTCTTCACTTCCATGTCTATGCCTTTTCTTTGACTTGCTACCTTTTTCCCTATTAGTCTCTAATCCATGTTTCCATATTTCAAATGGAATTTTCTTGGATTCGTGCCTACCTAGATAGATAACACCAAGCTAGTGTTTTTTTTTCTTTGAAAATATGATAAGATATGCAAAATCACCACATCTAATTCTTATTGCATTTATTGAGCTATGATAATCCTTTCATTGTCTGCCTTACAACTTCTCAATTCAACCCTTAAGCTCTTGAGGGTGTCCATCCAATCATGGGAACTTTCTTATACCCTCTTCCCAATTGTGTCATCTTCATAATTATGTTGGATATATTCGTGTTTTACTATACCATTATGCTACTCATTCCTTTGTTTTCTTGCTGTACATTCGTGTCTTCTTGTGTGTTGTTACACAATACAATTGTTATCTAAGTCAAGAATAATTGATTAAATATATCCAATCATCACTTTGGCTTATCTACATTTAAACATGCAACTATTAAGTTGGTTACAAAATCAAATCTCATGTCAATGTGCAGGTTAGAAAAAAATATCATATTAACATTTTATCAAGGTTAGTATCCACATCAATTGCAATTCTAGAATTCAACACACACGTAGCACTTAAAAACAATGGTTTAAATTTTATCCATATTTCTAACCTTAATTTTATTTCTAAAGGTTGAATATTGAACCTCTGTTTGAATATCAGTCTATAATAGAGCTCTAAATTTTCATTTTTAAGGCCCCTTAAGTCTGAGTGTTAAACCTGGGCTCTGATACCACTATGTAACACTCCCTCCCACCCCCTTGTCCTATCTTGGGATATGTAAGGTGTTACCTACTTGCTTTAACCCAACCCCCATGGTATATTAGGGATATAGGGTTATAAAAAACCTCCCTTTTTTCTCAAATTATTCAAATCTCAAAACAAATGGCACCATCACATTCATCTTATCAAGAGCTTTACAGTGATATACATTTCACCTCAATCTGACACTGGGATTGAAAGTTTCGCCCATCATAAGTTTGGCCAATTATATTACAACATTTAATGGTGGGTGTGGAATACATGGGGCCCTCTCTACAACAAATCGATGGGAATGATATCAAAGTGTATCAATGGTGCTGGAAAGTTTCAGGGGTCACTAATCAGTGGGAGTTCCTTTGGTTCGGCTCTGTCTCAAAACTGATTTTTGGCTTCATAGTGCTACTCATTGCTTCATCGTTGACTTCTCTTTCTGCGTCAAACAAATGTTTTTTGAAGGAAAAATAGTGTAGGGGAGAAATATAGAGCATACGATTCCCCTTCCAACATTTTCAATCATCTATAATCTCTTCCAACGCTTGAAATCACATTTTAATTCTGCTAGTTGGGTGTGTTGGTTGCATGAGAGGAATTGATAGTGCACAAAAGGGGATACTTGTTTTCCCTCTACCCTATTTTATCTATTTTCAAATTTATGCTCTGTTTCATGGATGGTGGAGAGGGATGAAGTCAAACTTATTTTTTCCTCTTTGTTCGAACTACCAAACAGATCTCACCTAGTGTCCTGGTTTGGGCATATATCTCCTCAGTAAGAGAGTAACCAGAACCATTTATTTCATATTTTTGTTAGAAATATAAAGGGGTGATATTTAATTTTTCGAAAAAAATCTTTGCCTGTGTTTTGTCCCTTAAGAAATATATTGTAGACATATGAGGTCTTCCTAAAAACCTCTTATGTTTTCAATATAAGGGAAAAAATATCCCAGATTTAAATAATTCAAATGGTATCACAAAAAATTCCTTCGTAATCCTAACCTCAAGACTACATGGAGGTGCCAAAGGTGACAATATTTCTTCAGGATTCTTTGTTTCTTTCAAGGAAGTAGTTCAAGGGAAGTCATCATCCATAGTAGAATAATGTCAAAATCTACTAGGCCCCTACATTGTAGATTAGATGGAGAAGACACATACTATGGAAGTCAATCTTTTTGAGGTATCTTCCCTATTTTATGTCCTCCATTCTAAAGCTATTATTTTCATATTTAACCGTTATTGGAAAAAATAGGAAGGTTTATACCAGTGGGTTTTTTGAATGTGGACACCAAACTATGATATTTATTTGTGCTGAAAGGTTTCTTTATATTCCAATTTGAAACCCAAAAGTATATAGATTATGTTCTTAATGAAGGCCCTTGGTTTTGGGGTAGGGATGGGTTAATTATCACTCCATGGTTCCCAGAGTTTGAAACCAGAACTATGGTGGTTTAAACCATTCCAATTTGGGTGAGCTCCCAAATCTCCCCTCCCATTTTGGCACCATAAATCCCTTGAGTACATTGGAAACACTTTGGGTAAATTAAAAAAAAAGGATCTGGAAATAATTGATAAAGACATCCTCACTTTTTTTGGAATATTTGTGGAGATAGACCTTAGAAAAGGTCTTCTAGATCACATAATATTGAAACACCACAATTTTTAGTGGTCACAAGTATTAGTTATGAAAACACATATTTTTGATGCCAAGTTTTCTTCCAAAAAAAGAGAACTCAAAACTCATATCCTCAAGTGAAGAAGAATCCAAAGAAGAATAAGAGAAAATACAATAGGCCAAAAGGTTGGAAATTTTTAGAATGCCATCTTTTAGAAGTTGATGAAGAAGACGCAAAGGAGAGACATCGAGTCCATTTTCAAGTGAATGTTATGGCTCAAGCTAGAAGAAAAATGGATGGAGATATAGTGGCACAGACAACAACTGCTACCTTTCTTCAAAAAGGAAGGAAATTTGAAGGTATTCAAGCATCATATGGGAATGGGGGCACAAAAATATCCCATGTCTCAATGATATCAGATTCAGACAAAGATGTTACCAAGATGGAAATGGGTCGATATTTGGCTTTGGTTCCTTTTGAACCAAATTTAGATGGTTGGCAAAAATTGCAAAAAATGAAAAACAAAAAAGGAAAAATAGATGCAAAATGTCATACTTAATTTCATGTTTCCTTTCGTTGTATGTTTATCTTAGTTGTTAGTTTTTTTCATAGATCTATGCCGAGATGCATCTTTATTTTGGAATGATATATAGAATATACAAAATTTTATTTTATTTTTCCTACGATGAATAAAATTATGCATTGTTTTACTCAGAAAAATATAATTATGTTAGGAAGAACAATTAATTATATCCTATGAATGTAATGGAAACTAATATAAAAAATCACTTAAGATTTAGTCTAGGGATGACAAAGAGAATTATAATCAAATTTATTTTATGAAAGTAGTAACAACTATTCTATAAAAGCAATAAATTCTTATTCTAGGAAAACAACAAAATTGATGATCTATTAGAGAAATTAGAAAAACAGTGAATGAAACATTAAAACTAGACTAGAAATATGTAAAAGGCTTGTGATCAATGCTTCAAAATTTTTCATATGAAACCGATTAAAACCTATGATGTAAGTTTGTGTTTGCAATCATGAAATGATAAGATTTTAAATATGAGACTCTGAATGCGTTAAATAGAATGTTGAAGATAATTATTTTTGGTGTTTTCTATATTTCAAGTGCTTGATCTAAAGGTCCTATAAAAGGAGAAAAAAATAATGAGTAAACATTATGGGACTAGGTGTAAGTAAAAATAACATTTAACTATTTGAAAGAACAAAGTAAAACATAGTTATGCTACAAAATAAAATAAAATGAGATAAAAATAATTATACTACAGGTCTCGCATGCCACACAGGGGCTCTCCAAGTGATGCATGAGATTAAAAACACACATAAAACTTCTCTAGCACTATCACAATAGACTCATCAAAACTCAATGGAAGCATAAGATAATTTCTTATATTAACTTGAAAGTTGTGTGTACATACTCAAAAATTTCATAACACACACACACACACACACACACACACATATATATATATATATATATATCTCACTTGTTAGTGAGCCTATTTATAATTTTTCTTAAAAGTCTCTAATTGAGAATGTCATTGCTTCAAATTTGAAGGGATAAGCGATGATCAATTGTCCTATTATAATTGAAACTTGATTCCAATGATTCACCCGTGACTCAACGTATCATATGCAGATATATATGGACACGTCATCACTTTTTCTTTTTATTTCTTAGCTCCCTGTAGATGATCACACTTGCTTGAAGTCATTCCACTACTAAGTAACAATTATAATGTGGTCAGTCTCTGTTTTCTATGCCACACAATGGTTGACCAAAAGTTTGACTAGGCTATCATCGCCATTTGATGGTCTTGTGCCAAATGGGTGGAACACCATGTTAGAGATGTTTGACGCCTGCCCATATGCTTGAGTCAGTCTTGTTGCTTCAAGAACCATTTGAACCTTAAACTTAGATACATATTATTACAGGAGCTGTGGAATTTGTCAGTTTCTACAAAATTTATATTTTAACTCTATTTCATAAAGAAAACCATTCAAAACAATAGAGGTATTTGAATTTTTACCTTTTTATGCTTTTGTAGCTTAGATGCCCATTATTCATGCAAAGGATGGTAAGAAGATATAAGAACAAGGAATTCATAAGGGTTTCTACAAAGGATAAGTGAAAAAATAAAGTATCAATCTATCAAAAAGGTATTGATTCTTCAGCGTAATAAGCAGTGTGATAGCCCCCACCAGTCTTATATCACCGGATCCTTGGATTCACATGAGTCATTAGGGGAATTTTGAGGTCTAAAATGGGCCTCCTAAGGAAATTATAAAATAATAGTGGAAATAATAAAATAAGATTAGATTACATCATCAAATTTTAGAGGGAAAATAGAAAAAAACTATTTTTTCAACTCGTATTTTCAACTTATATCCCTATGAGTTTACTCAAATTTTGAGTAGCAACACTCGTTGGATGTGGAATTTTATTTCTCATCGAAGGATTACCCATTTTTCATAGTTTCGATGGATTCTGCTACACGAATAGTGAGAAATACATGAAAAATGTGATTGAAATCACATTTTTTCATGTATTTCTCATTTTTTGTGTAGAAAGGTCTATCAGAAGTATGCAACATGGGTACTCCTTCTATGAGGGATTAAATTTTGCATCCAACAGGTACTCTTGCTCGAAATTTGAGTAAAAACTTAGGGAGATAAGTTGAAAAAGTAGTTTTATTATTTGTTTATTTTTTAATCTTTTTACTCTTTTACTCCAAAAATGGTGATTCATCCCCCATGGTTGACATCATCATCTTGAATCCTATTGGTTCTTATAAATTTTATTACAGTTGTATATTTTTCTTAGGAGCCCAATTTAGACTCAAAATTCCCATAATGATAATGTTAATCCCATTCAAGTCCCACCATGCACCGCGTGGATACCCCTCATGGCACTGCCACACAAACATAAAGTGGGGTCCACTAAGTCCCCAAAACTTGTCATTTTCGTTATTTTTCCATTATATCTGGCCAATAATCATCCCGATGTTTCAACTATGTGACGACCCTTTACACTCCTATAGCTTGGATCCCTGGATCTCCAACTCTGCTCAAAGAAATACAGTACAGGTTCCACCATGTACCATGTGGCATCCATGTGGTCCCTATTAGGTCCCCATGACACAACCACATTAACACAACACAAGGTCCATTAACCCTCCTCTCCATGACATATTTTCATTACTCCATTTTTATATATGGTTCATGCCCCTTTGTCCTTTCAGCCTTGCCTTTCCCCTCATCACCCTCAGATAGTCAGACTTTAGATCTACCTCCCTCTTGAGTGTAATCCATCTCATATCACATTTGGTCCTTCACATATATATTGGTCTCACTCGACCTCAGACTGCTAGATCTGAGATGCGACCCACACTTAGAAAGATATATCCATAATGGATGAAATTTTTATGCTACAAAGGGATATACTGCATGCCAATCTCAGACCTTAGATGATCAGATCCCATAGGCACTCTAAGGGAATGTTATCACTATTAAAATTTTCTAAACCTGGTCAGTTTATACTTGCTCCTAATTCATGGTATTAGATAGGGTTTGAGTCATTTTTATGTTTTATGGGGCCTAAGCCATAGGTTACAAGTTTCATTTCATCACCAAATAAAGTTCATAAACCTTGCTTTACTCTTTAGAAGTCTCATACCACGTTTTGAAAACCATATTTTAGGTCTTTTTAATTTTTTTTTGAATAAGCCACGAAACCACGTTTTCGTAGCGCGCTCAGTGTAAAAAACTGCTTTTGCACTACAAAAACGTTGGTCTTTTCATAGCGCAAAATCTCAAAATCACATTACCAGCACTACGGAATTGGGGATTCGAAATTTTTCGGTTTAGCTGTCACATCCATCAATTTTGGTTAAATTTTCATAATTAGGTGTCAGTCCACGAATCCTCCCTCATGCATGCAACCATCCAAAGAAATTATGAAATCATTATGAGATTCGTTAGGGGTCATTTGTCATTGGTCATTTTCAAATTTGAAAAAGGGTTGGTTATCATTGATTTTGCCTCATGCAAAGAAAACACTGCATGCATATCTATTGTTTGGAAAGCTCATAGTAAAGAAACAGACTTTCGCCAAGTTTTCAAGCGGGCAAATTTAAATCAAGCGGTGGACAAATTTTAGCGAGCGGTTCATCCAACAAGGAGGGTCTATTCTGAGTTTCGAAGACACATGGTTTCAGTGTGAAAAAAATCAGATGCAGTCTAACTGTCAAATGAGAACACGAAGGTTTGCAAAAGCTCTCACAAGAATACATCATTGAAAGCTAAGAAGGTAGGGTATTGGAGGTTCTATGAAAGAAGCTTCAAGAGGGCATAATCGAGGTTACTAAATAGTTTGATATTAACTTCACGGGATTCAGCTAAAGGTTGGTTCCTCAATTGTTCTCTGAAGTTGCTATCAACATTCCTGAAGAAATTGAGGAAGATAGATGGTTCAAAGATATTAGGTTTGAAAATGCAACCCTGCAAAATCTTTTTTGACCATGATTGTGGATACTGATTTGAACAAGGCTGTTCCAAGTTATGTCGGGATGCATTTTCAATACATCTCATATCCAGGTAATTCACAAAATCCACCACAAGGTATACATAACACTTCTAAACTCTTATTGCATTTCAGAGGAATAATCTCTCTAGACACATATTCTTCAAAATCCGTAAGATGGCCCAGGACAAAGTATAGATGAAAACTGGAGCATGTAAAACCTCATTATTTCATCATGGTCTAGTCAAGTTAATATTTTGCATGAGCTTGAAGAGTGAATAAGGATGGTCTGTTCTCTTTGGTGAATAGAGTTGAAGAACATTGCTATTTATAAATCAACATCTCATCGAACTATTTGAACTACAAGAGAAAAAAATCCAAGGAAGTTTGTCAAGCTTAAGCCTAGAAGCAGTTAAGGAACCAATGTCCGCTATATAGATATCAAGGAGACTATCGTCTACTTGCAGAAGAAAGAGCTGTATCAAGGAACAATTCAGGAACAATAAACTAGTAAAACAACCTGAAAGTTGACTAGATCAAAATTAGAAGAGGAGAAGGAGGTAGAAGACGTAGTCCTGGATGAAAAGTTGAAGATGAGGTGACGAGATGATATATTACAAGCTATTGACATTGAAGAGTCTCCTGGTTCAACATATTACCATCCTAAACGCTGGTTGAACGTAAATAAAAAGTGAAAACATCAAAAAGTGCGTTGAGATGAAATTAATAGAAGTTATACTAGCTAACTTCACTTGACCGTTGGTCATTAGTGGCAGGACATGGAGATAGATCAAGCGAAGGTGAGGATGCACAAATATTTTGAAGAACACAATATAATATCTCGATGCTTGAAGAAGACAAAACAAAGTTTTACTACTAGGAAGAGAAAAGGCGTTATGAGAGGTTAAAGACTCGCGCCAGGACTTTACCAAACATTAAGGAATTGATAAATTGAAGAAGAAATTGCGGTAATAACTATGAAAAGGTCAAATTTAAAGTTTGAAGGAGGTCGTGGGAGCTAGGGTTGAAGCGATGAGTCAATCAACGTTGAGGATCAATTCTATGGACCGTCCTGATCAAAATAAAGTTCATAAGGATGGATTAGTAAACAAAATATGAAGGCTTAAAGGCGAGGTTGAAGATCTTGAAGCACTGTAGCAAAGCACAGATATTTTGACAAAATGAATGTAAAAAGCGATGGTATTTATCGCATTTGGGGTTATGAAGAATTTCTTTTGAAAAGCGATTAGAGTTAATTTTGTTGATTATGAGCTTATATGTTGGAAGGATGATATTAAAGGTTTAAACAAATTTTATTCTGAAAATATGAACACAACGGTTTTGTAGCTGCTTCTAGCTATTTGTAGGTGTCATGCAATTTAAATGATAGCTATTGAGAAGCTATGAGATGTAGTTTGAACAATTTTGCAAAGGTTTCAAAGGTGGCTTGTTTTTTGTCCTTGATCTTTATTTGAAGAATGTATAAAGTCATTGAAGATCAATGGAAAAACACGAAAAAGAAGGTTTAAGTGAAGTTTTCAAGGTAAAGGTTAAGCTGGCTGTGAACGGTTTACGTGGTGTAGCAATATTAACAATTTGCTTACTCCTTCAAAAGTTGGTTAATTTACAATTTGAAGGGCGAAGTCACATGAGTTTAATGAATTTATTCTTACATGTTTTGACACAAGTTAGTCGTACTATGGTTTGACTTACTCGTAAACTATAGCTATTTGTAGAGCATTTTCCTATCTTCGAAGCTGAAAGCAAATCAATGTAGTCTAACGACGGAGATGGACATCATCGAGTCAAAGTTTAGGAGGAGCATTTTGTCGGATAGAAGATTTATTTAGATAAAGTTTTAGAAGTTATAATAAGAGGTTTAATCTGGTTGTATTAGGACTCTAGAGCAGGCGGATTTATGATCAGATATAATTAAAGTTTAATTGATAGGTATCAATAATTCATTATAGTGTTTGGAGAGAATACGAAATGTAATAGTAATATAGAGACAAAGTCGAATTGCATAGGGTTGACAATTTTTCATTAACAAGCATATTTTTTTGTTGTAGCGAAGCGTGTTTTTTTTATATTAATACGGACGTGGTTTCATCTTAGGGTTGAAAAGGTTATTGATGTTTGATATTCTCATAGTTTTACTCTTTCAACTGCAGTAGCATGAATGTATGTTACTTAGGAATTGTTGAAGAAGGTACTCTAACTTCCTTCATATGTTCATATTTATGTTTATTTTGTATCTGTTCATTGTGTCTCGACTTGAAATGCACCTGACTACATAAGTACGATACTCATGTTTTTGAAAGCTTATGACTCCACTAATCCCAATAGATTTTTTTGATTGTGATGCAACCAATTATCATTTTTATCCATTTGCTCATGATTATGCGTCTAATTCTTATTTGAAAATCATAAACCTATTGAGAAATATCTACAGGTTTAGGAAACGCTCAACAAATTCTGGTTTGAAATAGTTGCACAAAGTCTTCTTGATCAGCCCTATGATGCGATTTGGGAATAACGGGAAAATTAAATAATATAATTTGAAATTTATTAAAGGCCAAGGAAACAACCAATTCCAATTTCTAAGAAGTCTGATGAAGCTAAAGCAAACCTCGATCAGTACAGTACCTTCAGCTCACATGTCTACAACTCACTCTTAGAATAATTTTAACATGCATTTGTGCGTAATTCGACTAAAAATGGAGTTACAATCCAAACTTTTTCAAAAACATGAAAATTTGTAGAAGATTAAAATTTTACAACATCTTTCAAAGTGGAAACATCTTGCTCGAAATGATTGCTCAACTCTAACATACAAATAACCTATAAATCATGGATATGGTGGTGGCTTCATGGTGTTACTAATCATTGAAACCGATTCATCCAGGATTCGCTAATGATATGCGTGGCAAAACTTTCCAGAATTAACGAAGATTTGCAGATTATGTATAGTATCAATGAAAAAGGATATCAAAACATACAATCCAGAAATATACAACTTTATACTTATCCATATAGAATTAAATGGTTAGGCGGCGACTTAAAGAATGAACTTCAACTCTACTATTTTCGAACCTTTATTATAATCTCATGTAATTCGTTACCACAAGTGGATCTAAGGTCTAAATTCTTATGATAGAAATTCCTGAGTTTGATCAACACTACAGATGTAGTTACTGGGTATTTTATCAGATTTCTCTCTCTAAAGAAATAATCACCACAATGACTCACTTACTCATTGATTTCAATAACATAAGGCTTCACCCAAAGGTCAAATGGGTTTCTTCTTAGTTCTAAGTTAGATCCACTTTCAAGGTGGTTTAACTTTGCAGCACTGTGGAAACCAACTGCAAAGTTTAACCACTATCAACATATTTAACAACTCTCACTCGCTTTCAGCCAAGCTTCAAATTCCCCTCTCCAAGTGTTTTAACATATATGGTTCAAGAACCTGACTGATATTTCGTCACTAAACCTCCCAATTTACCATTCAATGAACTCATAATCAATTCTTCCACAAAAATACATCAATGTGCAGAATCTCTCGCTGAAACTCTTGAGACGATTAGCCAAGTTCATTCCTTCAACTAGATTTTCCCAATAACTCCTTCTTTGCTAGGATTTTACTGATCAGCACCGTTGCCAATCACTTCTTCCATTACTAGCTTCTCCCCACCGCATGCATTTTTCTCATTGTTTGTTGCTCCCATTGCAGGTGCTCTCTTATCTCCATTCTTTTATTTGTATACCTCTTCCTATCTATTAGATCTGTGTTTGCCTCTCTTTATATATTCCATACTAACCTTATACTTTCCTCTTGAAAAATTGATCCCTTGTCTCGTCCGTGAAGGGACAAGGATAGAGCGCTATCATCACCCTTGTTTCCCACTCCTAATTTATTATGCAATTTAATGAGTCAGGTGTTGACTAGGAACAAGGTCACGATTAATATAGGCTTGATCATGAAAAAACACAAGAAGCTTAAGCAATGCCTCAAGAAATTGGATCTAGGTATCCTCTCTTCATCCCACCAATAATTGTATTCCATAAATTTACAAATGTCTAAAAAATTAACACAATTATATTTACCTTATATGGGAACCTTTCTGAGGTTATTTAAGTATGCCTACGCATTGGCATGATTTTCACACGAGTTGAATAATTGATCATTGTATGCAAAAATCAATTCCTTATCACTCTTGCACTCATTTTTGAAAACCCTTGTATTTCTAGATAACACCTTAAAATCCTTCATGTAGACTTCGCCATACAACGACATAATCGACTATTCTTTACTTGATCGACGCTGAAAATCTGCTATGATGGCCATCACTTCATCATCGCCTATTTCATACCATTCTTTTACAAATTAGTAGTGGTTCATACAAATCTATATCTTTTAGTGAAGCATTGCTTCAACTTCTTCCAATAGGAGATAGACATTCATGTAGTAATGGAATTTTGTTACTCTTCAGAAACTTTTTGCACTTGGAGGATTGATGAGACTTATGGGTTTTCCTTCTACTAGTTATAGGATTATTTAATATTATCCGCCAGTTCCTTTGGAAGAGAGAGACTCAAACCTATTTCTAGATCTAGGGATCTGGTTGGGGTTTGAGGCACCTAGAGTCAAATTTCTTCTTCTTTGAGAATTTTGTCAATAATCTTGCTATTTTTGAGAGGGTTTTATTTTAGGTGATTCCTTTGCGTATCGCAAGTATCTAATAATATTTTCATGACAATTTCTACATCTAAAAGGGACATGCTAAAATTCTAAAAGGTTTACCTTGAGGAATATGCGATAATAAATATGTATTGAAACAGAATGGGTTGGGAGAAGCTAGGTCCTAATAATTATATATTGTTATTGTTAGTGTTTTTCCTGTAGTCCCCACTGTATTTATTATTGTTTACATAGAAAGTCCTACTTATTATTTACCACATTATTGTTATGTTGTCTTTGATTATGTTGTGACCCCCTTGGAGCTCTATATAGAAAATTGTTCTGTTAGATATGGTGTTCATTATGTAATGTAAGAGTTGCCCCTCAAGAGCGATAATTTTAGGTTGTTAATAGAATCTTTTCTTCTATTTTGTGAAACTGGTTACATAACATTTGGTGAGCTTTGGATTATAGGTTTAATACGCTCAACTTAGTGTTCCTAAATTGAGATCATAAAGTATGTGAAGTTAGTATTATTGAAGTAGAATTACCTTTATATGTGCCTAGGTATTTGTTTCTCACTCGTTGTTTAATCTTTCAATATTTGGTTTGCATGTTTTTATTCTAGAAAAAACATTTTGGCAAAGAGAAGTTGTTGGTCACACTGAAACGACCTATACAAGTATGTATGGCTCTTGAGACCATAAAATACAATACTATGAAAAAATATCTCTGCACTTAAAGAACTCAATAACTCACAGCATGAACTCAATCATTCATTCATTAGAAATATGTTGGAATAGCTTGAGAAAGGATAAGTTAGTGCCGCGGGGTTCTTCTAAATGAAAACAACCACCTACAAGATCGAGAGAAAATCTTATCTGGCAATAAGATTTGTTTGGAACATATTTGGAAAAGAGGTCTTCAACACGAAATTCTGTTCTAAATTAACCTATGACAACGAGTAATCCGATACACTAGCGCCATTATTTTCTAAGCCTTATTCCAGAAATTAAAGTCTTTGGAATAGTTTTGGGAAAGACTATTACTGTTATAAAGATGCGAAGCGATTGACTATGACACGTATCACTAATTCATCCATATGATGATGTCTTGAAGGTAATAAAGTAGTTGTAAATAATAGTAGCATTTAATAGAACAAAACTAGCATACAATGATAATACAACTAACAATAGATAAACTGAACTAAAATGCAATCATTCAAACTTGAAATATAGTGACCACGACTTACTAAGTACCATTATCACAACGAAATGTTGATGAGCAGTACGAACTAGTGCACCATTAATCTCAGGAGTACTATGACTACACTTATAATACAGCTAATCCTTTGAAATGTTCAGTATTTGTCTCATTCGGGGTTAGTGGTATTTTGAATAATTCATAGAATGAAATGGCTATATTTATGTGATGTAGTAGACGCAAAACATGAAGTTCAACAAAGCGATGAAAAGCTATTGAAACACCGGCTATGTCTGTCGGAAGTTAGTGATATTTTGAGAGGAATTAATAAGAACAAGACTAGTGGCAACAAGGCAGTGTAATTGAGCACAAAACATAAAGTTCAAAGTAAAACTAACTCCCATAAACACTACGATTATACCTCATTCAATATTAGTGATATTTTGGAATAATTCGTAAACAGACTAAGCTGGCAACATCAATGCAAGTGAATAAAACACGATTCGGAAAATTACTTCAAACTGGAATCGACAAGGCTAAGTTACTTATCTAAGCAATATTGCTACAGCTTCTCGAGCATTGAAGACCTCTACTGCAGTTGACATACAAATATCCTCAATATTGCCTCGAATCTTGCAATAGCAATGCTTCTTTCATTAAGGAAAAATTATTTCAAAAGCAGTATCACAGTTTCTAGTCCTGTAAACATAATCACTAGTTGTTCTCATTCTCCCCGAGTCATTCTTATAAGAAAATTACCGCTAACTGATCTGCAGAGATAAAAATAGAATGCTTGTCTTCTTAAATAAATTAGAACTACGGTGGTGGTCTTTTATGATTAAAGACATAAATAGGTCCTTGTCCTATTAGTCTGTCTCTCATTTGGTTTCCCATTGCATAACCACCTATGAAATTACGCTAAGACTTAAATGAGAACAGAGAATGATGTGAATGAAGTCTAGGAATTCACCACGCCATTTTCTTAGTGACACCTGGAACACCTTGAAAACATGAAAACCAATTTCTTGAATCAAACTAACTCTGATCATTACGATACGTAGCTAAATCTAGTCAAAAATTACAACAACAAAACCATGAAAGTGTATGATTAGTCATTATATACATTCTTAAAGAAACTTTTTAGTAATCATGATCATTTCATGCTATGATGATAAGGAAAAATGGTAAATATGGTGGAAGAAAAGGACATCTTTAGAAACAACACCTCTTTCGTTTTCATGTCTCAATACCATCAACCCATATATTAAGACATACGCTAGGACATCTGGGCACTAAAATGTACCTTTACTTGATAGTTAACGACATCACAAACTGTTGCAATATTGAATCTCAAATTTATAAGTGCCACCATCGCTTTTTTGTTTCTTCTTCAATTTCTCACTAACACTTTCATTTAACAGGAGAGGAAGTTGTATTCATATCACTTACCGGCAATCTGCTCATAAAAATGTCATTCTCATTCTTGATATGCATAATAGGTACTTCTAACTCATATTTGTCTCTTCTTAGTATGTTCTTAATTTTTGGTGGTGCAGGGTTCTGTCTTTACTTTAAAGGCTCTACTGTCTCAATAATATAAATTGTTGTAGGTCTATCTCTGAAGTTCTTATCAATAATACCTTCTTATTGGTGCTTTCGGTGTCTGTGATTGGTGTCTTCATCCTCAATGTTTATGATTCATTTGTCTAATCTGTTTTAATATACCTCTAAGTGTTGTGCTTCGTCTTGGTTGAGATGGTCGCTACCTCTCTCCTTGGCATACCTTCTCATCATCTTCTCCTTTTAGGCTGTTTCTAATTTTAGTCAATTTCATTATCTCTTGTATCCTCTGTATAGACTTACGGTTTAGTTTCACTTGTCTAATTTTCTTTTCTGCTTCTTCTTGTAGGCTTGCCTTGATTGGAGTTCTTAGGTTCTTCAAGTGGTTCATATAAACTCATCCCAATTGTCTCACTATGAAATGATGTTCAATTAGGATTTTAATTGGCGTTTGTGTGGTGGTACAAATTTTTCGGAGATTGAACCCTCTTTTTTATACATTAGAGGCCTTCTCTGAGACTATGAAGTAGGAAAAATGGTAAATTAATTTCTTCATCTAAGAAATGCATCATTAGCGAATATGATAAACATGATTAAATATCCCTCACAAGTTATAAATTTTTTGCAAAATGAGCAACATATTCCGCCATTTACTCTTAATGTTGGTGAAGATAAATTCTTAAAATGGAAACATCCATACACAATTAACAGCGTTTTATCATATCATTATGATTCCCTGTTTTTGAACCACCATTCTCCTTGCACGGGTAGTCGTTATGCAATGAAAGCCTCTTGTACTAATTGAATTTAATATCTCATCATTCACTCCATTGAAGGACCGTTATAGTAACATTTATCATATGAAAACCATTAAATTTTTCCAATTGCAACCATGACCTATTTTGTTGCATTTCTCACGATTTGTGGATAACCCTCAAGTACTTGGTTTAGCTAGTTTGGATCTTACTGTAATACCTATAACTGCTCTTTTCTTCAATTTCTTACCTTCTATCCTTTGTGATAATTTTGTTAAAGTTATTTTACTTACAAGAATCTTTATTGTATACGATTAGCGCGAGGAAGGATGATATGAAGATATTATAGGAATAGGTAAATCTTGTTGGTGATTTGATTAATAGTTGAGAACCATATGGAAGAAAATACGGCAAAACATTTATTGAGCAATTCAAAATCATCATTAGATAACCAATTTTGGTGGCGTATTAGGTCACTTGATACTTAACGATTAAGTTTTAAATGATGATTTGAGAAATAATACAGTGGAAGGATTTGTCCAAAGTTTTTATGATAGGTTCTGGTACAAATCATACGAATAATTAATAACTTTTGAATCATACATGACCAACTAGATAAAAATTTCATAATACATCATCATAATAATTTTACAACTTTACCTTTACCTTTCTTGTAATTTGATATACTTTCCTCGCTGAAAATCATTAATTCTTGATCTTCATAATTGATTTTATTGTACTCACGGTGTCGGAGTTGATTTCTTTTGATGTTAATGTAGGGATGTCTGGTACGGAGATTCTAGATAGGTGAAATGTCCCGATTGTTGCGAAATGTACAGCAAGGAACGAAACATGGAATGGAGTGTTATGAAATAGATCACTGAAATGGTAGAATGGATGATGAGAATTGAAATGTAATGAAATGAAATGAATCACAATTGTGAAGTGAGATAAACTTATAAAAGTGGTCTGCAATTGCTGACAGCAACACTCAATTTTGCGAGAAGAATCAAATTTAGAAATAAAGGATGGAAATGAAATGGGCCATGGAATGGAGTAAAGTATGGATGAATGGAATGAATGAAATATGTTGAATGGGCGAATGAAATAGATAAGTAGAGACGATGAGTGAAACATGCTGTGTAATGACTGCTTGTAGAAAAACAAATTTGAAAATCTAAAGTGCCCGAGAAAGATTGATTTCACTTTATCTTTTAATAAACATCTTTAAATGGGTGATTGAACATATACTTTTTTAGTTCTGAAGCTAAATTCAACTAAGTTGATGAAAGCATTACTATTAACTATCTGTAGCGCAAAATCGTATTAATTCTTCTCTTGAAGGTAACCTTAATCTGACTTCAATCTATGACCATTTACAAGAAGAAGCTGACCTTCTCTTATCTATTGTCGATTTTTGTTGCTCCGTTGTCAACGTTGTCTTATGTTTCATATGGCCCAAGCAATGTGTTTGGAATTTACCTTGAAAATCCTTGAACTTTGAATCAAACAAGGAAGCCAGTCACCTTCTTTGAACTTATTTTCAGCATGATGTATGTACATCTAGTCCTTTGTACATTGGACTATCGCCATTTTTACGAGCGCATCTTGTCGATCTCATCAATTCATTAATACCTTGTCGTACTTTGTGCCTACTGTTAGATCAAGTCCTAGCTAATTTGCCATTTTAAGGATTTGAATCGAAACTCTATAGAAACAAACATTTCCCATAAACAAGTTCATGAAGGTATGACACGGTATGCTTCTCCATGTAGTTATATAGGCCTAAGCAGATCTGTCTGCAAATCATATGTAAATAGACGATCTTTATTGAGATCCCTTCAATGGTTATTGTTCATTCACTTATTGTTCTTGTGGATGATAAGGAGTAGATTTTCAAGTATAAATTTGTACCTCATCATTTTCCACTAGCTTTGATGTAAATTGAGCTCATGATCATAACAATTTCCCTTGGGACACCATGATAAAAATATCCTCAAAGAAAATTAACTACCGGATACTTTAGTAGTAGAAAGTAATGGCCCGGCTTCTACCGTTTGGTAAGCTTTTATAATCGTGCAAACTAATATATATTTCTTTTGCGCAATGACTAATAGGTCCTACAAAATTAATGAGCACTAAAATTTCAATATGTACACGAGTTTTGCAATGGAATCTCACGAAGGAGAAAGTTTCCCTACCAACACCTTGGTGTACATAGCATTTCTCTTCAGCATCTTTAAAAATGGATGGCCAATAATATCCTAAATGAATAATCATAAGTTTGTTTGCTTTTATCGGCAAATTAATACGCCTGAGTTCATCGCCTTGACATGCCTTGAGGATCTTAGGCATCTCATCTTCACGAACACATCTCTAATGATAAAATGGACACATTTGCTTACTTTCATTTGCAACCATGAATATTTTAACATCGTAGTCTTTCTTTTATATCTTGCATTCATTATTGAAAGTTCTGAAACTAAATAATTAGCAATGTCGACGTGGAGTTTAGTGCAAAAGATATTCAGCAGTCTTCAAATGAGGTATTAATCTTGATGCTTTTGGAGTCTAGATAGGAAATCAACTCGTGTTTGTTTAAACCTATCTAGAATGGTAATGTTGAATTCATATAATAATAACCATCACCAAATCTGCCATTAGTATTCTTCTTCATTAGATGTAATTCTTTTAATTGATCTGTGTGAAAAAAGAAGTTCATAGCACATTATATAGTGTCTGAATTTGTTTATGGCATGAACTTAGCGACAAAACTCTTTTTACGATTCTGATGCAATTTAACTACGAAGGACTCAGAATTTTGTAATTTATAATAAATGGCACAAGATAAATATTACGTATCATACTAAGTATATCCCGAAACATTGTTCATCATCTCTTTTCGATTGAGTCCATAAATGAACATAAAATTTTGTTTAAGTCGAAGGCTAATTGTGATCAGATTCCATGAATTCCACGAGTCCTTAATGAAAATTTGAAAAATGGAATGATATCTTGGTGAATTTTTCTATAAACCTTCGATAATATCTGTAAATCCTAGAAAAATCCTAACATCTTTTTTGACAACGGAATAGATAAGTTAGAGATGACTTCAACTTTTGACTCATCAAGTCTAATCCCATCCTTGAAATAACGATGTCCTAAAACAATTCCCTTGATGAAAGCATCATAAAACGCTTCTCATGACTAAGTGAAAGATTTTCTTCTTGTCTAACAAACTTTTTCAAGTTCTTGCGACCTACTAAATGTGTTTCCATAAAGCATGAAATCATCCATATATACCTCTACACAATCATGTATTAGATCTGAAAAAATTCCTAATCGCCGCTGATATGCAGGTGCATTACCATCAAATAAATCTTTCGGTAAGCACCGTTACCACAAGGATAGGTAAATGTGGTTTTGTCTTGAATCTTCAAGTACTATGGTTGATTATAACCATAAAAACCCATCTAAAAATGAAAATTACTTTTTGCCATTAATGTATATAATACCTGATCTATGAAAGTGAAAATGATATTTTAAGAGTAGATTTGTTTAATTCCCGGTAGTCAATACATACCCTCCATTTACCATTTTTCTTTGGCACAATTACCAAAGGAGAAACCCACTGACTATCTGAAATGGGATAGATAAAGTTAACATTTAACAATTTCTGCAATTCTTCCTTAACAATCTCCCTAAGATTTGGATTCATCCGTCTTTGAGGTTGTCTGATTGGTTTACAATTTGCCTCTATGTACATGTGATGAGTGCAAGTCTTGGGGCTTATCCCTTTCATATCAGTTTACTCCCATGCATATGCAGAAGAATGTCTCTGTAAGATCTTGACTAGCTCTTCTTGTTGAGATTTTTCTAGGTTCTTGTTTATGTTTAAAGTTTTTCCTGGAAATATCTCACTTGTAGAGCTGCCAAATTTATCCATAGAATGAAGAGACATTTGTCTTGATGATAAAAACTCAATGTTGGATTCTTCTTGAAATGGTTCATGTTTGTATTCCAAAGAGGATTCAAAGTTTTCTAAAGTATTCAGAATTTGACTATCTTCACTAATTTCTGAAATTGTGAAGAGAGGTTGTAAGTCTTCTTCATCCTCTATCCATTGAGTATCATCCAAATCTGTAATTGTCCTTGCTGGAGGATACAAAGTGAATTTCTTAGTTGAACTACCATCAGAGATGTACATATCACCGGATCTACAACTAATGAAAGCATCAGTTGTAGCTAACCAAGGTCTCCCTAATATAATAGGATGTCCTCCTAGATTATTCTTAGGAGTTAGGATCATGAAATCCACAGGGTACTCCCAAGAATCTAGGGACACTGGAATATCTTCTATTACCCCATCAGGTTTGATCACAGATCTGTCTGCTAATTGTAATAATGTGGGTGTAAAAAGAAGATTAGGAAGTTTCAGTTTATCCATGATTTGTCTACTCATGATATTGATTGCTGCTCCTAAATCAATAAGTGTGTTTTGGATCTCAATTCCATTGATGTGTATTTTAACAACTGGATTTCCTGGGTCTAGATACTTTGGAATGGCAATCTTACCCATCATGATATCTGCTATTTTTCCTGCCAGTTGAATTTTCTTCATCTCTCTTATTCTTTTTCCTGTTTTCTTCATGCTCAACTCCTTTATTGTCTTTGCTAAGATTGGAATTTCCTTGATATCTTGCAATAATTGGATCTTAATACAAACATTTCTCAGCTCATCTAGGAAATCATAATTAGGCACCATAATTTGTTTTTCTACACCCCTATCAATTTGTAATCTTTCTGGAAAGGGAGGTGTAGAAGTGGATGTTGATGGCTGCTCTAATATAGGAGTTGAAATTATTGGTTCTTTTTGTTTTGATTTTTCAATGTTTGGGTCTTGGAAAGTTGTGTTCTCTTCAAGACTTTTATTTACTCGTAGAGAATCTTCCTCATAATTGTCTTGCTCTTGTATGATTACAGAAGGTTTCCTTTTTTCAAGTATTCTTCCAGACCTAAGTTGAACATCACTAAGGTCTAAAGGAGTGATCAAATAAGTTGGAAACTGTTGGCCTTCTATCATGTATGTGTTCTGAGGATTTTTATTGTTGGGGTTTAGTATAGGTTGGGCAGGCAACTGATTTGTTTTCTGAGGAAATGGTAATGAAAGTGGTTGATTGTGATGTTGTGGATTTTGAGGATTTTGTTGAAAATTTTGTTGAGGAGGGAAATGTGGATATGGCGGATAGGATGGTGGATATTGGTAATACTGAGAGTATCTTCCATAGGGATTTTGTGCTCCTTGTGCCAAAGTTTGTGATTGATTTTGAAATTGGGGCCAAGGTTGCTGCCAAGAATTCCAATTTGGTGGGGGTTGATTATACAACTGATCATGAAATCCTTGTACTTGAGGTCCTTGCCAAGGCCTCCTGGAGACAAAATTGAGAGATTCTGTGGAACTTGTAGGAGTTTCTTCTTGGAAGATAGCTTTAAGACCAGGAAGTGAAGGAAAACTCTTGGTCTCATGTTTTTCTGAACAAATTACACAAGTCTCCACAACTTTTGCATTCAAAGGGCACTCTCTCAAGGCATGTTTCTTTCTACATTTGGGACAAAAGATTGCTAAGGCATCAGATTCAGTTTTCTGCTTGTTTTATAACTTAAGGGTGTCTATTTGTTCACTAAGACTCCCCAAGATATAAGATTTGAATTCATCAAGCATATTTCCTATTTCTGCCCTACTTACTGTCCCGGAAGCAGACTTACTTGCCCTTGCAAGAGCAGGGTCTCTTGGTCCTTTTACAGTTTTAGATTTCCCTCTTGAAAGGTTGATACATAATTCAACTATTTCAGGTAATGTGAGCTGAGATATATCCCCTTTTCCCATCATGTTAAGGATATCTAACCATTCATCCCTAATTGTCTTCAACAAGAGAGCTTTCAAGGTGTCTTGGTCTAGGTTTTCCATTTTTTCCCTCTTGATGTTATAGTTAAACCTCTCCAACAAATCTTCCAAATCTTTATCCTCTTTTTGTAACATTTTAAACACTTCCTCCTTATGGTTGATTGGCATACAGTAATCCAAATACCTCTCTAGAAATGCTTGTTTCATGTCTTCCCATGTCCTAATAGAACTGTTGATCAAACTCATAAACCATTTTAATGCTGCTCCTTTCAATGTTGAAGGGAACAGTTTAAGTTTTTGGGCATCTTGTAAGTAGTCATAGGTTATACATAGGACTTCAAATTCAAATAGGAAGGTTTCAGGATCTTTAGTTTTAATTCCATAAAATTTTGGAAGGACAGAGGGTGAAATGTTTTTCATAGTTGCATTGGTTTCTTCATCTACTATAGGAAACCCAAAAGAGCTTCCCATTTCTCTTCTACCTCTTCCTCTGCCTCCTTCTCCTTCTGCACCTCTACCTCCTTCTCCTATACCTCTACCTCTACCCCCTCCAAATAGTGTGTGTTCTCCATTAAAAACTCCTCCTCCCCCTTCTTCTGCCATAGTTGATTCTTCTGTGGAAGTTGAAAAGTTTATGTCCCTAGCAGGGGTTCCTAAATCTTCTTCTAAGACAGGTTCAGTGGATGAAGTGGAAGGTCTTTCTAATGGAATATCTGATCTTAAGTCCTCTGGAAGTCTAGGATCAGTAAAGGATGGAATGTAGGTTTGAGTTGGAGGTGTACTAACTCTTGGTCTTGGTGAAACAAGTGGTGTTCTAGGAATCAAGCTTCTGCTTCTTATGAATCTACCCCTTGAGTCTCTTTCTCTACGCATATCATTGTTTTTGGGAGGTAAAAAACAAGGCTACCTAGTTACACTTCCCCGACAACGGCGCCAAAATGTCTGCTCAACTTAGTGTTCCTAAATAGAGGTCATAAATTGTCAACCAGGGTTAGTAAACTGTTGAAGTGAAGTGCACTATATGTGCCTAGGTATTTGTTTCTCACTACGTTGTGTTTAGTGTTTTTCCAATGTTTTTGGTTTTGTGTTTTTATTCTAAGAGGGAAAAGAACTAAGTTTTGGCAAAGAGAAGTTTTTGGTCACACTAAAACAGAGCAAAACCTATTCTAAATTATGTATGGCTCTTGAGAACAGAAAATGCAATACTTTAACAAGAAAAATAACTCATAGCAAGAACTCAATAACTCACAACATGAACTCAATCCCATTCATTCATTAGAAATATGTTGGAATAGCTTTGAGAAAAGGATAAGTTAGTGCCATGAGGTTCTTCTAAGTAAACAACCACCTACAAGATCACAGAGGAAATCTTATCCATGGCTAGAAATTTGTTGGAACATATATTGGAAAAGATAGTCTGCAACACAGTGAGGAATTATACTCTAAATTAACCTATGACACTGGAATTGACCCATTCTGCAACTTAAATTGTCACTACTAAGCCTTATTCAGAAATTAGAAGTCTTTTGGAATAGTTTTTGGGAAAAAGGCTATTTGCACAATTATAAGAGACTATAGAATAGTCAAGGCCTTGAACTGATATCACTAATTCCTGTCCATATGATGATGTACTGGAAGAGATAAATACCAAGAGTAGTTTGTAAATAATGAAGGCCTTGAAATTTAATGGAACAAAACTAGCATATAATTGACTAATAAAACTAACAATACAATGGATAAAGCTGAACTAAAATGCAATTATTCAATCTTGAAATACAGTGACCACAACTGTACTAGAATGCCATTATCCAAACTTGAAATACAGTAAACAGAATCTGCGCTAGAGTGCCATTAATATAATTTGAAATACAGTGAACAGAAACTGAACTAGTGCACCATTAATCTTCAGAGTACTACAACTACACTTATAATGCAACTAATCACTGAAATGTTCCAGCTCTGTCTCATTCGGGGTTAGTGGTATTTTGGAATAATTCATAGAATAGGACTGGCTGTAACATGTGATGTAAATGAGCATAAAAACATAAAGTTCAACAAAACGCAGTAAACTCTGAAACACCACAGCTATGTCTCATCCAAAGTTAGTGGTATTTTGGAAGAGATTAATAAGAACAAGACTAGTTGTAACAACTGATGTAATTGAGCACAAAAACATAAAGTTCAAAGAAATGCAACTAAATCCTAAAACACTACAGTTATACCTCATTCAATATTAGTGATATTTTGGAATAATTCGTAAGAACAAGACTAAACTGTAGCATCCAATGCAAGTGAAGATAAAACACACAGTTCAGAAAATTGCTTAAACTAGGAATGCAACAAGGCTAAAGTTATTTATCTAAGAAATGTGCACAAAGCTTCTCGGGTAGTAGGGGCCCTCTACCACCGGATCAACATACAAATATCCTCAATATTGCCTCAGATCTTGCAATAAAGTGATGCTTCTTTCATTAAAGGAAAAGTATTTCAAAAACAGAGTATCACAGTTTTATGAGATCTAGCAACAAAACATAAATGTAGCTAGCTGTTTCTCGGTCTCCCGAGTCATTCTTATAAGAAAATTACATAAATTATCTTTAGATAAAATAGGAGTAAATGTATTTCCCAACTAAAATAAAATTAAAACTCTGGTGGTGGTCTCGTACTATGATTAAAGACATTCGTACAGTCCTTGTCCTATTAGAAGTCTATCTCCTAGTTTTGGTTTCTCACGTGCATAACCACCTGTAGAATTCTGCTCAGACTTCGTAGGGAGCAAGGAATGATGTGGATGAAGTTTGGAATTCACCCATATGCATTTTTCTTTGAGGTGACACCTGAAACTTGTGAAAACATGAAAACAACTGCGGAATCGGCAACTAGCTACAGAATGGCTGCATTCTGTAGCTAAATCTAGTCAAAAATTACTACAACAACAAAACCATGAAAGTGTAGCAAGTTAGTCATTATATACATTCTTAAAGAAACTTTAATTAATCCTATTGATCATTTAAGCCTGTAATTGATAAGGAACAAAGGAAATGAAGTGAAATGTGGTGGAAGAAAAGGACATCTTTGGGGCTCAACAGTTTCATTGCTCCAAACAAACCTTGTAATTTTCGCTATAATTTTTTTTCTACGAAGCTTCAAAAGCTTAAATTGAAACCATGTGGAGTTGAAATACTGATGAACATTGCGTCTCAATTTTAGATCTTGGTTTGCTATATTTTCAAATCTTGGGAAAATCGTCATAACTTTCGTTACAGGCATCATATTTGAATTCTGTAAAATGTGTTTGAAATTGCATGTATTGTAGTTTTTCCTATATCAATTTTAGAGTCAAATTTTTAAACAGTGAGACATGGAATCCCTTACAACTTCGCTCTACTGAACTAGTCCATAATCAGGTCATCGTGGGATATTTGGCATACTATTATCTTGAAGAATCCAAATTTGGTCTTACTTATGGAATTAGAAATAAGGCTCATAGGGCTACCATAGGACCAAATTTTAGATCTTGGAGATCCTCAATCGAAGAAATACAAAAATTTCAATATAGAGCTCCTAAAAAAAAGAAAAAAATTGTGTATTTGTTTAATTTTTCATAAGTCTTATTCAAAAAATCAGTTTGAAGTGATTCAAGGGGAATAATTGAGCATAGATATAAATATTTGGTTATAAAATTCCTCCAAAACAAAAGAATTCTACACCCATTAATCCCTCAAAAAGCTATACTATGACACATGAAGAGGAAGAATTGCAACATGATATATCAAAGCTACGAGACCAAGTGCAACAAATTTTGCTCTCACAAAGAGCAACCAAGGATGGCATATATGGATTAAAAGAAGAAATAAAAGGAAACATGTATGGCTTAAAATCATAAATAAAAGGCGACATGAATGGTTTAAAATCAGACATGGAAGGTTTGAAGGAAGGTTTGACAAATTTACTACAAGAAAGGTTTCCTAATGGCAAAAAGGTATTCCATGAAAATCACGAGGAGAAAAAAAAGAATATGAATGATGATTTTAGAGACTCCAATGTTGGGTTTAAGACCCACCACATTCCAAAGATCGATATGAAGAATTTTTATGGCAAGGATCCAGTAACATGGATACTACAGATGGAGCAATATTTTGATCTCCATAATGTGCAACACATACAAAAGGTACTCATTGAAACTTTATATTTAGAACCCAATCAGGTTGTATGGTATTTATGGATTTGTTCTCATAAATCACTTGTCACTTGGTCAATTTTCACAAAGGAAATTATAGCACGCTATAAGGATACAAAGAGAAACACCTTGTTTAGCCAATTGATAAATCTAAAACAAAAGGGTTCAATGGCGAAGCACATTGATAACTTCCAAAAATTGAATAAATGGGTAAATGATATTCCAAAGGAGCATAGGATTGATGTCTTCATAAGTACTTTAAAGGATAATATCTAACATGAGGTTCTCCTTTGGCAACCTTATTCATTAGAGAAGGAATTAAGGTTGGCAAGAAAAATTGAAAAAAAATTATGGCAACAAGGAAACCTAACTCTATTAACTATAAAGATAGAAGTGTTACTTCTCATAGCCTTCCACAACCTACAAGGTTGACACCACAAAAATTGGAAGAAAAAGGAGCAAAAGGGCTTTGCTACAATTGCGATATCAAATAAACAAAAATACATAAGTGTGCATAGAAGAAATTATTTTACATAAACCGTGAAGATGATCAGAGGCTCAGTATTTAGCTCAAAAATGAAAGTGCTCAGAAATGCTCCAAACCCAAACAACCCCGTAGTGCTCGTTTCCATGATTCCGGTGCAATTCGTTTTGTCAAAATCCGACTCTAGATGAAGAAGTTATGACATGTTGTCCGTTTTCTAAAACAGGTAAAAAATTTGTAGAATATTGACCGAATAATGACATGGTAGTCCAGTTAGCACTCCAGGTATATCTGTTGGGTACCGGATTTGTATACTTTTCTCTCCCATATTCGCCCACCTTTCTATCTCTTTGTGTTAATATTATTCTTAAACACACAAGGTAAACCCATTTCACTTGTTTTACATGGGATATTTGATTAATGAAGTAATAGTCAAAGAGGTTTTACCTTTTGCAAATGTTAACTCCGATATTTTTTACAGATTCAAAAAAAGCGGGAAGGTTACAGCTGTGAGTCGTGGATCGGATCCTAATTTCCAGTGTTGCCTTCACTTGCTACTACAACGCAATAGACTCTGTTTCACCCCAACAACATTTCAGGTTTTTTCATGGTTTCCTTTTTGGAAATTAGGTTGTTGTTGCAACGAATTGTATAATTGTAGATATGTAGTTGCTAAAGGAAATCTGCGATTTCCTGAACAGTTGTATAAGGAGGGCCTGTGGGCTGTGAATTGGGGTTAAGTCCATTACATACAGATTTTGTAACAATATATTCTGCAATTAATTGAATGCACAACACCTTGTTGTTTCACCTGTAATTTGTGAGGTTTCCACAACCCTGATCAGAGAGTTGGGCCCACTCTTTTGATTAGGTGTTGCGTTACTTTTCTTTTCATTGGTTTCATGTTTAGTTGGTTTTTTTACTGTTGTTCCAGTATAATTATTAAATTTCTATGAATTTCCTTTAATTCTGCAATCTATTTCAATTGTTGTTATATTAGTCTGTGTGTCCATTGATTTAAACCTGTGATCTACAGTAGGTCATGTGATTTCTCTTGCATATACTGTGTCATTAGTATTGAAATAACTAACACCCCTGGGTTGATAATTTATGTGGAAAAAGGGTTGAATATTGTTCACATCTGAACACCAACATTTTGGCGATGTTGCCAGGGAAGGCTAACAGGTGCAAGAACAGGATCTACAATTGATCTAAGGGTCGATCTCTTGTCTTGGGGAGGGAATTTATTGCCCTACTCCAAGTCCCGAGCATAGTGTGCCATTTATTTTCTTTCTTTGATTTCTATTAAAACCGATCTCTCATCTTAGGGAGGGCATTTTGTTACCTTGCCCTAAGTCCTAGGTATAGTTTTTAGCTTTCTTCTTTTTGATTCTTTTCTAAAAGGGCCAACTTCTTGTCCTGGGGAGAGTATTTGATTACCCTAATTCAGGTCATGAAATTTGATTTTATTATTTTATTTTATTTTCTTTTTGAACCTACTCTCTCGTCCTAGGGAGGAAGCTATCTGTCTTGCTCCAGTTCCTAAGATTTTTTACTACTTTGATGTACCCTCTTCAAAAATTGTATGAACAAGGATCTGAATAAGAGGGACAGAGGAAGACCCCCAAATAAAGGAAAGGATCTGGGAAGGAAGACATATATTTAGGAGATCATTGAAAAATCTAAATTTGGGACATCATCTCATGCTGTTGTCAGGGTAAGGGTTCAGACGAAGTCCGAAGGGAAGTTTGTGGAGCAACCAGTGCCATCCACGGTACCGGAGGGAATTCTTTCGACGATGGAAGAAATAATAAATAGGGTATCGGTGGAGGAGACATCCTTGCCGTCAGCAGAAGGGGAAGAAATAGCAAGTAGAGGGTCAGAAGAACTGAGAAATTTTAATTTGGAATAAGACCTCCAAAATGGTTTTCATCACCACGAGACCAAGGGAGTGTTGTAAAACCTCCTGTAGTCGAATTAAGAAATTCCAATTTGGAGAGAGAATTCCTGAAGGATTTTGCATCACCAAGAGACCAAGGGAGTGTTATGAAGCCTCCTGCTATTGAATCACTCCAAGTACCAGCCACAGAACCAGTTGAAATCCCAAGTGAGTATTGGAAGGTATTTATGGCACCTGCAAGTTCTTCTATTGATTTTCCAATCGGAAATGTTACAGGTGATGCACCAATGAGACCCATCCTTTTAACAACTTTGCCTAATTTCCATGGGCTTTCTTCTGAAGACCCTGATACGTTCCTCTTCGAAATTGACATTGTTTTTAGAGGATATGATTATATTTCTGATGCTCAGAAATTAAAAATATTTCCTGCTACCTTAAAAGGGACAACCCTAAGATGGTTCATGGGTTTAGGAGGGAGAACGATTACCTCATGGGAGGGGATGAAAGAAGCCTTCTTGGAGAAATACCAAGATTACTGTAAATCCCGTGAAATTAAGGGGGAAATATTTAAGTTTGCACAAAAAGAGGATGAAAGCATGGAAGACTGTGTGGAAGGATTCAAATACATATTGTAGAGGTCAGGCCATAGTGACCTGGATAAGGACATTCTGAATGTTAGGTCCATATATAGTCCCTTATTATTGTTAGTGTAACCCCCTTATTGTTATTATTGTACCCCTATAACCCCCATATTGCTATTATTGTGCCCTTAAATTATTATTGTTAGGTTGGCTAGGATTACATTGTGGCCCCATGGACTCCTATATATAGAAAGGAGGTTTGTAATTTGTATCATCGAAGAATTTTTCATTCATGTAATGTATTGGAGGTTTCCCCCTCAAAGTGGCTTATTTATAAGGCGTTGATATCTCTTTTCTTCTATTTTTGGAGCTATTTTCACAACATTTGGTATCAGAGTTTTGGATTCTAGGGTTTCGCTGCTCCAAAAATTTCATCATGGCATTGTCGCTATAAATTTTTTTATACGAAGGTTCAGAAGTTGAAATTTTTAGAGTGTGAAGCCGAAATCATAAGGAACATCATTACAACTTAGAGCTTGGTTCACAACATTTTCGGAGATATGATCTGTGGAAGTTAGGGCTTTTTGCAGGCTCCTAAATTTCACTTAAAAAGATCATCGCGAAATGTTCTCTATAAATTTTTTATACGAAGGTTCAGAAGCTAAAATTTTTAGAGCACGAAGTTGAAATCCCAAGGAACATCGTCACAAAATTTCAGAGCTTGGTTCGAATTATTTTCGGAGATATGATCTGTGGAAGTTAGGTCTTGTTTAGGATCCCAAATTTCATCTCAAAGAAGTGATTGTGGGAAAATATTCATAACTCTCTCTCTGATCATTGGATTGGAATTCTGTAAAATGTGACTAGAAGTACATGGACTGTAGTTTTTGGTCTATAAATTTCAGAGCCAAAGGAGAAAAAGGTGACACGTGGCAAGTCGTACAAGTTCACTCTACTGAACCGGTCCATAATTAGGTCATTGTGGGAGATTGGACATAACTTTGTCTTGAAGAATACAAATCAAGTCAGACCTGTGGAATTTGAAAGAAGCTTCAGAGGAATACTACAGGGTCGAATTTCAGATATTGAGGATCTGAAAGTATAGAGATAAGTCAATTTAAATATCAAGCTCCTCAAAAGCAAGTAAAATGTGTGTATTTTTATTTATTTATTTATTTTTTCCGAATTGCATAAGTCTTGTTTGAAGAATCAAGTTGAATTTTTTCCAAGGGCATATTTTAGAATAGATGTCAGTATTGGATTCTAAAATGGCCCCTAAAAAGAAGTTAACACCCATTAAGCCTTTATAAGGCTCTACTATGACTCATGAAGACGAAGAATGGCAACATGACATATCAAAATTACAAGAGCAAGTGCAACAAATTTCTCTCTCACAAAGAGCAACAAAAAATGACATGGAAATTTTGAACAAACGCGTGGAATCTAAGATGGATGGTTTGAAGAATGGCATGGAAGCTAAGATGGATGGTATGGAAGCTGGCATGGAATCTAAGATGGATGACATGGAAGCTAAGATGGAAAACATGAAGAATGATCTAAAAGTAGACACAGAATGTTTGACAAAGTTGATACAAGAAATGTTTCCTAATTGTGAAAAGATAGTAGAGGAAACTCATGATGAGAACAAAATAAATGTTAATCATGATTTCATAAACTCTAATGTTCGAGGGAAGAACCACCATATTCCAAAAATGGATCTGAGGAAGTTTGATGGAAAGGATCCTGTAACATGGAGACTATAGATGGAGCAATATTTTGATCTCAATAATGTGCAAAACACACAAAAGGTATGCATTGCAACTTTACATTTAGAACAAAATACATTTGTATGGTATCGATGGCTTTGCTCCCGTAAAAAAATTGTCACTTGGTCAATTTTACGGAGGAAATGATAGCACATTATGAGGATACAAAGAGCAACACCTTCTTTAGCCAATTGATAAATCTCAAACAAAAGGGTTTAGTGGGGGAGCACATTGAGGACTTCCAAAAATTGAATATAAAGGTAACTGATATTCCAGAGGAACACAGGATTGATCTCTTCATAGGTACTTTAAAGGATAACATCCAATATGAAGTTCGCGTTTTGGAACCTGATTCATTGGAGAAGGCATTCAGGTTGGCAAGAAAAATTGAATGTAAAATTATGGCGACAAGGAAGCCTACCACTCACTTCTATAAATATGGAAGTGTTGCTACTCCTAGATTTCCACAACCCACAAGGTTGACACCACAACAATTGGAAGAAAAAAGAGAAAAAGGGCTTTGCTACAGTTGTGATAGCAAATACACTAAAGGTCATAAGTGTGCTGAGAAGAAATTATTTTACATAGATTGTGAAGAGGAAGAAGAAAATGAACAAGAATCTTCAAAAGAAGAGGATATACACCAGGAACTAGCCCTAGAAGAGGAAGAAATGAGTTCGACCATATCATGTAATGCATTGGCAGGAATTACCACTCCTCAAACTCTCAAGATAGAAGAACATATCAAGAAGAAAAAGGTAATAGTGTTGATTGATTCAGGTAGTACCCATAATTTTATTCATTGTAAGGTAGCCAAGGAATTGAATTGTTTCCTATACCCAGCACCAGAATGTCAAGTGATGGTTGCAAATGGAGGAACTATAAATTTCTCTGGAAAATGCCATAATATCAAGCTAACCATGGGGGAATATGTATTGAATAGTTCAATTCTTTCCATTCCTATGGGAGGTGCTGATGTTGTACTAGGAGTACAATGGTTACAATCTTTGGGGATGGTAGCTTTTAATTTTCAAGAACTTTTCTTGAAATTTTTTTCAGAAGGAAAGGAAGTTGAATTACGAGGTATTGCAGGGAAGCCAGGAAGGATAATAAGCTCTAATGTCACGACAAAGCTTCTAAAGAAAGAACAACGAGGCGTAATTGCACAATTATGCTCACTAGAAGTTCCAACATCAAATTACCTATTTATGCACATTTTAAAAAGGTCAGAGACGGTGTATGAATTGAAGGATTTCACTGATCTGGATTGGTGGTTTATAAGAACTATTTGATTCCGTGAAGTGTTCCTCCAAACATCGTGCCTTATAGATATCTTATGTCCAAAAGAGCGAACGTATGATTGCAAAAATGTTAGATGCGGGTATAATTCAACCTAGTCAAAGTTCTTTCTCTGCTCCTGTAGTATTGGTACACAAGAAGGATGGATCATGGCACATGTGTCCAGATTATAGGGAGCTCAATAAGCTCACCATTAAACATAAATTTCCCATTCCTTTGATTGATGAATTATTGGATGAATTACATGGAGAAATTTATTAGTGGAAGCCTGTGAAATCTGTGAGCATACTCATGCGACCAACTCGTGTCATTCCTTGCCTGAACTGAAGGCAATTTTTCAAGGGGAAAGTGAAGAAAATGTGGTAGACCAGCTGTACTTCATGGGGTAGAAAAAGCCATGGAAACCTCAACCACCAGCTATGAATCCAGGTATGTTTTAGGACCCGTCTCAGTATTTTAATAATTTTAATATGGGTCCCCAATCTACACCTTTTTCAACTATGTGGTCTCAATATTAGTATCCCCCCTGGCAACAATGGGTTTCCCAGGCCAGTTCGAATCCTTCATGGAATCAGAACTAGTGTGGAACCTCTCGTACTGGTTAGTTTCCTCAATCTATGCCTCAATAGCAACTTCAGTTGCCCTCCAATGTACCTCCAGGAAACCCAGCCCTTAGACCCCATCTTCCTATCTAGCCCAATCCGAATCCTAATAATAAATGGGTCCAACACAAAGATACTCTTAACCTTCCATCTTATAGCATTTCTACCACGGGACTTAATGAGATAAACCTATGATCTGGGCAGGTAGTAAATGCTCCCACTTCACCTATTATCATAGGACAGATTGACAATGAAGTTGTAGAACTAGAAAAGAGGAAAATTGGGGATAAATCAGACCAGAACACGTCAAATCAAAAATCAACCCAACCTGTTCTTAATCAGGGTCGTCCAATTACCCCACCATCTCCTGAAAGATTAACCCTGAATAAAAAAAACCCTCAAGCAGAGTTTGAATTCTCGGGGGAATTGCAAAATCTCTTTGTTAAAATACCTCTGCTACAGGCTATGAGGGATGTACCTATATATTGAAAAAATCTCAAAGAGTACTGCTCTAAGAAACCAGGGAAGAAACCTAAGGATCTATTAACCATTCATGTGATGGGCAGATTATCTAACATCATGTTAGGAAAGATTATGCTTGTAAAATATGGAGACCCAGGAAACCTGATTCTAACAGTACAGATCAATGGGGTTGAAATCCCAAACGTACTGGTAGATTTTGGAGCTGCCATAGACATTATCACCTCTGAAATAATGAATACATTAGGTCTTGGAAACATTAAACCAACCCCTACTATCCTGGAAATAGAAGATAGGTCTACAATTAAATCGGTAGGGAAACTGGAAGATGTGTTTATTTGAGTAGATTCATGGCATTATCCTGTGGACCTCCTTCGATTACAGACTCGATCTTCAGTTGGTGGTCATTCATTGATCTTGGGAAGACCTTGGCTCGCAACAGCAGACGCCTACATAGGGTGCCGATCTGGGCATATGATCATATCAAATGGGATAGTTACAAAGAATCTTACTCTTTACCCTCCTGCAGAACCTAACCCATTTGAAAAATTATTAACTAGTCAGAAACCTCTACCAATAGAAGATCCTGAACTCGAAAATGAAGAAGTTAGGCCAATCCTTACTATTGGTAGGCCCTTCAATTTAAAACAGAAACCGAAGATGATGCCATTAACACTTTTATTAATGATTCCAGTTTTGTGTCCAATTCAACTCGTGAAATTTTAGAATCTTCTATGAGCTATGAAAAACAGGAAAGCATTGAGCTAGAGGATGAAATTGAAGACATTCCTGTCACTTCATCCCATGATAGTATTCCAATTGAGATTGAACCAGGGAAATCACTTAATATCAACCCAAATCTGTCTAAATCCCAGACAAAATATCTTTTGAAAGTCCTTCAAGATCATCAGGAAGCTTTTGCCTGAGATTATACCGAAATGAAGGGGATCCCTGCTAACTTATGTACTCATCATATTTATATTAAGGAAGATGGTCGCCCTGTAAGACAACCCCAATGGAGAATGAACCCTTCTCTCAAGAACATTGTCAAAGAAGAATTACAAAAATTATTGGATGTAGGATTCATTTACCCCATCTCAGACAGCCAATGGGTATATCCGCTAGTGATTGTTCCCAAAAAATGATGGTAAATGGTGGATCTGCGTAGATTACAGGGAACTAAATAAGGAAACTCAAAAATACCATTTCCTTTTGCCATTCATTGACCAAGTCCTAGATACCTTGGCTGGGAAGAAGTTCATTTCCTTCCTAGACAGATTCAGTGGATATAACCAGATCCAGATAGCCCTGGAAGACCAGGATAAAACAAATTTTACATGCCCATGGGGAACCTTTGCATACAGGGTCCTCCCATTTGGGTTGTGTAATGTGTTGTGGTTCTTGTGTTTTGGCTAGATTGGAAAGACCAAAAGATAGACAACATCAAACCACTTTGGGATCCTAGGATCTAGCCCTCCTAGTTCCAGAGAGGGATCTCTCAATAAATGTAAAGAATGATATATCTTTAAGGCTCAAATTGAGATATTAGGCTAGATATGAAGCACAAGGGTTTTTTAATTGGTTTGGTTGTTTGGTTGGAGACCATTAACTAAGAAGGTTAAGGAAGTAAGGAAGGAATTGAATAGAAGGATGTTTCAGCATGGAAAGATAGGTCAAAAGAAAGGTTGATCCATTGGGCTATGGAGTCATGAAAGGGGATTACTTGCATAAAAACTATCCAAGGCTTTCCACAGGGCAAGTCATCTATACCAAAGTATATTTTAGATAGATGGTGGAATGGAACATTAAGAAGTGAGGTGAAATGAAAGAAACCAAAGTGCAGCCTAAGATCAGGTAAGGACTTTGAACCTATCCTGCTTTTGACATACTTCAAAGGAAAATATCAATAAAGACACAAAGGGTAGCTTAAGATCAGGTCAGATGTCATTTAAACCCAGGCCTGCTTTCAGCATACTCTACAAGGAAAGACAATCCAATAGTCCTCATAACCACTTTCAGAATAGTAGAAAACATTTAAGTGTAAACATAGAGTAAGACCTAAGATCAAAGAAAGACTTTTAACCTTCAATGCTTTTGACACTAACTCAAAGGGATCTTAGAAAGGCCAATTGTTGGAAAAGGACCCTAGTGGATAGGGATAACTCTAAATCCCCAGTATCCCAATTCTTCCAGTTGAAACCCAACAAGAACATCTAAGAATCAAACTCTAAATTCATACATCAGTAAGCATGGGCAAACCAACATCTTTCACTAGTTAAATTATGCTGAATTTGTTCTTAGATACACCATCAACAGAAAACATAAAAGATAAGAAGAGCAGGAAGCATTAGGGTACTTTGCAATAGTATATCCTAAGCTATATTACCAATTCTTATCGGAGAATAATGAAAAGTATGATTAAGAATGAAATGAGACAATCGCAGTAAGGAAAACATCACCAGTAATATAGACCAGGATCTTGTGAAATCTGCTTGTTCAATTGATGTGCAAAACCAGTCACATAATCTGAGCTCAGTGGCTTGTTACAATCCAAAATTTATCTTCCCAGCCTACTATTTACAACTACTCAACTACTTCCCCTCTATAACGGTTCTAATAGTCGATAAAATCCCTATCAACCAACAACTTTTACAATTAATTTTCGATGAATACTTATAGGTGAATGGAGAGGAGGAGTAGTAGATATGAACTTAAATGGTCCATTAAGACAAAGGGGATGGAAGCATTCGTGCCCACCCTACTTAATGGCTCTGCATTGACTGTGTGTACTCTTTTGGCTGTTTCAGAAGTCCTTTGTTAGGTTGATAATAACCTCAGGTATGTTATTTGAAGTACTTTCTAGCTGTTTGTACTCTATTTTGTCTTCTGAGATAAGTAAGGTGACTGAAGGTCTCTATGGTCTTCCATGCTTCCATAACTGCAGTCCTGACAGCTTCAGAAACTTCTGCCAATAAAATAACAGTTCTGGTGTTCGATGGAACATGGAAGAGGACGTGTGATTAGTCATTCTTGGAGAAAATGACTTTCTGCTGATATGAAAGCACTGATATAACTTGTTTCATGGTGCTTTAGGCCTTATTAGGCCTTTAAATCATATTCATAGTCTTCAATGCGTATTCGTCCTTTAAGCATTGGATTATAAGCGTTAAATCTTCAATAAGGAGCCTTAATCCTTTAATTTCCTTCACTGATACTCTTTGCCGCTTCTATGATGGTCTTTCTGCACTCTGAGTCACAATGACTGTGACTGTGGAGAAAGAATGAATTCATCACTCTGTAATCCCTGCAAAAACACAATAAACCTGTTATAAAATCCAAGGGGAGTGTGGATGGATGCTTTGGAGGCCTGTGGAGGATGGAGAGAAACGGTGAAAATAGTGGTAGCAACAAATAAATAGGTGAAAATCATGGCGGAATGGAAGAAAACTGGCCTAATGAAAGTCTAGTGCAAGGACGGTTCCGGACCGTTGGATTAGATTAGACAGTGGCGATCAACGGTCGGGATTCACCGGCAAATTTGTTTAGAAGAGTTAGACTGCATTAGACAGAAAAAACTAACTTTAGTGTTAAACATAAAATTTTAACGTTTCGGCAAATACAAAGGAAAAAGGTTAAAATGAAGGAAATCGAGGCATTTGGTGGTGGGACCGGGAGGGCGGAGGAAGAGTGAATGTGGACCGTTGGATCACTGGAAGAGATCAACGGTGGAGATCGACGAAAGAATTTCTTCGAGGGGCAGATGAAAAACACATAGATGGGGAACGCGATGCAATATAGGCTGTTAGATCAGATCAACCAACGGTTACGATTTAAAAAGGAAAATGTGTTGTGGAGAGCAGTAAGAGAAAAACCAGTAGCAATTTTCGCACGGGGCTAAGGGTGGTAAATGGCTTTCACTTCTGGAACGCGATCCTATCAGGGATCAACATGTGGAATCATAAAACTGCTTATATCACGCGATTTTAAAATGTTAAAGCCCGGACACTAAAATAACGTGATATGCACCTTAGCCGTTGGAGGGAAGGCGGAGAGATCTAACAGTGGTGATGAGAGTGCGATATGGAAAGATGCACGGGCGATACGGTGGGAAGAGCCAACGGCGAATTAAATCCTGACCGTTGGATCTGTAGAATGGATGGCCAAGATTTGATCGGGGATCGACAGAACAGTGGACTGGGGAAAGGGGGAGGCGGAGTGCGATGAAATCTGGACCGTCGGATCTGGTAGAATTAACGGCCAGGATTTAATCGCATCAGAGAAACGTAGTGGGTAAAAACTCTGAAGTCTTTTGGTTTTGAGATTTGTGATTTAGCGCAGACCGTCGGATCATCGGAGAGATCAACGGTTGAGATTAGATCGGAAGGGGAATGATGGAGGGCACAATAGGCGGAGCGCGATCGAATCCTGGCTGTTGTTTCTTGTGGATTCAACGGTCAGGATTGAATCGGAGGATCGCAAATCGGAGGGGAAAAATGGGTGGCACTTAATACTTTGTGATTGGTGATCATGCGAGGGCCATCGGATTAAAGGGGAAATCAACGGTCCATATACAATCAGAGGGGCAATGAAAATAAGTCATGGGCGCGATGCGACATTAGCGCTGACCGCTGGATCTCTAAAGATTGACGGTCAATATTGAAGCGGAGGTTGAAAAGAGGAAGACTAATTGCATCGGAGATTTTGGAAGAAACAAAGGAAAAAGCGTTAATAGACAGTTCCAATTGTGATTAGTGCCTGAGGGCATAGCACCTGGTTTTGGTGCCGGGTTGTTTTTGGGGAATGGGGCTAAGGGCTAAGCTGAAAGGGGCTTAAGTCCTAAATGTAAAAAGGGGTGTTTTTAAGCCAAAATGAAGGTTTTTAAGGCTTAGAAAGGGGTTCCGGTAGGCAGAAAAGGGGATTTTTAAACCGAATAAAGGGAGCTATAAGGTTTAAAAGGGAATTTTGATGATTTTGGGGGCTAATGAAGGGATTTTGGAGGGAATTTAAAAGGGAAAAATTTGGTGAAAATGGAGACTTTGTGAGAATGAAATGGAGAAAATGGAGGCCTCTTTAAGAGCAGTTTCCTTCACATAACAATAGGGCTTTTTCAATGTAAATAGTAGTGAAGATCTCTTCAAAGGAAAAATACACATAGAGGCTTCAAGAATGATATATTTTCAAAGAAAGTTTCTCTCTTGAAGGCTCATAAACATACTTAGCCACCTGTTTGCTTGTCAAAAATTTATAGGTGGCTAACATAATGCTCCTGCCACCTTCCAGAGGGAAATTATGGGAATATTTTCTGATTTGGTTGATGATAGCATTGAAATCTATATGGATGATTTTAATCCATATGGAAACTCATTTGAGGAAGGATTGGAAAATCTGGAGAAAGTACTCAAAAGATGTAAGCAGACCCATGTATCTCTGAGTACAGTAAAAAGCCATATGATGAGGGAAGAAGGGATAGTATTGGGAAATTTTCTCTTAGCTGTCAGAACTCGAGTTGATCCAGCCAAAGTAGAGGTGATATTAAACTTCTCGGTACCAAAGACACCCACACAGGTACGTAGCTTTATCGTTTGTGCTGGTTATTACAGACGTTTCATAGAAAATTTTGCTAAGGTAGCACATCCACTTTTTCAATTGCTAACAAAAGATGCATAATTCTTGTGGACTGAAGACCATGAAGCAACTTTCACAAAAATTAAGGGACTGATTTGCAAGGCTCCAATCCTTCGAGGACCTGATTGGGTATTACCATTTCACATACATGCTGATGCTTCTCAGACAATGGTAGGAGCTATTTTAGGACAACAGGTAGAAAAAACACCGTATGCAATTTATTATGTCAGCAAGAATTTAATTCCTGCTGAACTGAATTACACGGTGACAGAAAAAGAATTCCTGGCTGTCATTTATGCTGTCAATAAGTTCCAACACTACATCACCGGGTATCCTACTTTTGTACATACTGATCATGCAACAAATAGGTATTTGATGAATAAACCTATCACTCCTGAACGTATTACAAGATGGTTGCTATTGCTTCAAGAATTTGATATTACAATATTAGAAAAACTAGGAAAAGATAATGTAGTTGTTGATTTCCTATATAGAATGGATAACAATGATTAATGCACACCTATAGAAGATAGTTTTCTCCATGAACATATTTTTGCAGTTTCTACTAAACCTCCATGGTATGCAGATATTGCTAACTATCTTGCTACAAGGAAAGTGTCTCCTCATTTTTCATACAGGGAACAATGGAAAATTATTCATCACAGTGCCCGATATTCTTGGATGGCAGGGTACCTTTTTCATACAAGAGCTGATAAGCAGATTCGGCGCTGTGTATTTGAGGATGATATTTATGAAGTATTGAAGGCTGCCCATGATGGCCCTTTTGGAGGGGATTTTGCAGACAAAAGAACATGCCATAAGGTGCTACAAATGGGATATTATTGGCCTTCTATCTTTCGAGATGCACAGAATTATGTCAGGAGGTGTGATAGTTTCCAACGTATGGGGAAACCCAATCGAGCTGATGAAATTCCTTTGCAGGCACAGCTAGTCCTTGAACCTTTTGAGAAATGGGCTATTGACTTCGTTGGACCCTTTAACCCACCCTCCTAGCAAAAGGTCCACATCTTGGTCTGTACTGATTGTGTAACTAAGTGAGTAGAAGCCAAATTTGTTACGAAAGCAACAGAGCAGGTGGTCTCAAATTTTCTATTTGAAGAAATTTTTTCTCGTTACGGTACTCCAAGAGAGATTGTTTCAGATGGAGGAGCAAAATTCACATCACACACAATAGCAAATCTTATGCTGAAATATGGGGTCAAGCACAGGGTAACGTCTCCATACCACCCCCAGGCGAATGGACAAGTGGAAAGCACAAACAAGACATTGGAAAATATCTTGACAAAAACTGTGGCATACCATTGTCGGGATTGGGTTTAGAAGCTGCCTGAAGCTCTTTGGGCGTACAGAACAACATGGCGGAATACAACTAGGTTTTCACCATTCGAGTTTTTTTATGGGAAATCCCCATTGTTTCCAATAGAATTTGAAATCAGTACGCTCAAAAAATCTCTTGAAGTTAGTTTGGATCTGCCAGATGCCCAGAAACACCGACTGGCTCAACTCAATGAACTAGATGAAATCTGCTCAATGGCTGTCTAGAGAACTACTGCTATTCAAAAGTAGAGAATGAAATGGCATGATAATTTTATTAAGAATAAGGTGTTTCAGAGGGGAGATTGGGCACTACTCTATGACTCCTGCTTTAAGGATTTTAAGGGAAAGCTTTGCACTCGCTGGATGGGACCTTACGAGGTGGACGCTGTATTTGATAATGGAACTGTCAGGCTAGTCACAATTGATTATACACGTGCTTCATTCATAGCCAATGTACATCGCCTGAGATTATACCACCGCCCAGCCTCTAAGGATGCTTTCATCAAACACCTCTCTCAGAAATCTGGTTTGAAGGTTATCAGCGCAAAGAACTCTTCCTCTGCATCCTTGCCCTAAAAAAAAATAAAAAAAAAATAAAAGAATAAAGAATTATATTGTTATTGTTTATCTTGTTGTCTTTTTGCAAGAGTTACTACTAAGGAGTAAAAACCAAAGAAATTTTTTCCTAAGTGTTGATTGCTGCTACTCATGATGCTATTACTGGTTGCTGCTACTCATGATGTTGTTACTTGGTTGCTGCTACTCATGATGTTGTTACTCGGTTGCTGCTACTCATGGTGTTGTTACTTGGTTGCTACTACTCATGATGTTGTTACTCGGTTGCTACTACTCATGATGTTGTTACTCGGTTGCTGCTACTCATGGTGCTATTACTTTGTTGTTGCTACTCATGATGCTGTTACATGGTTGTTGTTACTCATGATGCTGTTACTTGGTTGTTGCTACTCATGATGTTGTTACTCGGTTGCTGCTACTCATGGTGCTGCTACTCGATGCTATTGCTCCTTGATCGATATTGTTACACCAGATGCTGTTACTCGCACTACCGTTACTCCAGATGCTGTTACACTGGATGCTGTTACTCGCACTGCTGTTACTCCGGATGCTACTACTCGCACTACTGTTACTCCAGATGTTGTTACACTGGATGCTGTTACTCGCACTGCTGTTACTCCGGATGCTGCTACTCCAGATGCTGCTACTCATACTGCTGTTACTCCAACCACATCATTACTGTGCTGTCATCCTACCAACCGTCACTTCGTCCAGGTAGGCCACCAGGTATGCCTCCACGTGACTTTTACTGATTTAATTAAATATCCCATGTGAAGATTTTAATGCCACAGAAAACAAACTTTAAGTTGGAGGGGGGGGGGGGGGTGCCGTCATAATTTAACGACGACGTAATGATGATTCTGTAAGCCATTATTATAAATCACTGTGTGGTACACCCTACGATCCTTATCAATACTCTGTATAATCATTAAAAGTGTATTGGGATCTGTAACACGTCCTTTCCACTCCATATGAAATAATTTCTATTTTATTTACGGGACGAACCATACTTTTTTTATGATTTTCCTCTGTTTCCGAGAATTAACATCCGTATCTACCGTTACCACCTTTCGTTTTCACCATGCTACTTTTTTCCAAATTTTGTATCCACCATTTCACCCAACAGTCTTCTGTTCCATGAAGTGTTGTTATGAGTCCCCACAGTATGGGTGGAATGGTTGTGCAGCATTTTCCTGAAAACACAGCTTCGGTCCGCAGTAATCTAGAGGTATGGAAAATATTTGTCAATGCAGGGTGGGATACCTATTTTGATAGATTGCATGGGTTTGGCAGGGGAATCACAATGGAGTTTACACTTAATTTGGATCAGAATCACTCTCGGGTCAGAGGACTGGAAGTTCCTGTCACAGAAGAGGTAATTGTAGAAGTTAGCGGGCTGAGATAGCAAGGGAAAAACTGGTTTGCTCAGAGAGTTTCTCTCGCGGAGTTTCTCGAATTATTCTTGCAGGCAGGAGAAAGTGTCATTCAATTGGGCAGAGGATATGAGTGCAAGAATGTGCCGTATCCTTGGAATTAAGTCGCAGGTTTTGTAATGAAATACATAACTTGCGAAGGTCTAGCCACAACTTTGTTTAAATATCATTTTAAAATTCTAACGCACCTTCGATTTCCACAGGCTCAGGTGCATGCCTTAAACATGCCCTTCTTCATATTGAAACAGTTCCAGCACATGGCACAGTCTTCTCGACGTTCACGCCAGATGCCGGCAGTGCTCTCCAACCATGGATTGGTGCATTTACTGGTCATGCATGCAATAAACAGATTTCGAGTCTCCTGGGTGGAAATCTGTGGATCCTCAGAAGAAGAGATAACATTCTTTATTGCTGCCAGAGAAGAGGAACCACTTTCTCTAGCTAGTTTATTAGAAGAAGAACATTCGGAGGGAATTGATCAAGAGGAACCCGAAGAAATGGAAATGGAGGTTGATAAAGAGGAATCTGAAGAGGCAGAAATGGAAGTTGATCAGGAAGAACCTGAAGAAATGAGAATAGAGGAGATAATTGGTGACAGAGTCGAGGCTTCCACACAAGAACCAGCCTCGCTTGAGGAGCCCACAGATGAAGGAATTATGGATATCGTGCATGAAGTCAAGACTGTCATACAGTCGTCAAATTTTGTCAATGAAGAATAGGGAAGTGAAATGACAGACAGAGGGATGGAAAGTGATGTTGTTTTGCAAGAAACAACATCACCTGCCCGAGTAGATATGGATATTGAAACAATTGGGGGTGTTACATAAGAACCACCCCCGATTCAGCTAGAACATGGAAACATAGAAGCAATTCATGAGGAACAAGAAGAAAGATAAGGAATAAATTGCAAGGTCGATATTGTCCCACAAGAACTAGTATCGACCTCAGAAGAAGAAATAATGTACGAAGGATGGGAGGATAGAAGAGAAACAACCCTTGAAATCGACGCTGTGCCACAAGAACCAATGTCGACCCTGATTGAAGTAATAACGCATGAAAATCCGGCTCAAACTGGAAACATGGATGATAAAGCCACTCCCTGCTCTCCGATCCAGTCCATGATGTCAAGAGGGGCGAGGGGATTCCGCTCACCCCAACGATTAATGAAGGAAATAGATGTTCCACCTGTGCTTAAATTTGTTAACCTAGGAGAGGACATGGCTAATATCAGCCCAGTCAGTGATGAATCTCTGTTGGAATGCTCAGAGACTCCCAAAGAAGATGAGGTTCCTACAGAAACACCGGAACACAGAGTGGTCAATGGAAATGCTGACGAGATGGCAGGAGTCCCTGAAGTGAATATAGAAGGAGAAAACCCTGAATATAGGCCGTCCAGCGAGAAAGGCTTAACAAAAGAATCAGCTGATAATACCGACAACATTCTGCTGCTTGCTGAGTTTGTCATAGGCCCAGAAACTGAATTTATTGTCAAACATGAATGGATTGAAGAGTGTGAGAAAAGAAGGTTACCTCTCAAGAATAGGTATCAACTGCAGTTTAGTGAAACCATGAGATTGAAGAGGGAGGTTCAGGAGTTAAAAAGGCAAGTTTCCCGGTTGAAAAAGAAGGTAAAAATCTACAAATGGAGGGAAATAAAGCCAAAAATTGAGGTCTCCTCTACAGCTACACAGTCTGGCCCGATTGAAGATTTGTTCGAAGGTTGAGAAATTTTCTTGGCTGCTAAAATCCAGAAGTGGCAGTCTACTGCGAGTGACCATAAGAAAGAGACAATGCAGGTTCGAGAATAGGCTGCCAGGATCGTCACAGGATACATAGACCAGTTAGATAAGGCACAACTGAAGCAAGCTAAACATAAGGTCAAAATAGAAGAATTGGAAGAACAAGTGCAGTTGCTGCAATCAGATAAGAAGAAGATGTTATCCTTGGAACAATAGGTAATTTCCTGCAGACCTCCCGCACATAGCTATGCCTTATTCCTTCATGAACAATTTCTTTTCTTTTGTCTTGAAAGTATATATAAGGAGATTTGGCACGAGATTGAGGACCCTATTTAATTTCTCCGTATATTAAAAATTCATGATATCATAGGACAACACTTAATGTACGAGCTCTACATGCATGGGTACTTCTTGAGGCATGATCAATATTTTAACCTCGTTCCATTCGTGGGGGACATTCATTTAAGAGCTTTTACCTCCTATACCATCAATCAGATTAAGTGGAGGGACGCCTGTGATACGTTTTAAGAGAACCAAGTCATAAGGCCGCTAATGATGAGGAAGGAGCATGGCCAGTCATCAAATATTTATAACAATCATTACACATTTCTACAGATTGAGGGGCGTAGAGAACACATGATGGCAACCTAGAAATGGTGTGTTGACCTATGTGTCAGACAGTTTACAATGTTTCATACGGAAGTGCTGGACAGTTGTCAGAGAAGGTGGATGTTGTCATCCTCAGCGGTCAGAGGACGAGAACCATTTGGGGCACCTAACTTTTCACGGGCTCTCGAGAGGATGCCACGTTTTGTAGAATGCATTCAGACCTATGGGGTTAGATGGATGGGGTTGAGGTTTCAGTTTCTCCTTATTTGGTTGCCAATCGAGCAATATACTCCTGCATACAATGTTGACCCAGATTGGTGGAAGGATTTTGTTTTGACAGAAGGTTATAAACCCCCTGGGATGGAAATGGATGAAGAATATGATCTCACACACCTTCATGCCAGTCACAGTTAGTCTAACCCAGATATGAGGAGATGACGAGCTGCATGAGGACATGCAGATAGACCAGTTGGGGGGAGATGTTGGGTACCAGATTTGTATACTTTTCTCTCCCATCTTCGCCCACCTTTCTATCTCTTTGTTTCATTATTATTCTTAAATGCACAAGGTAAACCCCTTTCTCCTATTTTACATTAGATATTTGATTAATGAAGTAATATTCAAGGAGGTTTTACCTTTTGCAAATGTTAACTTCGATATTTTTTACAGATTCAGAAAAAGCAGGAAGGTTACAACTGTGAGTCGTGGAGAAGCTCCTAACTTCCAGCATTGCCTTCACTTGCTGCTACATCACAACAGACTCCATTTCACCCCAGCAACATTTCAGGCTTTTTCATGGTTTCCTTTTTGGCAATTAGGTTGCTGTTGCAACGAATTGTATAATTGTAGATATGTAGCTGTTGGAGGAAATCTGCGATTTCTTGAACAGTTGTATAAAGAGGGTCTGTGGGCTATGAATCAGGGTTAAGCCCATTACATACAGATTTTGTAACAATATATTCTGCAATTAATTGAATGCACAACACCTTGTTGTTTCACCTATAATTTGTGAGCTTGGCGCAACCCTGATCAGAGAGTTGGGCCCACTCTTCTGATTAGGTGTTGTGTTACTTTTCTTTTCGTTGGTTTCATGTTTAGTTGGTTTTGTTACTGTTGTTCGAGTATAATTCTTAAATTTCTTTGAATTTATTTTAATTCTGCAACCTATTTCAATTGCTGTTATAGTAGTATGTGTCCCCATTGATTTAAACCTGTGATCTACAGTAGGTCATGTGATTGCTCTTGCATATACTGTGTCATTAGTCTTGAAATAACTAATGCCCTCAGGTTGATAATTTATGTGGAAAAAGGGTTTAATATTGTTCACATCTAGACACCAACAATATCCATGGAGTATTCTCCAATTTTAGCCCAATGACACTGTGACAAGTGTCACAGTCAGATTCGCTAGTGAATTTTTTTTACATCTATTCCTAAGGTTGAAGGAGATTTTTTCTTAGGTTAGAGTAGTCCAACTAGAGATGGACATGTGGTGAAGCCAGGGGCCACCATGTTCCCCCTATGGTGGAACCATATAACCTTGGATATGTGAAATTTATGGAATTTATTCAATTTCTATGGTTCTAGACATTACATTTGGGATCTAACTATTAGTTGGCGGACATACATATTTTATTGGGTTGAATATATTTCTATTTCCCCAAGGTCTAAACCTTATATATTTTGGTAGACAGACTATCTAAACTAGCGGAGCAACTATATGTGGCAGACAGACACTAACTATGGCAGAGAATCTATCTATGGGGGACAAACTATATGGTGGAGTCAAATCATATATTACATTTTATACTAAGCTCAAACCTTAATTATATGGCAGACAAATATTTGAATGGGGGGCGAAATATATTAATTTATACCATGGTTTTCGACTACGGTATTGTCAACTATATGGTGCAAGAAAATATTGGTGTAGGGGTTAGGGTCGAACCCACGACCACCTCCGTGCTATGCATATGCCTTACGGCCATGCTCCTACGATGGTTCTTAACCATTAGGGGTGCAAGTTATATTTATGTTGTATCAATGTTGACAACGGGGGTCCGGAGGGGGCCAGCCCCCTCCCATATGTCTTCAACAGATGATCGCGACCCGAGGCTAAAAAAATCGGCGTGGATTATATTGACACTAAACACGTTTATTTAATTTTTAATACATGTTTAACGCTAAGCTAATCCACTCTCAACCAATGGATAATTGTGCAGTTAATGACACACTTATCCTAATTAAGTCGTCATTAACTGCTAGTTAATGCGCACTTTAATTGATGGTAAACTTGGTGGGAACACCTTTTTAGGTGGAATTCTCCAAAATTAGGAGGGTTAGCTAGATTCTTTCCAGATTTGGAGGAGAAATAGTACGAAAAATGGTTTTTGCCATAACTGAGCCAATTTTCAACCAATTTTGACCCAGGAAGAGTCATTATTGGTAGATTTTGATGTTTTGGAACCATTGGAGTAGGTTGCAGAGGCCACAAGAGACTGTAAACAATATTTTTTCACAATTGAAGCTAATACAAAGGCCCATGCCATGGAAGATGGACCAAGGAGATGTAGCCCAGGAGGGGTGAAATCCTTCATCAAAACAATGTGTTATTGATTGAATTGTCATGGTTTGCTATGTGTTTATATGTTGTTGTTCATCATTTAGTTTCCATGATTTTATGTTCATGAAATCAACTTAATCTCCACAAGTTTACTTGTTTATCAATCATAAGCATTTCCATAAACCCTTGTACAAGAAGAAAACATAAGCACTTTTAATATAAATATGAAACTGATATTATAACAACAAAAACTAACAATAAAATTCAGGTCAAGATGGTATCAGAGCTAAGGTTATTTTCTTGTTTTTCTTGAGATTGTGCAAGAAGGGTTTTAATAGTTGCAATTTTGTGATGCTTACAAGGTTGAAGTTGCAGTGAGGAGAAGGGAAGATATTGGTTGCTAGTCTCGAGGTTAGGACCAGAAGAAGGAGAGTTGAGAGAGCATCATAGTCACCCAAATTTCCACTCATAGCTACACTTGAAGCACCTCAACTTCTATCTCTAGAAGTTGAGATTGACGAGGTACAAATTGCACAAGAAGCTGAGTTGTTTTAAGAGGTACAAGCATCAAAAGATGAGCTTGAATCCTTAGCCATCATGTCAGGTGTTGGAGAAACTCAAGGACATTTAGAAGAGGAAGATGTCAGGAGAGAATTCAATGACATTAAGAGGATGGTTAAAATAATGTTTGATGCATTCACTGCTGAAAGGGCAGGAGAAGGTTCTAAGACTCCACATGGAGAAGGAACTTCAGATGATTATAAGGATGAAGAGAAGAGTTCGAAGGGTATTGGAGGAAATCCACCTCCATCTCCACCATCCATACCCTCATCATCTTCCACTCCCACCACAAAAACCACCCACACTCATTCAAAAACCCCAAAAGGAAAAACTCCATTACTCAAATTGGACATTAAGTTTGAACTTCCCATGTACAATGGCAAGGTAAATGCGGAGAAGTTGGACAATTGGATCCATCAATTGGAGGTATACTACAAAATTCAAAATTAACAAGAGGACGACAAAAAGATCCTATTGGCTTCATTGAGGCTAGAAGGATCAACACTAGTCTGGTGGGAAGCAAAGACTCAAGAGGAAATGTGAATCCATGGTAAGATATCCATTTCTTGGGTTGATTTTATTTCTTCAATTAAAATACATTTTTATCCATTAACCTATATGCAAAAATAAATTATGATTTGGAAAAACTTTAGGCAGCTCAAGTGCCAAATAGTTCAAGAGTATACCCAAGAGTTTAGAAAGAGAGCTTTGTTGTTAGGAGTAAACTTGAATTCCCAAGACACACTCTTGAAATACATTATGGGTTTACATTCCTATTTGAAACATATTATCCTTATGTTTAACCCAAGAAATTTAGATGAATTATGTGTGCAAGACACACATCTTGAAGCAAGGGGAAAGAAAATTCAGGAAGAGGGTAGTAAGAAGAATTCATTCAAGGGTAAGGGAAAAGAGAATGGAGGAAAATGGAAGGGAAAGAAGAATGCAAGTGTTAAGAAAGAAGGGGAGAAAAATACATGCAAACATTGTTCCAAAGAAGGGCATGATGAAGCCCACTATTGGAAACTACATCCTTAACTAAGGCCTAAGAAACCAAACAACAAGGGGAAACAAAATATGACTTCCACCACACAACATGATCTTGGATCTGATTCTGGCGATGAGACCAAGGTCATAGCCATGGTCAAAAGGGAAAAGAAGCCATAAAAATTACTAGTTCCTCAAAATTTCACAACAACACTCCAAATGAATACACAATGAATACAAAATTTTTCCATGTAAGGGTGATTTCAAATCATACAAATATTGATGCATTGTTTGATAGTGGGTCACAAGAAAACTTGATTTCAGAAGACTTGGTCAAAAATCTTAACCTTGAAACTGTACCACATCATAAACCATACTCTTTGGGTTGGATAGTTAAGAATTCCAATTTACAGGTTACAAGGAAATGCATATTTTGATTTGCTATTACTGCAAACTTTGTTGATGAAGTCGAGTTAGATGTGGTTCCACTTGACATTTCCGAGATTACCTTGGGAAGTCCATATTTGTATGACAGGAAAGCGGCATTTTATCGCCATGAGAAAAAATATAATTTTCTTAAGGATGGGGTGGATTATATTGTGAGAACTCATCACAAAAGGCTGAATATTTCTTTAGTTAATGCAGGGTAGATGAAGAGACCAATTAATGCAAGTAAAAATTTTGTGCTTCTCATGATAAATTAAAAGGATGATGTTGATTATGAATCTTTTGAAGGATGTGATGAAAAATTAAAATACAAATTTTTTATGTGGTAAGTCAACATGGCGAGATGTTTCAAGAACCAAGTGGGTTACCTCCCAAGAGGGGAATTCAGCATGAGATTCAGCTGCAACAGGATGTTCCACTACCAAACATTGGTATGTATCGCATGTCAATTATGGAGAGTTTTGAAATTAAGAAGAAAATCCAAGAATTGATGAAAAAAGTTATCATACGTCCATCTACTTCGCCATGTGGTTCACCGATTTTTTTGGTACCAAAGAAGGATGGGACTTGGTGCATGTGTATAGATTTCCGTGCACAAAATAAAATCACGGTAAATAATCGCTATAAAATCCCACACATTGATGATTTTATTGATCAATTAAGGTATGAAAATTATTTCACTAAGATAGACTTACGAAGTGGTTGTCATCAAGTTAGAATAGTTGAGGAGGATATTTGGAAAACTGCATTTAAAACAAGACAAGGATTGTTTGAGTGGCTAGTTATGCCATTCAGTCTAACAAATGCTCCAGCTACTTTCAAGAGAGTTATGAATGATGTTCTAAGACCATTTCTAGATGAATTATTCATTGATTACTTAGATGATATTTTTATATTCAACAAATCTAGAAATTAACATGTCATTCATGTGAACAAGGTACTTGATATCTTGAAAAAAGAGCTGTTATTTTTAAAGTTTTCGAAGTGTGAGTTTGGAAATACTTCTTTAGTGTATTTGGGACACATTGTTTGAAGAGGTGAGTTGAAGATAGACCCTTCCAAAGTAGAGGCCATTCTGAATTGGCCCAAGCCCAATACAGTTACGAAGGTAAGAAGGTTTCTTGGGGAAACACAGTATTGGAGGAAATTCATTGCTAATTTTTCTTCCATTGCAACACCGTGACATGCATTGACAAGTGTCAAGAAAGTCTTCTATTGGGGAGATATGCAGAAAAAAGCATTTGATTCTTTAAAACAAAAGATCAGTTCAACACCGGTATTGTCTCTTCTAGATCTTAGACAACCATTTGAGATCCAAACAAATGCAAGTGATTACGCCATGGGAGCAGTTCTCATGCATCATGGTAAGCCTATTTTGTTTCATTCTTAAAATTTTAATGGAGTTGTGACTAACTATCCCAACTATGATAAAGAGTTATATGCATCGGTACAAAGTGTAAATAAATGGAAGCACTATTTTATGGGGAAAGAGACCATTATACATACCGACCATTAGCCATTGGAGTACTTACAATCATAGTCAAAGTTGCATCAATCAAGGCATTTAAGATGGATGGGATTTCTACAACAATTTCATTTGGTTATAAAGTATAAAAAGGGTATCTAAAATAAGGTAGATGATATGCTCTCTAGGCCTATTGTAAATTCATCTATTATACTCAAGCATAATTAAGTTATGCATGAAAGTTACATTTAACAATATGCATATGATAGTGATTTTCAAGATGTGTATGAAAGCTTGAGTCAAGGAAACCAAATTGAAGAGCTAGATTATCATGTGCATAACAGTTTGTTGTATCACTTGGGCAAGTTATGTATTCCATAGGGAGAAAGAAACAATATCATAAGGGATGCACACACTTCAGTGATTGCTAGACATTTCGGTGTAGGCAAGACGATAGTGAATCTCCAAAGGTATTGTTATTGGCCACGCATGATTGATAGTGTATCTCATTTTATTAGAGGATGTTCTTTGTGTGCAATAAGTAAGCCTAGTAATAGGAAATTTGGATTTTACACTCCACTTCTAGTTCCTTCACATCCTTGGGAGAGTATCTTAATGGATTTTGTAGGAGGTCTTCCAATGTTAAGGAAAGGTCATGATTACTTGTATGTTGTGGTAGATAGGTTCAACAAAATGTGCCTTTTTATGCCATGTAAAAAACAAATTACAACTGAAAAAATAACTCATATTTTATTTCAAAATGTATGGGTTCATTTTGGTCTTCCTACTTGTAGGTTTTAACCTGAACAAAAATTATCTACACAGGAATATTATAACAGAAAATAAAAAATAGTGAGAGCATAAAACATAAAACAGATAAACACAGAGATTTTCCCCTGGATCCCAAATCTGGATGACCAACTTGATATTTCATTATATTCCTTTTAGTGTTACAACACATATATATACATGTCGAAGCATACATAAAACTTAATCCATTAACCCTAGATTAGAACATAACCGTAGTTCCCTTGACCAGATCTAAAAAATACCAGGGGATGAAAACCATCGTACCCCAAAACCATGTGCAAAACCATGGGCGCGGACCGCCCACCGAAAATTATGGACCAAAAAATTTTCGCCGAGGCGCTGCCGCCCCCCCTGTGACCCCCCTGTTGCGCCCAACGCAAAGGGGGGGCGATAATTACCCCCCCGCACATGACTAATCGTGGAAAGAATATAACACATACCCAACACTACTTCTATTGTAAGTGATAGATATTCCTAGTTTGTTGGGAATTTTTGGTCAAAATTATGGGACAGGATGGACACAAAGTTGAAGAAGAGTACAACCTTTCATATGTAAATAGATGGTTATACCAAGGTGGTTAACAAGACATTCATTCTTCTTATTATAGGTTGTTGCAGCAAACATCCCAAGTTGTGGGATGAACAATCACATTACATTCAACATGCATACAACAGGGCAAAACATTCTTCCACAAACGCATCGCCATTTGAGGCATGTCTTGGGTACTTGCCAAGATCGCCTTTGGACTACATATTTGAGAAAGATGTTGCTATATATGGTCATAGTGACATAGATAAGGCAAGGAAGGTCATTGAGCAAATTCAGTTGGTACATCACAAAGTGCAAGAACAACTTGAAAAGAGTCAAAGAAGCTACAAGGCAAGGCATGATAAACACCGTGTTGATCACAAGTTCTAGGTTGGAGATGAAGTTTGGTTATATATCGAAAAAGAAATATTTCCAGGGGAAGGTAAAAAGCATAAGCCAATCCGTTATGGTCCTTTTAAAATTCTGGAAAAGATTGGTAGCAATGCATTTAAGCTAGACTTGCCTCCTTATATGCAAATATATTCTATCGTCAATGTCGAGAATTTGAGATTTTTTGAGCCTCCTTTGATTGATGATCAAGGAGAGCATGTTCAGTTGCCATCAATATATGATTTATCACCAGAATATCTTGATGAACTTCAGCTAGATCTCATACTTGACAGAAGAACCAGAAATTTAAGGAAAGGTATTGTCAAATAACTTAGAGTGGGACTCAAGGGACAAAATCCTTCCAAGGCCAAATGGGTGGAGATTGAAAGGGTGAAGGAGCTATACCCTCACCTGATGAACAATTGATAGTATCTTTTGGGGTCCAAAAGGCTTCTAGCAGGGAGGAATTATTAAAGGCTCAGTATTTAGCTCAAAAATTAAAGTGCTTAGAAATGCTCCAAACCAGAAAAAATGCGTAGAGCTCGTTGCCAGGATTCCAACGCAATTTGTTTCGTCAAAATTAGACTCCGGATGAAGAAGTTATGACCTATTGTCCGTTTTCCCAAACAGGTAAAAAAATTGCAGAACAGTGATAGACTGATGACATGGAAGTCCAGTCATCACTCCAGGTATATCTAGGGAATATTATCCAATTTTTTCCCAATGACATTGTGACAAGTGTCACAGTCATATTCGCCAGTGAATTTTGGAAGTGATTTTTTTTTACATCTATTCGTAAGGTTGAAGGATATTTATTTTTAGGTTGGAGTAGTCCAACCAGAGATGGACACGTTATGTAGCCAGGGGCCGCCACGTGCCCCCTCTGGTGGACACATCCAACCTTGGATATGTGGAATTTCTGGAATTTATCCAATTTCTATGGTTTTGGACATATTACATTCGGGCTCTAACTATTAATTGGTGAACACACATATTTTATTAGGTTGAATATATCGCTATTTCCCTAAGGTATAAACCTTATATATCTAGTGGACAGACTCTCTAAACTGGTGGAGAAACTATATGTGGCTGACAGACACTAAATATGGCGGAGACTCTGCCTATGGTCGACAAACTATATGGAAAAGTCAAATTATATATTTCATTTTATACTAAGCTCAAACCTTAATTATATGGTAGACAAACATTTGAATGGCGAGCGAAATATACTAATTTTATACCATGCTTTTTGACTATGGGATTGTTAATTGTATGGTGCAACAAAATATTTATGCGGGGGTCGGGCTCAAACCCATGACCACCCCCATGCTATGCATATGCCTTACCGCCATGCTCCTACGATGGTTCCTAACCATTAGGGGCACGAGTTATATTTATGTTGTATCAATGTCGACAACGGGGGCTCGGAGGGGGCCAACTCCCTCCCATATGTCTTCAACAGATGACCGCGACACGAGACTAAAAAAATCGGCGGGGATTATATTAAAACTAAACATGCTTATTTAATGTTTAATCCACATTTAACGCTAAGCTAATCTGCTATCCAACCAACAGATAGCTGCATAGTTAATGACATGCTTATCCTAATTAAGCAGTCATTAACTGCTAGTTAATACGCACTTTAACTGGTGGTAAACTTGGTGGCAACACCTTTTTAGGTGGAATTTGTTTAGTCAATTTAGTGTCCTAAATTTCTAACATAAATTATCGACCAGGGCTAGTAAACTGATGAAGTGTGGTGCACTATATGTGCTTAAGAAACCTACTCCTTACTTCGTTGTTTTGTGTTTTATGTTGTTTTTAGGGGGTTTTTGTTCTTTGAGATCTAAGGATGGTTAATCTAGAAGTATGAAAAGATTTAAGTTAATCCAATTCAATTTGAGAAGAAAGAAAAGGAAGTGTACTAAAACTAATCTAATTTTCATAAAATCAAAACCTAAAGCTAAGAGCTAGTTTAAGACCTACTTTTGAAAATCAAAGCATCTATTTATTTGATTGGTTAATCCTAATCCATGGATCTATTTTATCATGCCAAGGATATAGAACATAAGACAAATAATGCAAATGAAAGCATCTAAGATGTGTCTAACTTAGTCCAATTATTCAACTTGTAAAGGGTGACCTTCTTTGAAGTAATAACTGAGCAAGCTAATTACATCTGTTTTAAAGCACTAAGAAAACTCTGTAAATAACCCAGAAGTTGCATTAAATTTAATCATTCAACCATCCTCTCTCAATATGTTTAGATAGGTTTCTTTATGGAATGGTTTTTGGAAAGATGATTGTTGCAGTCAAATGAGGGTCTTGAGAGTAAAAACATGCAAGAACTAATTAAGATTAACTAGATGCATAATTGACTTATCAGTATCACTCAAATGTGAAGCTATTAACCTCTTGATGTGTCTTTGGAGAAATCAACTATGCCTCTAGTTATTAGCAAGCAAATGACAAGAAAAAAATTCAACTACTGCACACATGAAAACATGTAACCATTAATATAGATTTGGTGTATTGGAAATGATTTTATGAATATTAATCTGTTACAGCAGTTGGCAATTCTACTCTATGGAAATGGAAAGGCAAGATAGTAAACTAAACAACCATGGTTTCCAACACTTCAATCTTTATCTCAATATGGAAAACATAATTTCTATCTTCTTGAAACGTTTTGGAAGACAAGACCTCACACTTGAAATCTATCATTAAACTATTAAAAACTGGAAATGAAGCATAAACAGAAATGACTGAACAAAATGAAAGAAATCTAACTAGAAAGCATAATAAAAACCTCTTTTAGAAGCAGGGGACCTCTGCTACTAAGTTAGTTGACTCCTAGCTTGTCATAAGTGCAATCAAACCAGCATTTGATGACTGAACTTATTTATTGATAAACTCACAACTCTACATCCCATTCCATCTCAAGCCTTGTTACAAAACATTCTATAATTCTTTCTCTTCTTCTCCTATTTTTTTTCCTTTTTTGATGGGAGAAAGCTTCCCCTATTTATACAAAAATATGAGAAGTTATCTCATTAATGAGAGTCCATGAATCTCTCCCTCTATCTCTAGAGTTACAATTAAAATAGGAAATGATAAGACACATGTCTTTTTAGATTTTCTATACAAATATGAAATGAGACACGTATATTCTTAGAGGTTCAATACAAAAAGGAAATGAGACTCATATCCTCATGATCCCATGATCTTCTCCACTCAAATTCGAATTTGGTTTTGGTAGGCCACATAAAGGTCTTTTAGAAGCTTCCTTTTGACCTACACAAGGCAACAATCTCATCCCACTTGTTAGGTATAAGCATATGCACATTATTTTCTAATTTTTAACCACAGATTCACTTTAAAATGCTAAGAATTAATAAAGTTTGGAAAAACATAAATGTAACCCAATAGTGGTAATGGTACGGTAAATGTAATGAAATGGAGGTGGAGTGAAGGTGGTAATATGGAAATATAAGTGAAAATGTAATGGAAGTGAATGAAAATTTCAAGGTCTAACAAAATTCTACAAAATTAGCAGGGTTAGCTGGATTATTTCCAGATTTGGAGGAGAAATAGTAGGGAAAATGGTTTTTTCCATAACTGAGCCGATTTTCGACCGATTTTGGCTCAGGAAGAGTCATTTTTAGTAGATTTTGATGTTTTGGAGCCATTGGAGAAGGTTGCAGAGGCAACAAGAGAATATAAACAACATTTTTTCACAATTTAAGCCAATACAAAGGCCCATGCCATGGAAGCTGGACCAAGTAGATGTAGCCTAGGAGGGGTGAACTCCTTCATCAAAACAATGTGTTATTGATTCAATTGTCATGGTTTGTTGTGTTTTTATATGTTGTTGTTCAACATTTAGTTCCCATGCTTTTATTTTCATGAAATCAACTTAATCTCCACAAGTTTACTTGTTCATCAATCATAACCACTTCCATAGACCCTTGTATAAGAAGCAAACATAAGCACTTTTAATATAAATCTGAAACTAATATTAGCACAACAAAAACTAATAATCAAATTCAGATCAGAAGAGGAGGAAGAAAAGGAACAAGAAACTTCAAAAGAAGAGGATATACACCAGGAACCAACCCCAAAGAAAGAAGAAACAAATCTGACCATGTATTGTAATGAATTGACAAGAATTACCACTCCTCGAACTCCTAAGATAGAATAACATATCAAGAATAAAAATGTAATAGTGTTAATTGATTCGTAATACCCATAATTATTCATTGTAAGATAGCCAAGGAATTGAATTACTTCATATATCCGACACCAAAGTGTCAAGTAATAGTTGCAAATGGAGGAACTATAAATTTCTCTAGAAAGTACCATAATATCAAGCTATCCATGGGAGAATATTTATTGAATAGTCCAATGGTTGGTGATGATGTTGTACTAGGAGTCCAATGATTACAATATTTGGGTACGATAACTTTTAATTTTCAAGAACTTTTCTTGATTTTTTTTGGGAAGGAAAACAAGTTGAATTAAGGGGTATCGTAGGGAAACTAGGAAAGATAATCAGGTATAATGGCATGACAAAGATTCTAAAGAAATAAAAATGAGGCGTAATTGCACAATTATGCTCACTAGAGGTTCAAACATCAAAATCATGTATTTCCCCAAAATCTCCAAAAAGCCTTGGACAATCATTCCAAGGTATTTGAGACTTCAAAAGACCTCTCACCTATTTGTAATCATGATCATGCTATTCATTTGATTCCAGGAAGTGTTCCTCCAAACATCAGGCCTTACATATATCCCTATGCCCAAAAGAATGAAATTGAACATATGGTTGCAGAAATGCTAGAGGCCGGTATAATTCAACCTAGTCAAAGTTCTTTCTCTGCTCCAATAGTATTGGTTCACAATAAGGATGGATTATGGCACATGTGTTCGGATTACCGGGATCTCAACAAGATCACAATTAAAGATAAATTTGCCATTCCTGTCATTGATGAATTATTGGATGAATTACATGGATAAATTTATTTCATCAAGTTGGATCTTCGTTCAGGATATCATCAAATAAGAATGAAGACTGAAGACATTCTGAAAACAACATTTAGAACTCATGAGGGTCATTATGAATTTTTGGTCATGCATTTTGGCCTTACCAATGCACCTTCTACATTTCAAGGTTTGATGAATTCAATTTTCAAACCCTTCATTGGAAAATTTGTGTTAGTATTTTTTGATGATATACTAATCTACAATAATTCTTGGAAGGATCATGTTCAACATGTTGACAGGGTGCTCAAACTATTGGAGGAGAAACAATTATATGAAAAAACCTCCAAATATTTCTTTGGAGTACATGAGGTGGAATATCTGGGTCATATTGTATCTCATGAGGGTGTTAAGGTAGACCCTAAAAAAATTAAAGTCAATAAGGAATGGAAAATCCCCACAACCATAAAGCATCTGCGAGGATTTCTTGGGTTGACAGGGTGTTATCGCAAGTTTGTTAAGAATTATGCGAGAATAATAGTACCTATAACAACATTACTGAAGAAAGATGCATTTTCTTGGACTTGAGAAGAAACTAAGGCCTTTGAACATCTTAAAGAGACAATGTTCCAAGCACCGGTCATAGCTACACCATACTTCACAAAAGCCTTTATTATGGAATGTGATGCCTCAAGAAACAAAATTGGTGTTGTTTTAATGCAAGAAGGAAGACTCGTTTCTTTTGAAAGTTGTCCAATCAAAAGAAATTACTTACACAAACCTATTTATTAGAAGGAAATGTTGGCAATACTACATGCACTTAAGCAATGACGATCGTACCTAATGGGAAGACACTTCAAGGTAAAAATAGATCATGATAATCTTAAATACTTTTTAGAACAAAGATTATCTTCAGAAGAGCAACAAAAATGGTTCACAAAGATGTTGGGTTATGACTTTGAAATCATCTACAAAAAATGGAAGCAAAATGTTGTTGCAAATACACTCTCAAGAAAGGATGAGGATGTGAAGGCATTGCTTTGTGCCATTTCTATTATCCAACTAGATTGGATAACCGAAGCAAGCGATGAATGGAAGAATGGTGAAGAAGTATGGGCACTCATTCGAAAGTTGCAACAAGATCCCAATACATCTAATACATTTAGCTGGAAAAATGATTCATTATGGTACCAAGATCGCTTATACCTTTGTAAGAATTCCTAACTGAAAATAAAAATAAAAATAAATAAATAAATAAATAAAATAAATAAATAAATAAATAAATAAATAACTATAAATAAACAAATAAATAAATAAATAAATAAATAAATAAATAAATATATATATATATATATATATATATATATATATATATATATATATATTCTTCTAGAATTGCACACCTCTCCCTTAGGAGGGCACTCAGAATTTTTAAAAACTTAGCACAGGGTTAAGAAGGAATTTTTTTTTGGATGACCTTAAATCTGGTATTCAAAAGTTTGTGGCAGAATGTTTCGTTTTCCAACAAAATAAAGTTGAGACAATTAAGACCTCGGGTTTTTTACAACCTTTATGCATTCCAATTCAACGTTGGGAGGAGGTTTCAATGGATTTTATCACAGGTTTACCCAAGTGTGATGCAAAGAGTGTCATAATGGAAGTAGTTAATAGACTTACCATGTATGCACACTTTTGTATCGCTATCTCATCCACTTAAATCCAGTACAGTTGCTACTACATTTATGGAAAAAATTCAAAAGCTACATGGAAACCGAAAGATTATTGTAAGCGACAGAGATCCCATTTTCACTGGAAATTTTTGGACAAAATTATTTTCTTGTCTGGGTACTTGATTATCTTATAGTTCATCTTATGATCCTCAATTTGATGGGAAAACTAGGATAATGAACAAATGTTTGGAAGGATATCTTCGTTCCTTTGTATATGATAAACATGCACAATGGGTCAACTGGTTACCTCTGGCTGAATGATGGTATAACACTTCCTTCCATACTACAACAAAAATGACCCCATTTATGGCACTTTATGGATATCATCCACCATCCATCACATCATATTTAAGAGAAAATTCTAAGGTTCAAGCAATGGAAGATCACATCGAGCATCAAAAACAAGTTCTCCAACTCTTAAAGGGTAGCCTCACTTTGGTGCATAATCGAATCAAACAACAGGAAGATCAACATCATAGTGAAATAATTTTTGATGTAGGTGACTGGGTATTTTTACGGCTACAACCATACAAACAAATGTCCCTCAAGCAAGCTAAGAAGGATAATAAATTATTGCCAAAGTATTATGGTCCTTACAAGGTGTTGCAAAAGATTGGTACTATGGAATACAAATGGGAGCTTCCTGCATCTTCCCGAGTGCACCCAGTTTTCCATGTTTCATGCTTAAAGAAGGTTATAAGTGACAAGCTCCCAGTTCAAACAATATTTCCAGAATTTAACAAAGAAGGAAAAATCATATTGGAACCTGAAGCAGTCACTTAAACAAGAACTCGAAATCTACAAAATTGATCAATTTCAGAGTATCTCATCAAGTGGAAGAAATTACCTGCTGAAGATTGCACATGGGAGGATGAGAATTTTATACAGAAGCATCCAAAACTACTCAAGCATTGAGGAAAACACTTTTTTGAAGGAGAGGGGCATGTTAGGTCCCTATGATACCAATGTATCACCTTATTGTTATTATTAGTGTAGCCCCCTTATTTTTATTGTTGTGCCCATGTAGTCCCCATATTGTTATTATTATGCCCCATAGAAGCCCACTATTTTTATTGTTGTTCCCTTACATTATTATTGTTATGTCGACTCTAATTATATTGTGACCCCTTAGACTCCTATATATAGAAAGGAGGTTTTGTCATTTGAATCATCCAAGAATTTTTCATTGATGTAATGTAAAGGAGGTTTCCCCCTCAAATAGGATAATTTTTAAGTCGTTGATCTATCTTTTCTTCTATTTTGTGAGCCGGTTGCATAACAAGAGATGTTTGTATAAACACAGCTTCAAGCATATGATGTATACCTCCCTCTCTTCGTATCCTCTGAGGCCTTGACAAAGATACTAATGAAATTTCCTATGCATTTAAGGGTTTCCTCCTACTAATATTCATTTGGAAGAGAAAATAGTTGAACCCACACTAGGGAAGCAAGGAAGTCTTCCTTTGCCATATTATACTACTCCTTTCAAAATTGCATGAAGAGCCCCAAATTATTAAAAAAATACGGCCTTCCTCAAAGACCCTTGATCTGTCTTCGAAATTAGAGAAAATGGTCGTGAATAATCCTATTTCCCCTAGCTCTAGTTCTATTTTCCACTAGAGGCTCCATTTATTTTGGATCCCCCCAATTATAGACTTTTCAAAGGGCCATAAATTGATGAACCCATAAATTAGAGCATGATTCTGCATATATTTGATATATTCTCTGATTTTGTTGGATTTAACCTCATATTTTGGATTTTGTGCCACTTTTGGTAGGTAATGCCTTGGATTTTTAACTTGCCAAGATGCACCCAACAGAGGTTTCCCTATGAAACTAGAAACCCCACTTCACCTAATTGTTGTATGAAAAGGATATCAAAGGTGAGGAGATTTAGAGGAAATATAATAGATCTAGAATCTTTACAAACTCCAGAAACAATTTGACTAAAGGAGAGGTTAGGGTACCCTCTCACAAAGTTAATCATGGATGACTATGTAAAAGAAACCCTAAGATTGCAAAGCAAATTTTCCACTTCAATTCGCCAATTTTAGAAATTAAATTAACATATGTTTATTAAAATTTTATATTTTTATACCTACGAAAGGTAGATATATTGAAATTAATTTAGAGTCAAATTTCATTGACTTTCAATTAGTTGGTTTAAATTAAAGGAATTTTATATAGTTTTGTAAAAAAAATATTTAATTGAATATTTAATAATTATAATTTTTTTTTTTCATTTTCTTAAAAATTTATTACAATTTTCTGATTGGTCATATAAATTGACAAGACTATTTTTATAGGGGTTGCAAACTATTTATCAAAAATAAAAATATATTAAAAATTAAATTAAAAAAAAGTCGTAGTCTAACGAGTATGTTTTTTTGCCCTGAAAATAATGAAAATTTGGACAAGATTTTAATAAAATCTAACAGAGATTTTTGTAAATCTAGGTTATAACTATCAAACTTCAAGATTTTGGGTGCCTTAGAGGTATTTGATGGTGCTGAATCCATTTTCACCATCAAAAATATAATTCAAAGCCTGTTGACAAGATTTCTTAAAATTTTTACCCAAATTGCAACCACATTTAACCGTGAAGACAATTCCTCCACCTTCATAAACAACTCCTTAAAAAAACACTCCGCAACAACGTATATGCTATGCCCCTTTAGATTAATTATTAAAAGTACATGCATTGTTGTGGAGTACCCTGCTGATCCGGCCGCACTGCACGCGGTCGATGTACAGCTTCCTTCTTGTAATGTGTTAGTAAAAGTTCTTATGCATCGAGCATATGCCAATTCTTTAAGTCGAGTATGATATAGAAAACTTTCCATAATAATTTCTTATATTAATTTTTCCTACATTGTATGAGACTCCACAAAATTAGTGATTGGGGTTTTTGTTTTTCATATTTAACAGGACATAAGTGTATTGCAGGTTCTTTATCATTCAATAAACCTGAGTATCTCGTGGATCACATTGTTATTACTTTTACCCAAGAGTCAATATATTGGGCTGGCAAGAATCAATGCAGGTTTTTGGATTTATGAATGGAATATTTTATTAATACGTTTTTTTTGAAGGGTGTAAAAATTAGATGAAGGGTATAGGAGTATGATAAGTTTAAACTGGTTTTAGAATATTAAAATTTTATAGTATCATTACTATGCATGTGTTATATGAATTTTAATATTATATATTTATATATACATATATGTATATATAAATATATAATATTAAAATTCATATAACACATGCATAGTAATGATACTATAAAATTTTAATATAATATTAAAATAATATTAAATGTTATTTTAATAAGTTAATTAGAAATAAAATGAATATAAACAAAGTAACAAATTTGAATGATGAAAATGGAACTAAAAGAAGTGATGTAAATAATGACTATTATATAAATATATTTATTAGGAGCTTACAATGTCTTGTATGCTTAATAGAAGTACCAATAATTTATCTCAACCACTACTTAATTGAGAGAGTATTATTTTATTATATTATTATATAAATGAGTAAAATTCATTTATTTCTCTTCTATATATAATATATCATTTAAATCAATTTATTCAAACGATTTTTATTTCTTAAAAAAGAAAAAAAATATTTTTAAATATCTTTGGTTATTTTTTTAAGTTAAACTTTTTGTAAATAGATGTAGGTGTTAGTTCTCTATATTTTCCTTTATGCTGACAAAGGACTACAAAGGTAACCACAAACCACTTTTAGGCTAGAATCTAGCCATTCCAGCCTTGGATAGGACTCTCTCACTTATATTGTTCAACTCTTTGATATTTGGCTAGGTATATTGCTCAATAAGGTCTGATTTTCAAAGGTTTGTTGGTAAGAAAAGAGACAAATCCATTAGTCATGGAGTCACATCAAATTGATTATTTGTCTAGTGATAAGATGAATAGAGAAAGTGTTTTTCCAGAGGGGCAAGATAGGCAGTCTTGGTGATGAAATTAATTCATTGTACGAGGGTGAGCGTGAGAAAAAATGAAAACAACACAAAGTGTATCAAACTGTAGATAAATTTTGAATGTTGTTTCAAGAAGAAAACATAGATCACTTGGTAAAACTAAGTGAGAGCATCATTAGATGAAATATGAACTAAACTTCTTGTTCATTCAAGCATGAAGGCATTCAATTAAGAGATGCAAATTACATAAGGCAAACTTACAACAAGAAGGAAGCACAATGCCATCAAGATCTGACACAAGAATCCCTGCTAGTCACCTTTAGTCTTTCATTCATTGGAAAGTATTCAAAAAATATACAACATACACAAGTCTCTTCCTCTCTAATGTGACCAACCTTTTTCTCAATTACATTTACATCATAAATAGAAAAAAATCAGTGAGTTCTAACCTCTAGGGGTCGAATTTATCATTTGGATTACTATTTCTAATTTCTGCAAGCAAGATAGAACAAATTGCTAGATTCTAGGAACTACACAACTAGATATTTTTTAAGCACTTTACGTTGACTTCTTAGCCTCAGAATGAGTTCATGAGTTACTGATGGATTTATTACAATTACTAATGCTTAAAAAAAAATTACATGATGGTTTGACCAAGATAAGTCGCTCAACAAACTCTGTCTGGAAGTGTAGTGCTAGCACTGCACAAACTCCAACATCTTCAGAAATGCAGAAACACAATGCAAAATCGAAACACTTGATGGTTTAGATGTTTTCTTTTGGTTTGTAAGCTGCTTGATGACTCCAACACCTACAAACAAACTTGCATATGGTCACCTTCCTCTTCATAAACTTTTCTTTACCATATAACACCTCATAATCTGACAAATCCTCCTATAGGAAAAAACACAACGTCTGCTTTAGAAGCACATCACTATCTTCTTTTATGGTTTGAGTGATCAAGGTTATTTGTTTGAAAAACTGCACACACTAATGATAATGCTGACATTGTAATGATGATACCACCTTCCTCCTTTAAAAAAAATTCATAAAAAATACCACACATTCATCACCATACCCAAAAATCCCAATGTTAGCTAGGGTACAAAATGATGTAAAAGTTGCTTCTTCAAAATAGCTTCAAAGTTCTGACTAGATGTAGCTTCTAGAGGAACTTTGTGAAAAAAAATATCACCTGGAACTTCAAATATATAAACAAACATACTTTGGAAAGAGTCAAAAAAACAAAACTATGCTACTTTACCCTTCCATCTTTCAAATTTTGGCTATGTTATGCACTTGACCTGTTAGACAATCCGTAACAAAAGAAATACGAAACAAAATAGCCAAGACAGATAGATATCACCAGAAAATAGACAAGCGACAGAGATATTTCATTGTATAGAAACAAGATACAATGTTTACTTGCCTCTTTGAGGGGGCAACCTCCAACAGAGCAGAGCTCAATTACAATACGACACCATACTTCTTCCTTCTATTTAAAGCTATTTATAGACTAATGAAATCCAAAACCCTAACTACTAGTGGTCCCTGGAATAATCATGGGTTAACCACCTTATTTATTAAATAAGGCTCATTTATAGCTAATTGTGGTCCCTTTTCTAGACTGTGGGTTGACCACTTACAATTATTATTAATGTGGATAACCACATACGAGCTTTAATGACTCAACCAACTAACTATGACTTGGACTAGTCCCTTATGGGCTTATTACATAGATAGAGGGGTTAGGGTTGGAACCTAACATGCCCTCCCCCATCAAAAGCATCCTTGTCCTCAAGGTTGAGGTTTCTGAAACTGCTGAAGAATAGTGGTCAGTTCCCATGTCACATCTTCCTGAGAGATGTCTTTCCACTTGATTAATACTTCCTTAATCGTGTGACCACGAAGATGAAGTTCTCGAGTATCGAGGACCTGTTCTGGTTGGAGCCAAAGTGAGCCTTCCTCATCTAATTCTGGAAGTCTTGTTTGAACCCTGAAATTGTTCCCCACCACTTTCTTGAGGCACGAGACATGGAATACTAGGTGGATTCGTGAAGTGATTGGTAAGGCCAGTTTGTAGGCGATGACCCATATATGCTGAAGTACTTGATAAGGCCCATATAATTTGGGTGCGAGTTTCTGAAATCCTTTTTCTTTGAGAGAGATCTTCTTATATGGTTGGAGTATTAGGAATACCTGGTAACCGACTTGAAATGATTGTTTCAGATCGATGTTGATCGACCTGTTGCTTCATTATGTTTTGTGCTTGATGTAGACTATCTTTGAGATAAGCGATCATGGTGGCACGCTTCTATAGTAGTTGATCAACTAGCTGCACTTTGGAACAACCGGGGAGGTAATACACTGGTGACAGTGGAAGTTTTCCATATACAATATCATAAGGTGTCATCTTGGTGGCTTCATGATAGTTAGTGTTATACCACCATTTAGCTAGAGGTAGCCATTGGACCCATTGATGTTGCTTGTTAGAATTGAAACAACATAGATAGGTCTCCAAGAATTTGTTGGCTGCCTCTGTCTAACCATCATTTTGAGGATGATAAGTTGTATTGAATTGGAGCTGCGTGCCCTGGAGCTTGAAAAGTTCTTGCCAAAATTTGCTGGTGAAGGTGGGGTCACGGTCTGACACAATAGAAGTCGGCATGCCATGTAGTTTGAATATTTGGTCCATGAAAATTTGCGCCACCAATGTTGGGTTAAATGGGTGGGGTAGAGCACAAAAATGGGCATATTTGGAAAGCCTATCAACAACCACCATGATAACTGATTTGTTTATGGACTTTGGGAGGCCAATAATGTAATCCATGGAGATGTCTATCCATACTAAAGCAGGGAGGGGTAAAGGTTGTAAGGTTTGTTTGGTCTCAACCTAGCCTCCTAAATTGAGCTCATTTAATTGTCAACCAGGGTCAGTAAACTGCTTAAGTGTGGTGCACTATATGTGCCTAAGTAACCTCTTCCTACTTCGTTGTGTTTAGTGTTTTTATGATGTTTTTGGTTTTGTGATTTTATTTTGAAAAGGAAAAGAACTAAGTGCTAATGAAGGGAAACTATTGGTCAAAACAGAGTGAAGCCTAAACTATAGATGACAAATGACAAATGAAAATACTGAAACAGAATCAAACCTCAACTATGACTAGCAAACAACAAATACAAAGCTTGATAATGACTCTATGGCAAAGAAACAAATCACAACATGAACTTGAAATGAACTTGAGAAATGGAATGCTAAGTGTAAATGAAGTTCTCCTAACTAAACAATCAACTCATAATATTACAAAAATCTAAATTAACCTATGATGCTGAAGTTATTCTATTCTGCAACTTGATTTATCACTACTAAGCCTTATTCATAAATTTAGAGATTTTCTAGAATAATGTTTGGGAAAAAGGCTATTGGTGAATTCATAAAAGATTTGCAGGAAAATCAAAGCCTTAAACTAATATGACTGACCTCTGTTCATGTGATGATATATCAATATAGATTCAGAACAAAAGTAAGTTTTGTAAATAATGAAGGCTGTGAGTTTTAATGTTAACAGTTATTACTACTTAAAATGCAATGGATAACACTAGGTGAGAGTGCAATCTATCAATCTGAAAATACAGTGACTACAACTAAGCTAGAATGCTATTAATCTATCTTGAAACAAAATGAACTAAAACTAAGCTAGTGTGCCACTAATCTACTTAAAACACAGTAAACAAAGTTGATGCCATTATCAAACTTGAAGTATGTTGACAGAGTTAAAACTAAATGAAAACAACCTCCGGAGTGTTATGACTAAATTAATCATGCAACTAGTCTATTGCATATTACAAAAACAAGTCTGGCTATACTATCTAATGCAAATTGGCAGAAAACACAGTTTGAAATGAAAACACAATTAAACTCCTAAAATACCACAGTTAATTCCCATTCATCATTACAGATATTTTGGAAGAATTCATTAGAATGAGACTAAACTGTAGAATTCAATACAAATGAACATAAAAATGCAGAATTCAGAAAATTAACTAAGCTAAGAATGACACGAGAGTTACTTATCTAAATTAAAAAGAACAGAGCTGCACAGGAGGCAGGGGCCCTACACCACCTGGTAGCACGTAATCTAATTCAAAATCGACTCAACTCATGCAGCAGAATGATGCTTTTTCATTAAAGGAGAAAAATACTTTAAAACAGAGTATTCACGGTTGGCAGCAAAAGCCAAAATCTAACTAAGATCTAACCAGCGTTTCTTGGTCTCCCAAGTCATATTTATAATAAAATTACATAACAGAACTTGAGATAATGAAGGATTATTGTCTTTCCCATTCCTATTTGAATTAAAACTCTTATTGAAGGCTGCGTACTTTTGCTGTAGACAGCTGGACTGAGACAGTCCTACTAGAAGTCTGCTTTCTTAAATATGTTCCCACGTATCAAAACCATACACATAATTCGTTTCTTCCTTCATGGTGAGCAACGAACCATGTAGACATGACGTGGAATATGCCCATATGCGGTTTTCCTTCAGACGACACCTGGAACCCACTCAAACTGTAAAACAGCTGCGGAATTCGGGATCAGCTACGGAATGCGCGGTCAGCTACGGAATGCCTGTATTTTGTAGCTATTTTGCAGAAAATTGTTAAAATAGCAAAAATCATGAAAATACAATATGTTAATCAATTTTATGTAACCTTTAAACAATCCTAATCATTCTTCATTGATTTTAGGCTTATGAAGTGATAAAATAATGATGAAATGAAGTGAAGGTTTGTAAAAGAGAAGGCAATTCTAAGGCTCAACAAGGTTCACATTAATTACATTTAAAGACAAAAGTAAGAATGTTAGTTTTCATCCTAGTCTAGAAGAAGGAGCGGCAGGCATGCACATAAGTATTTTGAAATCCTGACTATCTGGCCGTTGGAGAGGAGTGAAATTCAACTAAGATGCAGGGTTTGAGAGCTGAGGTTGGGGAGAGAACTATTCGATCCTTGTAACACAGAACATCATCCTACCAAGAGTAGTCAATTGAGGCATTGGGATTGTCTCTGAAGTTATTAATGAACTGGGAAAGGGAGGGGTGGGTGAACCATTCCCAGTGAGCATCTTCAATCCAATCTGATCGGGGTAGAGAGAGTGATAAAAGGGTGCCCTCATCCTCAAATTTTCATGATAAGGCATCAACTACTACATTATCATGTCCCTTTTTGTAAATGATTTCATAACCATATCCCAACATTTTTTCGAGCCATTTATTTGTTTGTGGTGAGGATAGACGTTGCTCTAGAAAATATTTCAGATTATGATGGTCAGTACGGATTTGGAATCTTCTCCCAAATAAGTATGGGCGCCAAGTGTCTAATGCATGTAATATGGCCATAATTTCTTTCTCATATGTGGATTGTCCCAAATGTTTTCCACTGAGTTATTGACTAGTGAATGCTAATGGTCTACCTTCCTGCATTAATGCTGCACCAATTCCCATACCGGAAGTGTCACATTAAATCACAAAATATTTGGTGAAGTTAGGTAGAGTGAAAACTGGAGTGGAGCACATGGTTTGTTTGAGAGCCACGAAAGCCTGTTGCGTGGTGTCAGTCCATAAGAATGAATTTTTCTTCAGAATATTAGTTAGGGGACGTGCAATGCATCCATAGTTGCTGATAATTTTGCGATAGTAACCTATGAGACCCAAGAATCCCCTCAAATTCTTCAAGGTTTTGGGTTGGGGCCAATCCTGGATTGCTTGAATCTTCTTTGGATCAAACCTTACTCCATCGCATCCCACAATGTGTCCCAAATACTCAAATTCTTCCATTCCAAAGGACCACTTAGAGAGTTTGACAAAAAAATTATGGCCTTGGAGATATTGTAGTATTTGGTCAACATGTTGAAGCTGTGTATCCCAGGTGAGAATGTAGATGAGAATATCATCAAAAAATACTAGGACAAATTTTCTGCGATAAGGTTTCAGAAGGTGGTTCATGAGGCTCTGAAAAGTGGAGGGAGCATTACAAAGACCAAATGGCATAACCAATAATTCATAGTGGCCTTCATGAGTTTGGAAAGATGTTTTTGGGACGTCAAATTCCTTCATGCGTATTTGATAATAGCCTAGGCAGAGGTCTATCTTAGTAAAGAATTTAGCACTATGGAGTTCATCAAGAAAATCATCCACCATGGGAATAGGGAATTTTTCCTTGATAGTGAGCTTGTTAAGGGACCTAAATTCAGGACACATGCGCCATTCTCTGTCCTTCTTTAAAACCATGAAGACAGGAGATGATTCCACTTTTTATGCACTTGACCTGTTAAACGGGCCAAAACACAAGAAATACAAAACAAAATAGCCGAGACAGATAGATATCACCAGAAAATAGACAAGCAAAAAAGATATTTCATTATGTAGAAACAAGATACAATGTTCACTTGCATCTTCGAGGGGGAAACCTCCACAAATCAGAGCTCAATTACAATATGAAACCATACTTCTTCCTTATATATAATTCTATTTATAGCTTAATGACATCCAAAACCCTAATTACTAGTGGTCCCTGACATAATCATGGGTTAACCACCTTATTTATTAACTAAGGCCCTTTTATAACTAATTGTGGTCCCTTTCCTAGAATATGGATTGACCGCTTACAATTATTATTAATGCAGATAACCTCTTACGGGCTTTATTGACTCAACCAACTGACTAAGACTCAGACTAGGCCCTTATGGGCTTATTACATAAATAAAGGGGTTAGGGTTGGACCCTAACATGTTACCTTAGCCAATAGGTATAATTTTATTTTTTCTTTCTCTTGCAACTCCCTTAAATGTTGTCTGGTTGATCTTGGTTCTTTTCTCATAGATAAATTATGCCTGCACACATTCTTCATTTGTCTATGAAGTCGAAGGGATCCAGTCAACATGTATTTGGAATCATCCATGGCGGGTTGAAATATGTCCATAAGATCATTCCATTGCTTCGTCATCATTGCTTGAGTTCATATATCTCTTTGTGAGCCTCCTTCAACTTCCTTCTCAACTTGCTAAAAATGTGCTTCCCTTCATCTACCTCCATATTCTCCTCATCTACTTGTACATTCTCCTCTTGCACTATAATTTCTCTTCATGGATTTGTAGTTTCTTAGATGAGGATCTTGTAATCCTAGATGTTGGTATTTCTATCTTCTTAACATCTTATTTGATTATTTTCTCCTTGCCCTTGGACTTGCAACAACTGGTGTAGCTTTAACCATATGCACATCTTCACTAGGTTGCATTGTTTTTTTCTAAAATAGCCTTCCTTAGTTTCCCATTTTCTTGCTACAACTATGAAATCATGAAATGTGCCTTATTCAATTGTTATTTCAATTCTGAAACCTCCATGAATTCATCATTAATCACTTCGACTTTTGGTATGGTTTCCATGGTATCAAATGACTGCTCCAAGGGAAACCTTTTGGCAACAAACCTACTGAGAGGTTTCTTATGGGAATCCACCACCTATGGAGAAAATTGTAGTTTATTTCCTTTCTTCTTTCCTATAGACTGCACTGTAGATGAGGGATTCTTCACTGAGCTTCTAGATGGTGATTTAATGTCCTTTACCACTACTAAGGGTGTCTCTTTCTTGATCAAGGGACTAGTCGTCACATCATCCACTAATTTTGAAGAATCAACAAGTGACTTCCATTATTGTTTTCTTTTACTGAGCTCCTCCAAAACCAACAACTTAGTTAGGGAAAAATGGAATAGGCTAGTTTCCAATTGAATTTGTTTTCCTTTTACTTTATCTGCCATCTTGTAGAGACTCCTAAATAGGTAAAAAGGAAAATTTAATGAGTTTTTTCCAGTGAAATGCATTAAAAGTATGAATCGACATTGATAAACCATTCCAAACCTTCCCTCACATGTGAAGTACCTTTGAATAGATTTCAAAAGTTTGTTGTGGTTTTCAAGTAGATACTCTTTAGGCACAATTGACCCATACTCCTTGTCTCTATACTCGGGCTTCAAAAAATCTCTGTAATGGGTGATATAAAGGGGCATGCCCTTGAACCATTATCCCCCCTGGAGGGGAATCTCTGTTGCACCTGATATTGTGAGCTTTGTGATTGGAAATGTAAGTTCTCCAATATTAGCCTTCAATCATCAAAACTCTTGGCAAACTCCGTAGTCAACTGTAGATTCTACCCTTGAATCTTTTCACAAAAGATCGTATACCCCACCTGCTCAAAAGGAATTCTAATGGCTGGGTCTGCATTAATAAATGTGAGATATTGTGGTTCAAACCAGAGAATAGCACCTCCCTTGTGCTTTCTTTCCTTCGGAGTTGACATGATTTTGTTTGCAGCAGTGAATAGTCTAGGTTTTTAGGAAAGCTTGTTTTGTGCAACCAATGTAAGAGTGATGACAAGAAGGACTCCCCAAACTCAACCTATGATGATGATTTAAAAAATAGCTCTACACAAGAGACTATTCAACACAAAAATCCTTTAGAAAACCCCAAAATTATAATGCAAATGATTGATACTGGTGGCAAAAAATTTATAGCGACAGGCGCAACGCTAGAAACGTAGCGCACAAGGCAATGAGATTTCAAACACTTCTTAAGCACAAACAGTTAGGGTGGGAGGATACAATTCAGTTTTAACGTACGATACACCTTGCATATGGAAGCTCTATAGAGGAAAATGCAGACTTGGCCATGATAAATGCAAAAGATAAAGGAATGTATGGAAGCGCAACGATTAGGAGAAAGTGTAGTGATTAGGCGAAAAGCGCAACGAAATACAAAAACACAACGAGGATGAATTAAATATTCTTGGAGGCTTTTTATGCTTTTAGATAGCTAATACGTGCAATTTGGAATTCATTCACAACCAAGGAAGAAAAATTAGCTTGAATTTTCACATGCGAGAGAAGTTTGATCTTCAAATTGGCAAGAAACGTAGCACTGTGTGGAAACGCAACACCCCTTCCTCCTTTGTGCAACAACATAGCACGATCACATCGCAAGCTCCGATGCGAATGAAAAAGAAATGAGTGATGTTGGATGAATACAACAATGCAAATAACATCCAAAGCGGCCTGGAGTGGAGTTGATGGTGGAAATGTCGGTTTCAAATTGTAATGATGAATGTGCAACACCTTGTTTGAAAGCGTAATGCGTGGAAAAACACAACAAATTGTCCTCTTGACTATTGTACGCTTGCTAAGGTCATGACCACTCATGAAATGACATCTAAACTGACTCAAATGCCTACAAATCTGTGCCCAATCCTTTCTCATGATTTCTTTGACGTAACTTGATCTCTAGACTTAGGTGACTAACTCATGATGACCAAAATTTTTGATGACATGACCCTTCACTACTCTTCCATCGTGACCAATGACTCCCTATGACTAGCCCTTTAATAATGATCCTTCATAACATTAGAAATTTGAACTTTTAGAAAAATAGACAGAATTTTCATGACACTCAACCCAATTTAGATCTTTCTAAACCATAATAATCAGGTCATCATGACTATTATTTAAAAATTGAACTCAGATAAATAAAAAGATTAACATGAATAAAATTTCTATAATATATAACTCTAATAATATTATTACCTAAAAATGATTTTCTTTTCTTATTTTAAGTAATTATATTATTTTCTTAATATAAAAAAAACAAATACTATGTAATGGAATATAATTCATTTATTTGCTTAAAGAAACACTATTTTTAAATATCCTTGGTTATTTTTTGGAAGTATAACTTCTGGCAAGTAAATATAAGATTACCTAAAAATGTTTATATATTTTAAGTAATTGTATTATTTTCTTAATAAAGAAAATCAAATCTTATATCATGGAAATTATATTTCCATACTGTAAAAAGATAATATATTTATATTTATTTATTTGTTCATTATAAATATTGGAAGATGCTAATTAAATGTTAGAAGTTTTTGCTTCTTTCACTAGAATTTGATAATATAAATTTGAGTGGATAAGTAAATTTAATAGAAAAAATTCCATCGACTCAAAATTCAAGATCTACATTTTTCATAAATTTTAAATTAAAATAAAAAAAAATATATTTGAAAAAGTTAAAAACAATAGAATAATTAAACAACTATAAATCTTCATCAAAACATTACAACTTTCCTTAATTCCAACTATTGGCAACTAGATATCCATACTCAAATACTTACAGATTTCAGAATTATAACTTTTGCTTCCTTAAAAATTGAAAAATCCATTGCAAAATCAGGTCGTTGGATTAAAAGTTTTATCATTTTATCATACAATACCAATTTATAAAATTTAACTTCACTTTTCAAATTACGATTCATAAGTTTTATCATTTTATCATACCATACCAATTTATAAAATTTAACTTCACTTTTCAAATTACGATTCATAAGTTTTATCATTTTATCATACCATACCAATTTATAAAATTTAACTTCACTTTTCAAATTACGATTCATAATATATAATATAAATGAATTATTAATTCTTTGTTATTATTATTATGATTATTTAAATATTTTGTTAATTAATTAATATATATTTTATTTGCTTTTTATTTGTAGGAAAAATGATTACAAAATAGAATACTCATTTTTTAACATAATATTGAAATTAATTTATATATAATAAAGTTAATATTAAAATTAATATATTAAAATATTGCAATTTTTTGAAATTAATATAAATTAAAATGGTTATCAATTCAAACAAATAAAACAATTTTATTTTTAATATTTATAATTTTATTTTTTAAATTGTTGAAAGCATTTATCTATGTATAATTTTAGTTCTTTATTGTTTGTTTTCAATTTAATTTAACTATCAACAAATTTTTGCATGATAAGTAGGTACTAAGTAATAACACTCTATATTACACTTGTTAATATATGTAAATTATCCAATTATAGTTTTTTCCAATTTAATAATGTTTTTTTTTTTTTCCTAACAAAAATAAGTATTATTAGATAAAATTTGTGCTCGGTCGGAGGGAAGATACACACGAATACATCTACAGAGTTCTCATTTGACCAAGTATCAAGAACATTAGAAACCCACTATTCAGACTAACAAACTCACTAAGACTGATTGGGACCATCTCAGATAGAAATATCACGATGACATATAGTGTACATAAATAACATCTACACATACAAAGACATAGTATAGATATGACCATAACTACATACTAACTAAAATACTATATGTTAGTACAAAAGAAAAAAACAAACTACCCAATAGAGTGTTGAGAAAGCCATTCGTTGGCTAGAGCGGGCTTGTTCGGGTTGATGTCCCAACCTTCCCTTGCATCCTCAAGCTTTTATGAGACAATTGTAGCATATTTTTTCAATTAGATATCTGTTACAATACTTAAGAGGGCGTCCACTTCATCCACCGGGTGCAAGTATTGGAATTGGAGGAACATAAGCTTGTCTGTAATCTTGATTTGAGAATGTGACATCTGAATTTTTTTGGCTTGTAGGTCATAGTCAGCTTTGTGAAGAGCATCATGAGTTACCAGCAGCAGGAGCATAGAATTCCTGGAGAGTCTGAGTCCGAATAAAAATTCATATTACCATTCAGAATCCAAGGAAGGCTCAAACCAGAGTTGGGGAGAGATGAACTTACACAAATTTCCAAGAAATATCCAAAGATGAAGTACGACTTAAAGAATATGGAGTTTCGAAACAAACTAGCATCCACCTTTAGAAATAACCAATTTCTAATACGAAATAGAGGAGAAGCCAAACTTCTAGAAAACCATGTAAGAACCTTTCCTTTCACTGTTTTGCAACTCGAAGAAGAGCCTATCTTTAATGAAATACCCACCAAACACCTAAACCCAGAGCATAATAAGTGGAAAATTAATGTACCTCCTGAGGATATCAATTTGGCAAGTTTGACATATAGCATCTCAGTCTCTATGCATTTAGTTTTGACCCAACAAGCCCTGAACTCCAGGTGATCCATGAAAAAGGATTCTTAGGCCACCCTGACTTCCAACCTAAGAATTAAAAAATCCTCAGATGAATCTCTTGTAGAGCTTCTAGGAAGGAATCGTTTAGGGGGTCAAAATTGCTCCAGAAGTTCAGGACCCAAAAATTGTTAAAAATAGTAAATAAGAAAACTGATGAAACTATCTAGGTGGAACAGGTGGGTGGCCACCAATATCCACCTAGATCATTCCTCCCCCTTAGGAAGAAATGGTCCCCATTGCATGCAAAGCCTTCATGAGGTGGGGAAATTTCTATTGAACCTGGTCCTTGGTGAACCACTTTCCCTGGTGAAGGAGTTGGACTGCTTCGACAACTCGATATAGATGGATCTGCTGTTGGTGAGTGATCTTAAGCTGTGTGTCCATGATACAATTAGTTGTAGCATGTTCCATGTAGTCTGGATTTAACTTTGTCGGCGTGAGTTGTTTTGCAATGTCAAATGTGTCAAGTAATGGTGGAAATATGGCCGAAGGCGATCCACATTGAACACTGGGTGCAAGCCAAGGAATGGAGGAATGCTGACCTCAAAATAATTGTCTCCCACTACCTTGATGATGGTGTAAGGCCTATAACGGAGTGGTATGAGTTTCTGATGGGATTCGGTTAGGCGTTCTTTCTGTAAATGCAGCCAAAATTTCTCGTCCACCTGAAACTTGTGTGGTTCCCGATGTTGATCATGTCGTTACTTGTACTTGGCATTGGATTTATCCAAGATGTTGTGGACCTTGTGGAGGAAATGTTGATGTGTTCAATAAATATGGTTGCTTTATCAGCCTCAGACAGTACATGTGTGGATTCTGTCTGTGTGGTCGCATGAGGTTTGACAACATCAATCAGACAAAATGGTGGAAATCCTAGGCCCACTTGAAAGGGACTGCGACCAGTCAAGCTATCGAGAGCTATGTTATAGCAATGATACACATATGGAAGGCTCTCATCCCTGCTTGTGGACGCTTGGAGTTGTACATGTGGAGTATATGCATTATCATCCTGTTGATGACCTCTATCTGGCCATCTGTCGGGGGATGGAATGCAGTTTACTTAGTGAGCTTGGTGTCCAATAATGCCCATAGGCTTGACCAGAACGTACTATATTGATCTGATATAATAGTCTGCAGGATCCCAAAATGTACCCACACGTTCAAAGAAGAGTTTGGCAGTGTCCTCTGCTGTGATACTCTTCTTGCAGGCTGCCAATATAGCCATTTTTTAGAATCTGTCCATGACCAAAAATACAAAGTCATTACCATGCTTGGTAGAAGGGAGGATAGACATATAGTCCATGGAGATGGATTCCCAAGGCTGACTAAAAGTGGGCAGAGGAGTGTACATGCCTTGCTTATTTATGGTTGTCTTGGTGATGGTGCAGGTAGTGCAAGATATGATATATTTACCAACATATTATCGGAGTTATGGCCAACAGATATACGACTACAATAAAACCACTGTATTTTCCACCCCGAAGTGTTCAACGACCTGACTGTAGTGTGCCTCCCAAATCATCTTGGCCCGCTCACTTGTAGGAACACAAAGGTGTCCTAGGTGGCATAACATTGCATCCTGGAGGTGATAATTTGGCACTTTTTTGCCTCCCAGGAGCATTTGGTATATGTTGCTAAAGTCTGGATTGCTCTTGTAAAGAGTCAGCCAGCTTGAAGTCTCGTGCCCACAAGGGTCGAGCACAGTGATCAGAACCATGTTAGGTGGTCATTTGAGGAAGTTTGCAACATTGTTGGTGTTGGAATTATTGTACTTAATATTGAAATGGAACTATTTCTGATATGTGGACCATTTCTAATGGCGATCGTTTTGCAACTTCCCTTGTGTAAGTATGAACCGCAGGGGTCGATGGTTTGTGTGGATGACCGTTTCCTTCCCTAGAATGTAGTTCTTCCACTGCTGGTAGGCCTACACAATGTAATACATTTCTTTGTCATAGGTGGGATACTTCCAGACTGTGTCTAAAAGTGTCTCACTATGATATGCTACTGGATGACCTTGTTGAGTAATAACTGCACCAATTGCATAGTCAGAGGCATCCGTCTCAATATCAAATGGTTTTTGGAGGTATGGTAATGTGAGAACAGGTGCAGAGAAAATATGATGCTTCAATTCAGAAAATTATTTCCATTGGGATTTAGACCAGAAGAATTTTTCCTTTTCTCCTCCTTTGGTGACTTGACTTATGGGCCAAGTGATATGGGAGAATCCCAACACGAACCTGCAGTAAAAGTTGGAAAATCCTAGAAAGCTGCGGAGATCTATTAGAGTGGTTGGGGCTGGCCAATAATGAATGGATTTTATCTTGGCTAGGTCCACATGCACACCTCGTTGATCAATGATGTACCCCAGGTATTGAACCTGGATCATACCAAAAGTGCATTTTTCCAAAATGGCACACAACTTGTGTTGTTGCAGTGTTTGGGGGATTTGTCGAATGTAGTGGAGGTGTTCCTCCAAACTCTCACTAAAGATCAAGATGCAATCCAAATACAACACCATGAATGTGTTGGTAAAAGGTCGCAAGATGTCATCCATTAACCTCATGACAGTTGTAGGGGCATTCATCAACCCAAAAGGCATTACCAACCATTCTAAGAGGCCCTCCTTAGACTTGAAGGCAGTCTTCCATACATCAAAGGGTTCGATTGGTACCTAGTGATAGATGGACTTCAAGTCAATTTTTCTAAAATATTTGGCCCTCGTGAGCTGGTCCAGGAGGTCATCGATCTGTGGGATTGGATACCTATTCCAGACAATGATCTTGTTCAGTTCTTGATAGTCAATACAGAGTCTCTAGGTGTCGTCCTTCTTCTATACCAACATGATCAGGCTCCCACAGGGTGAGGAGCTTAGCCTGATGTGCCATTTCTGAAACAAATCTTGTATCTGCCTTTTGATTTCATCATTCTCCAGAACATAGCATCGATAGATTATCCTGCTAGGCATTGGCGCACCTGGGGTCAGATCAATGGAGTGCTTGACCTAACAATGTAGAGGAAACCTTGTGGGTGAGGAGAAAATGTCCTTATATTCCACCACACCTTTGTCCATCTGCTACTGCTGCACAGGGGAACCCTGTTTGGAGGCTGCAACCATAGTCTTCTTCTTTCCCTATGGGCGAATTGTAATGAAAAAAAAATTCCTGGTTTGGGAAATAATCTTACTACATTGCTTTGTAGTAATCAAAGAGATGGCGGAAGGCGGTACTACCTATGGTATCCTGTAAAACTTATTTACAAAAGTAATAATAATAGAATGAGGCCTAGACTTATACACAATATGTCGCTTCCACAAGTATGGTTGGCCTAATAATACATCAAAAACTTCAAGAGCAGCAATATCACACAGTACCTCATCCGTGAAGGGCTTGATGCTGTAGGGAAGCTGACACTGTTAGCTGACATAGAGATCTCTTCCTCGATGAAGCCACTCGATGGTATAAGTCGACAGGTGTGTTATGGTCGGTAGGCCAATCTGATTCATGACCTATGATGAAATGAGGTTCTTTTGTATTCCTCTATTGACAATGAATTGCAGTGGAGAACCATCCACCCACATCTAGGAATGGAAGAGGTGCTCCCCCTCCGCTGGATTGTCAGGCTCCTCCCTCTTGAGCTTGGTGGTGGAAACGGTGGCACTAGGTTCCACATCAATGATATTCTTCCCTTTTCCATTCCCCTTGTCTGGTTCTGACTCAGAATCAGAACATGCATTTGATTCAGATGCCTTCAGTTCGAACACCAACGACTATTTGGTCTGACACTCACTTGTGTTGTGAGTGGAGCTTTTATGAAATTCACACCACTTCCCCATGTCCTTCTTTGGCTTATGGAATTATTCTTCACTTTATGCTTTTGCAGGTTGTCCTGAGTCACCCCGCTTTTGCTTTTTCCCTTGTTCTCTGGTTTGGGGGCACCTTTCTCTGGCTTCAGATCCGCGCATCCAAAGTCTTGCTTCTTATGCTTAAATTTCTACTCGATCTTGGTGGCATATCGATATTCCTCACCAAGCGAGGTAATTTCAAGGAACTCCATTTCCTCCTGAATGTATTGGTGCAAACAAATGCAGTACTTGAGCACCAAATGTTTCTCTGAACCTTTAATACCAAAATTTTTGCATAGGGTATGGAAACAATTCGTCAGTTTGTGCACATCTTGACCGCTTTCCTGTCGTAGTTTGGTCCATTGGATGTACTTGTCCTCATAGCTTCCCATGGGGTAATATTGTTCCTTGATGCCATCTTGGAATGAATTCAAAGTGGGTGCGACTAAAAAAAGTGAGGGTTCTTCGTCATGCCTTTGTTCACAGTAGGTTTCCCACCAATCTTTGACATGGAGTGCAAAGGTAATATTTTCTTGATTGGAGAAATCATAGACCGAAAAATACCCTTCCAGCAAATTTAACCATCTATCTATGGCGTTTGCATCTATATGGCCTTCAAATAGAGGAATGTCAAAGTTGACTTGTACCTTGAAGGGAGTGGTGTCTCTAGAGTGACTGCTGAATGAAGACATGTCGCCCGTGGGCATCTGCCGTAGGATCTGAGCATTTTTATTTTTGAACAATAAGAAAAAAAACCCTAACCCGAGGGGATGTAACACCAAGATTTTATGGGCTCCATTGGGATTAGTTGGGAAAACAACTTCCTGGGGTCGTAAATTGGTCATATTATCTCGCTTTGGAGCGTATGATACCTTGTTGGAAATATCTCTTCAAGGACTACAGGTTTTTCCATAGTCCCTTACATTTATATATGGGATTGCAGCGGACCTAAAAAAAAACATCACTTAGGGGGACAAAATTGCTCCGGATTTTCAAGACCCGAAACTGCTAAAAATAGTAAATAAGAAAACTGATGAAACTGTCTAGGTGGAATAGCTGGGTGGCCACCAATATCCACTGTGATCTTGTCGCTGCTTGTACGTAGCATTGGCTATTCCCAAATGTCATGGACCTACTAGTAGATGTGCTGAATGGGCTCAATGAATTTATTAGCCTTATCAACTTCAGACTAGACATAAGCCAAATCTACCCGAGTAGTTGTAAATGGTATGGCCACATCAATGGGACATAGTGGCTAGAATCCCAACCCCACCTGAAAGGGGCTATGGCTAGTTGAGCTATGGAGAGCTATGTTGTAGCTGTGTTGGACATAGGGGAGCCTTTCATCCCACATATGTGGATGCTTTGAGTTGTACATATGTAGAATGTGTACAATCATCTGGTTGACAACCTTTGTTTTGCAACCAATTTTGAGGTGGAGAGTCGTGGACTTAGTGAGCTTGGTATCCAACATTAACCAGCGACTTGAAAAAATCTACTTAGGAACTTGTTGTCCCGATCTAAGATAATGGACTATGGGATCCAAAAGTGTACCCACACCCATTCAAAGAAGAGATTAGCAGTGGATTATACTGTGACACTCTTCTTGCAGGCCACCAGAATGGCCATCTTATAGAATCTGTTGATGACCACGAAAACATTGTCATTTCCATGCTTAATAGAAGGAAGGCCTGAAATGTAATCCACAGAAATGGATTCTCAAGGTTGAATAGGAGTAGTAAAAGGATGATATAGGCCTTGCTTCTTGATGGTCAGTTTGGCAATGGAGGAGGTTGTGTGGGATCTGATGTACTTCTCAACATCTTATCGAAGGTTCGACGAATAAAAATACTTATGCAGTTTTGCCACTATCTTCTCTACCGCAAAATGTCATGCAATCTAGCCGTAGGGTGCCTCATAAATAATCTTGGCATGCTTTCTTGAAGGAACAAAGAAGTGTCCCAGGTGCCATAACAATGCATCCTAGAGGTGATAATTTGGAACTTTCTTGCCTTCGAGGAGAATCTGGTATGTGTTGCCGAATTTTGGATCACTCTTGTAAAGGGTCGGCCACCTCGAAGTCTTGTTACCATAAGAGTCGAGCACAGTGGTCAGTGCCATGATCGGAGGCCAGTTAAGGCTAACTACAACATTGTTGGTGCTACCCTTCTTGTACTTAATATTCAAATGGAAATATTGCAGGTATGTGAACCATTTTTTATGGAGATCATTCTGTAAATTCCCTTGTGTGTGTATGAACTGTAGGGGTCGGTGGTCTGTGTGGATGCACTAGTACATATGGTCAATTTTCTGACACTTTTTCCGACAGATTTGACGTATTGTCATAAAGTTCCCAACTTTTTCTCATTTTTTAAAACTTGCCAAAAAGCGTCAGAACAACAGTGTCAGACTTGTGACAAAACGTTTGAAATGTTGGATTAGTGACAAATGTGCTCCCAACGTCAGAATAAAGACAAAACACTCCAATGTTGCACTTGCGACACAATTAAACGAATTTCGGAATAGCGACGAAACACTCCAATGTCAGACTTGAGACACAACTAAACAAACGTCGGCATAGTGAGGAACTCGCTCTAAACGTCGGAATAGTGACGAACTCACTCTAAACATCGAAATAGCGACGAACTCGCTCTAAACTTCGGAATAGCAATGAAACGCTCCGGATTTGGACTTGCGATGAACTTATCCAAACGTTGGAAACATCGAAATAGTGATGAAACTGTGTGATGGTCAGGTCGGATCAGATTGTGTCAAGTAGAGTAGTGTGAGGGTGCCCAAGGAAACACGTTACGGTGGGTCGGGTCAGGTCGGGTCGTGTGAGGGCGCCCAAGGAAAAGCGTTTGGGTGGGTCAGGTCAGGTCAGGTCGTGCCATGCCATGCGAGGGCACTTGAGGAAATGTGTTCGGGTGGGTCGAGTTAGGTCATGTCATGTGAGGGTGCCCAAGGAAACATGTTTGGGCGAGCTGGGTTGGTTCGGGTCGGGTCGTTATGCGAGGGCGCCCTGCAAGTAAATGCGTTCATGTGGGTCAGGTGATCAGGTCGTGTGAGGGCACCTTATAAGAAACACATTCGGGCAGTTTGGGGTGGGTTGGGTTGGGTCGTGTGAGGGTGCCATGGAAAACGCGTTCGGGCGGGGCGGGTCGGATCAAGTCGGGTAGTGTGAGAGTGGCCGTATCAAAAATGCTAAGTTGTGACTGCCTGTGTGCCTTGTGCACATTTGTGTGATCCATTTTTCATTTTCTTCCTCGTGCCTTCGTTCGGGCGGGTCGTGTTGTGTCGTGTGAGGGTGCCACAGAAAATGCATTCGGGTCGTATCGTGTGAGAAAGGTCGTATAAAAAATGATAAGTTGTGACTGCCCATGTGCCTTGTGCACATTCGTGTGAATAATTTTCTATTTTATCCCTTGTGCCTTCGACATTCGAGCGGGTCGGGTCGTGTGATATGCCTAAGGAAATGCATTCGGGTCAGGTCGGGTAGTGCCATATAGTGAGGGAGCCCAAGCAAACACGTTTGGGTGGGTCGGGTCAGGTTGGGTCATGTGAGGGCACCCAAGGAACACATCTAGGTTGTGTCGTGTCGGGTTGTGTGAGGGTGCCCAAGGAAAAGTGTTCGGGCGGGTCGGGTCAGGTCGGGTCGGGTCGTGTCGTGTGAGGTCACTCAAGGAAATCCGTTCGGGCAGGTTAGGTCGAGTCGTGTCATGTGAGGGCGCCCAAGGAAATGCGTTTGGGCAGGTCGGGTTGTGTCATGTGACGGCGCCCAAGAAAACGTGTTTGGGCGGGTCGGGTTGGGTCAGGTCATGCCGTGTGAGGCTGCTTAAAGAAATGCATTTGGGCAGGTTGGGTTGGGTTGTGTCATGTGAGGGCGCCCAGGAAAATTCATTTGGACGGGTCCGGTCAGGTCGTGTAGTGTGAGGGCGCTTGAGGAAACGCGTTCGGGCATGTTGGGTCGTGTGGGGGCTCCCAAGGAAACACGTTCGGGTGGGCCAGGTCGAGTCTGTTCGGGTCGTGCCCTATGAGGATGCCTAAGGAAATGCTTTCGGGTAGTTCAGGTCGAGTCGTGTTGTGTGAGGGAACCCCAAGGAAATGCGTTCGGGCGGGTCAGGTCGGGCCGGGTCGTGTGATGTGAGGCTGCCCAGGAAAACGCGTTCAAGCGGGTCGGGTCTAGTCGTGCCGTGTGAGGGAGCCCGAGGAAACACGTTCGGACAGGGTGGATCATGTCGTGCCATGTGAGAGCACTTAAGGAAGCGTGTTTGGGCATGTTGGGTCTAGTCGTGTCATGTGAGGGCGTCGAAGGAAACACGTTCGGGCGGGTCGAGTCGGGTCGGGTCGTGTCGTGTGAGGGCACCTAGGAAAACATATTCGGTTGGGTCAGGTCGGTTCGTGTCATGTGAGGGCACCCAAGGGAAATGCGTTCGAGTGGGTCGAGTTGGGTCAGGGCGTGTGAGGGCGCCCAAGGAACACATCCGGGTTGGTCCACATCGTGTCATGTGAGGATGCCCAAGGAAACACATTCAGGCGGGTCGGATTGGGTCGGGTCAGGTTGTGCTGTTTGAGGCCACCCAAGGAAACACGTTTGGTCTGGTTGGGTCGTGTCATGTGAGAGTGCCCAAGGAAATGCATTTAGGCGGGTCATGTCGGGTCAGGTTGTGTTATGTGTGGGAACCCACACTACTACATTTGGCGGAAATTCCGACACCTGTTTCCGACGCTTTTGACCAAATGTCGGAAATTTTCCCAAATTTTTTCCATCCCGCCCGAAACCGTCGCTATACCGACGTCTATAGAAAAGTGTCGCAATACCGACACTTAAACAAGTGTCACAATTGCGACGTTTAAAGGAAGACGTCGCAATTGCGACACCATGGCCCAAAGCGTCGCTATTGAGACGACTCTAAACGTCGCAACTGCGACACAATATCTAGGTGTCGCCATTGCGACGTTTGGAGGCACCGTCCTAATAGCGACGCCTTTTCCGCCGTCGGTATAGCGACAGTTATTTTCGCGCTACATAAAAATACCAAACTTATATGGCCCCTACATAAAAATTCGAAACTTATATGCGCGCTACATAAAAATGTTTCGTATTTGTCGCAATAGCTACGTTTGATATCACGCGCGCATTCGCTCTCTGCTCTTGCAGAATAGCATTTGCCCTCAGCATTCGCGCTCAGCTCTTGCAGAACAGCATTTGCCCTCAGCATTCGCCCTCAGCGTTCGCCCTCAGCTCTTGCAGAACAGCATTCGCCCTCAGCTCTTGCAAAATGGTAAGTTCTTACTGCAGGCCCTTCCTCCTATAGTAGGGTTGACTCTATTTGGGTTTTTTTGGTCAATTCCATTGGATTGTGTTAGGGTGTAGGGTTCTCTGTAGATGTCAAGAGTCAAGATTCAATACCCTCTATTATCTTCATCACCCAATACAAGATTTAAATTTTTCCCAAAGAAACGCTTATTAATTTGGTAGCTATTATTTCTCCGTGCTTTAAAAACCCTACATTTAAATGAAAACAAGCATTGCATTTCAACTACAAAAATCTATTAGTGTTCAAATGTACATGTGTGCTACATTAACATCTGATATAACGCGAGCATTCGCCCTCCGCTCTTGCAGAACACCATTCGCCCTCAGCATTCGCCCTCGAAGCTCTTGCAGAAGCTGACATTCGCCCTCCGGCATTCGCCTAAGCTCTTGCGAACGGCAGCATTCGCGCCCTCAGCATTCGCCACGAGCTCTTGCAGAAAATAGCATTCGCCACGGGATTCACCCTCGGCTCTTTCCCGAACAACATTACTTCACACATTGTCCCTCGTCTTACCGCCTTTGCCCTCGGCATTCGCCCTCGGCGTTAGCCCTCCCTCAGCATTCGCCCTGAGCTCTTGCAGAATAGCATTTGCCTTGCATTCACCCTCAGCATTCACCCTTAGCTCTTGCAAAACAGCATTCATCCTCAGGTCTTGCAAAATTGTAAGTTCTTACTGCAGGCCCTTCCTCCTATAGTAGGGTTGACTCTATTTGGGTTTTTTTGGTTAATTCCATTGGATTGTGTTAGGCTGTAGGGTTCTCTCTAGATGTCAAGAATCAAGATTCAATACCCTCTATTATCTTCATCACCCAATACAAGATTTAAAATTTTCCAAAAGAAACGCTTATTAATTTGGCAGCCATTATTTCTCCCTGCTTTAAAAACCCTACATTTAAATGAAAACAAGCATTGCATTTCAACTACAAAAATCTATTAGTGTTCAAATGTACATGTGTGCATCACTTGTGTAGGGTATTCCTTTTCCGCTTTCACATTATCCAAGAATGTGTGCAGTATAGTTCATATTTTTTGTGATTTAGATTATCTTGAAAAAGGAAAGGTAAATTATTTCCCATGGAAAAAGAAGGTTTTCCCTTTTTATAGGTTGTTTGGACTTACGTGGAAAATTTATGGTATGCCTTTCATATTATGTAGTTTAAATTTGAATTAACAGATTATTCTACATGAAAATATAATTACCTATGTGATGTCCTTCATCACTAATTAAAATTATAGGCTTTCCATTTCCTAGACTCTAACTCATCTGATGCTAAATTCTAGGTTCTCATTGGTGGATCACTCTTCCATTGATTTCCTTTCCCTCTGGATCTTGTCATACTTTAAAAGTCATCAATGATACATATATTATTTCGGGTATCCCAAAAGGCTTTATAGTAGAACATATTGTGAAGTTTTTTTTACACTTGAGGATTCTTTTTAGAACTGCAACGCGGTCTATGCTATCGAGTTATATACCAAGCAACTTGTCCTTAATAACCACACTATGAGGTAGGTTCAACCAGTTTGAACTTGTTGGGACATAACATATGAAGTTGTGTGATGAGTCCATATCACAGGTCTATTATGGTGACAAAAGTGAAGACATGTAATGATAGTTATTATGTTAACATTACTAGAAACATTTTCGAAATTATCCATGCTATCAAGATGTCAAAATTCCAGGCATTAGGTGTCAATACTCGTAGCTAATAGATAATAATAATAATATAAAAAAAATCACATCTTTATTCTTGAAATATGATTGTTACACATTGGTAACCTAGTTCATGAGTTATTATCACCCAAAGATTGCAAAACAAACTTAAAATATAAATTAAACCAACATGAGAATCCAACTAAGGGTTTCTCGACAAAATCATGCCATAACCTGGCATTTTGAAACCCAAATTTGAATCCATCATAAGTAATACAATGCAAACTGAGATGGATTTTCAATGCATGTTTGCATGCTACACTTATTCTCTGTCTAGATATCATTTTTTTAAATGGAACCATTAGTCAAGCCCACAGTCCTTTTTATGTGAAAAATTTCAGCTCTATTTGAGCTCTTTTTTGCTCCACCACCTCCATAAACCGGTGTTACATGGGGTCTCGCCCCCCCACCTAGGGGTCTAGATTCCTCGCCCCCTCGCGCTCCGGGGTCTTGGGGACTTCTAGGGGATGTTTCCCTCACGCCCCCTCACGTCCCCTCACCGCCCCTTTTATTTTATGGTTTCGTGTTAAAATTTGATGTGCCACTTAGCATATTTGAGAATCCAAGTGATTCTGATTCGGATGGTGACATGGTTGATCTTGATATATTCATGCAGAAGTTGGATGCAGAGACTAGTGGGGCATTAACTTGAGCATTTATGCTCATTTATCAGTATGATGATATCATTTGATATTCATATGTTATGTTTTATGTTTTATGTTTCGGACATAACTTATTTGCGTTTAAGTTTTATGTTTCAGACTTGAGTTGTAAACTTCAGTTTAAACTCTATTTTGAATCTTGATATAATATGTCATATGATATCTTAAGCTTTATTTTCATTGTACATTGTTAGTAGTTACATTAATGATTATATAGTTACAAACTTACAAACTTACATGCATGATTGTATGATGTATGTTTTAACTTTTAACTTTTAAATTTGTTTCAATTATATGATTCATCATTCATTGATTTGTAATTTTATCATTTATGATTTATATTTCATGATGCAAGTGTATGATGACTGTATATACATTCCTTGCAAAAATATAGTTACATTTTAAATATTAAATTTTATAATTTTTATGACCCCGACGTCCCCCCATGTTTCCTGAAAATTGGTAGGGAGCTTTTGCATATGCCACTCCCGCGCTCCCTCGTCCCCTCGCTCCCACCTCTAGGGGACTTGGTGGAACATTGCCATAAACATATGCAAACATATATCATGATCTTGGAATTCCATTACATATGTATGTGCCAATGTTCCATAATATTGCCCCATCATCAATTTAAGAAATTTCCATTGACTATCAAATTATGGAGGGGGGGAACTTTTTGCTGCAACATTTGGCTCAAAATCGGGGACCATCTTCGTATGAGGTGAATGAGAACTATAGATATTTGAAGAAGTAGATTAGTGCCTTTTCCTCTGGCCATGGAGTCATATACAGTCATCCATCACAAAAAATTTGTCTTTGTTCATTCTCACCTTGAAAGTTGCAAAAATTCATGCCCTAATTGAAACGACACTAAATTTGAAAGATATAATAAAAATGCAAGCTAAAAGTGCCCTATTAATACAAAGGGAAAACCTTCCTACCTACCCTAACTGAGATAAATTTTGATTGAATAGGAAACATGATATTTCCAATGGAGTTGATCCAATAACTTGTTAAATGTATGGGACTAAATCATGCATTTGATTTCCAGGGAAACATGCGCATGAAGAGAAAAAGTGCAGAATTAATGGAAAATCCATACATGCCACTTATAAAAACTACACCGAAAGGTCAAAAAATACTTAAGGCCTTAACTTAATTTGAATCAAAAATGACAAAACAGGATTAGTGAAAACACGAGAGTGGTGTGGGTGAACAACATAAATAAAAAGTGAAGATACCTTTCCCCAAGATGCCTTTGTCATCGTTGTATGAAAACATGTTTTCCTTTCCCTTTATACATGCAAGTGAATGCATTATAGGTATGGTGTTTTCCCAGAATAGGAGAAGCCTACTTAAATATATCATTCGTGGATTGAATGTTTGGGTGCCTTAATGTTCAATGACATGTTTCCAGGACTGAATTCAATGCAAGGCATATTTGAAACTCTAACTCTGTCTTCCGGTGTCTTATTAGAAATTATTTCAGTTTTCATTTTGTGTTTTAAAGTTAGATATTGTTTTCAAGTTTTTACATTTATAATTTTATTGCAATGTGGCAGACTGATCAGAGCAGTGCAGGAACAACCCCGAGACAGGATGATCGCGGAAAGAGGCCAGCGGAAGAACATGTAAAGTGCCAGCATTGCTCTATCTTTAGGTATTTTAGTTATTTACATAATTGAAATAATATTATTTTTGTTCAAATATGCAGACACCTAGCCATGGTACGCCTGATGATTCCCTCTTTGAGGAAGAGCTTTTTTCATCCCTATCTCCAGTGTTGTTGTTGCAAAAAAAGGCACGAGATGCAACGTCGGAATTTAATGCTTTGATAGATGTGCCTCAAACACCTGAAATAGAAGAGAGGATACAACATCTTATGAGGCAGCTAAATAGATATCAGGTAATAATAAAAAGTCAAAAGGATATTTTTTTTGTTCTGCATGAGATGAATTGTGATAGTTTGATTTTTAATTTTTACATTGACTAAACTAACAAAAAGTTCTTTTGTATGTAGCGTCTTATGGCATTTGCTGAACCCGGTGTTGGTGGTAGTGGGACACAAGGGCAAGAGATTGCCCAACAACCCTCTCGTACACCTTCTACTCCTTTAGGTGCTAGCCAAGAAACACACCCTGCCCAAGCAGACACCCAACCAACCGTTGAACGTGTTGGCAATGATGAGGCTGATATGGCCAACTACATTATTGCGTTTCCTGGAGCTACACGTGTCAGCTCCACAGGGACCATTAATGGCACGTTGTTGGTGAACGATGAGGGTGTCCCTATAAAGCATGTACAACTCCCGGGTAAATTTTAATATTTTAACTATTTCATGTACTTTATCTAAAACATATTTATCATGATTTTTATTTTTAAATTAATGATAATATCTTCTTTTTCTTTTGGTTTTATTATGTGTAGGAAACAATGAGTTCTACAGGATTCTGGAGAGCCATGCGTTGGTAATTTTTGGCCCAACCATACGTACAGGGTGGAATTCCCAGAATTCCAACCTGAAAAAAGAACTTTTAGATTATCTAGAAGCCCTTTTTGGGGTCGGCACATTTGACAGAAAAGCGGTGGCTCAAGTAGCTGGCAAATATTTGAAATATACCAGGGACACCTATAGGACGCAATTGCAATTTAACCCTAGATATGAGCATCCTATCGCAGTTTCAGAGAGTGAGTGGAGAGCACTCATCCATGACGGAAAAGAGAAAAGGGCAAAGAAAGAAGGAAAAATGCCAACTGGACCCGCAAGGTAAATTACAACTTTAATTCAATAGCTTTAATTTTCTTTATGTCTAAAATAAAAGTGTGCTACGACATATCTGACTTCAATCTTTTGATGCTAGGTTGCCTGACACCTCAAAGGCAACCAAAGCTAGGATAGAGAAAAAGGGCCATCACAAGCTCGGCCAGGGTGGCTACTTGAAATTAGCTGCAAGAATTGTAATTAAGTAGCTAAACATCTTATAATTAATTGTATCGCCTTCCAACGTTTTGTAATCCTATCAGATATGATTAAAAATACACAATCATATGTAATGTAGGGTGATGACTTCGGAACAGAAACTACAGAGGAAGATAAAAATATCGCTTTCCGTTTTGGCTATCAAGCTGTAGTTGAACGTCGCAGAAGCTTGGGGCAGGTCCCAAGATCTATAATGCCTGATAAGGTAAAACATTAACCTTTCAATATTTTTGTTTTCGTCCATAAATTTAATGTCTAACAAATTTGTTTAAATCAGGGGAGCAGCACTACCGACGAGGAAAATAACCCAGTTTTAGAGCCAGATGTAGATGATCCTCTCGTGCAACCTGATCATTGTAGTGGGGACCGGGCCGACAATGCTGCTATCAGTGAGGGCCGTGACGGTAATTAATTTCCACTTATAATTTTTTCTAATTATACCTTGATGGTTGTCCTTATAACGTTTTTTGTTTAAATGACAGAGAATGTTTCCCTTGAGGATCTTACCACCAGAGAGGAAGACAGGGCAACAGTCCCAACGGCGACAACTGGTGCACCGGGTAAATAATCTCATTGCAATTTTTTTTATTAATATTACCGAACTAGTTCAATGATATTTAAAAACTGATAATTAAAATTTAATTATTATCTGTTTTTGGAGGCGATGCCTCGTCACTGGATGAGACCAGACATCGTGACAATGCAACTAGGTCAGCGGCGACAACTGGTGCACCAGGTAAATAATCTCATTGCAATTTTTTTTATTAATATTACCGAACTAGTTCAATGATATTTAAAAGCTGACAATTAAAATTTAATATTATCTGTTTTTGTAGGCGATGCCCCGTCACTGGATGAGCCCAGACATCGTGAATACGCAACTAGGTCAGCAGTGCGGGTTGAAAGGCACGAAACAGGAGCAGAGCACGATGATATTGATGATGTAATTAAGAGCTTTAAAAATAGGAAGAAGAAAAAGAAAATTTGACAATGTAAAATATTGTATTATTATAAGACAAACGTTACCATACTTGGAACATTTTTTTGCGTTATATAAAAAACTCATTTATCATACTATTTTTATGTGAAGCATTAATTGCAATGTTTCCTTGCGTACTTTTTGTTGAATTGTTTTTTTACTAGTTATTGAATATTTTTTTTTATGCTCATGAAAGTAAAAATTGAGATATAGATTGGGTATTGGGGAATTGAGAGTGATGTGAGGGGGGGGGAGGGGCCATAAGAGCTTCCACCTTCACGTGGTTGGCCCTGTTTAGTAGAGAATAATATATTGGAGCGATTTAATCTTGGAGCAAACCTCCCTTGATCCAGCGTAGCAACAAAAAAGTCACTGTTGACTTAGTTGCTACTCTTTCAGATCGTGGGAGGCTTGTTCCAAGTTCATGCGACTCCAATAAATTGTTCTTGAAACGAAGAGGAGCTTATTCAGGTATGTTTTGACATTTTCAACATATGTTCTAACATTATCGTAAGAATGCATCTTAGAGTAAAAAATACTACATCAATTACTTGTATTTATTGTATAGATAATGATGGATTTTGATTGACTTGGCAGTGCAGGTACAAATCCTCTTGCATCATGAGCAATACAACTTGTCAACCAGGGTCATGTCCAGGATATTTTTCTTGTGCGCTTGACCAGGTTCGTAATGTCACATTTTGTAAGTTCCTTTACAGTTCATAATTCAATATTAAGCTTGTTCATGATTATTATCTAGGTTTTTTGTATGTGTTTTTCATCTATTTGATTGTAAGCAACTCTGCATGTTTCCTGTTGTTCACTATGATTTCTCCCATTACCACTCCCAGGATGAATCCGAATTTATTGTTACATAGGTTACTTTATTGTTACTATGATTTCTCCATTTACGATTTCATAGGTTACATCATGTAAAGTTGTCAATCTCGAGTTGGTGATGAGCTTTAGTTCTCCAGATTTGGGGCTTTTCTGATATTTTCTCCCTCATGTCATTCTTGCATCACCTCGTTGTTTGAGCATGCCAATTTTCTACCACTTGTACCAATTGGCACATGTCAATCTCTGAGTGGTGCCACATTTCACCTATTTTCGGTGAGAGTTTAGGGTTTCTCTAACATAGCTTCAGAAATCCGATTCAGTGCCTGCTTGAATATTGTCACATAATACTTATGGTTTGGATTGATGAGCATGTTATGAATGGTTGGTTGATTCATAAGAACCACCCATAAATCTCCCTTCCTCTAACACAGAGAAAATAAAAATTTCTTTGACAGGAGACAGAGTTTCAATACTTTGAAAACAAACTTCTATTCCCTTCAATAACTCAAAAAAAAACTATTACACTTCTTCCTCACTGAGAGGGATTACAAAATTATGACTGCTACAAAACGCAGTGCATAAACCAACTCACTGTCTGTTCAAAACAAACATACTCTGTCTCTAAAACACTCTGCTGTGTTTTTCCCTTTCGCACTGCTGTGCATACACACTTAAAAAGTTACACTCAGTTTTTCACTTTTTACACATTGCTATGTAATAAAAAATTTACGTACTGTCTATAAAAAAAACTACCAAGCTTTTTCGACCTTTTTATTTTTATATGCCGGAACATATAAAACATATTATAATAAACCCTCTTTTAAAAAAATAAAATTAAAACTAAATTCTATGGCCCACCTTTCATTTCGCATATGATATATATATAACATATGTATATATTAAACTATCAAAACATTAAAGAACCCTTTCAGTCGGACTTCAAAAGTCTAAATAGATTGAATTTCAAACCAAATTCGCGTTCCAAAATGGGATGCTGACGTCTGCCTAATTTTAACTCGAATTCTCAATCCAATGTGCCCTATAAAAAAATTCGGGTCCGGTTTTCAGGTTTTCAGATTCCCTTCAATTTCATGCGATCCAATATTAATGCTCCACGTGTCCTCCTTTTGAATTTACAAAACTGTCAGGTAAATTTCTGTTTGTTTAATTTCTGGTTGGTGAATTGCGTTAATGCTGGCTATTGTGTTTAAATACAATCCTGTACAGAAATATGGCTGTGGCCGTCTACAAAAAAAACTTGCAGGAATTTTAAATGCTGAATTAAATTTCTGGATGGCATGCAAGCAACCTCCAAAAAAAAATGTTACTGCTGCATCCGTCCTTCTGCTGCAGCAGTTGAAGTTAAAATTCAACAGCACAGGGTTTAATAAGTGAGGGTGTAAAGGTAACTTTTTTTCGATAGTACTGGATTAAGATCATCTATTCATTTTTTGTAGGGTCTTATGGTGTTTGGTTTTTTAGTTTTGGGTTGGGCTTATTGAGTCTAAGATAGTTTTTGAGTGAAAAAATTGCTATCAGGTATTAAAAAATTTTGGTTCTTTTGTCAAAATTTATGAGTTTGTTAGGAAATACAAAAGTGACAATGGTTGTATCTTAAATTTGTGGAAAATAATTTGAAATGAAACCTTTTTGTTTAGGTTGTTGCAGCAGGTGCAAACCCCGTTCAAATTACTAGGGGCATTGACAAGACAATAAAGGCCCTTGTTTCGGAACTCAAAATTTTGTCGAAGGAGGTAAACGCTTGCCTTTTGAGTAGGCTGGTTTTCCTTTTTGCTGATGGTTTGGTGTATCTAATTGAATTAGTTGCCTAAGGTATTTTTGGTTGCAAACTCCTTTTCATTTTTCATACGGTATTGGCCTTGTGGAATACATTTGATTGTGTGGTCTTGTTAGATCTACAACATTTGTAGTTGTTTAGTCTTATGGCCGAGGTGCACTTTTATTATGGAAATAGTTGATGCAATATTGTCATTTAATCCTTACTGCAGGGTAGCATGTTGAGAAGTTTTTTGTGAAACATTTGGTATTCAAAATGACACTTGATCCTATACAGCATCATGCACTTGACTTCAAAATTTATATTCAAAGTGTGCCAGACAATTCTTGCAAAATTTCAAATATTTAGGTTGTTTTAAACCATTATCTTTTTCATGTATTGGATGCTGAAAATGTGAAAAAGACTTTGGTATGAAACCAACTGGTGAATAATTTCCAACACAACAACCACTTCCAAGACATGATTTAGAAGTAGAACAAATGTGCTTATGAAGCATAGAAAGATATCCTTGATGCATTGTCAATATTTGGCTAGGGTTATTTTTGGAGAAAATAACTCCTTATTCCTAGAATAGTGATCTTCAATACAAGTAAATGCCAGAGAAGAGAGATCATCATGTGACGCAACAAAACTGAAATTGGACCCCCAAGGAGAGCTGGTGTGTCTACAATCGCTGTGTCAGCATTTTCCCTTGGTGTAACCCGTTCTTTTCCTCCAGCCTGAGTCTTAATTGAATTCTTCTTTCTTCGGGTTTATTTATCAAATTCGTAGAATTTGATAAATAAATACTATCCACAATGGTTGGACTTTAATTTATATTCCCGACTTTATATTATCTCCAATCCTTATAACCAATGTTTAACTTTCAAAACTTTGTATTTATACTCCACGTTTCTTTTTAAATAAATAACTTGTAGTGAACTTTCGGCTCTATATTTCACCACCCAGCCTTACAACAATCACCCTCCGGACTTATGCTAATTATCCGCCAATCGTTTAATTAAACAATTTCATTATACTCCGGCCCCACCTATATATATCAATAACCAATCAAACACTCGTATCATACCTGGCTATCCTCCGCACACCTTAGTTAACCTTCGGGCAAGTTCAACGTGCGACCACCGTCCGATGGCCCTTCTCCAAATCAACGACTCTTGGCAATTTCACTCGGCTTCCAACGTCGGGCTTTAACGTGCGATGGCGCGGGTTAAACGGTGGTTTTCCGGGGGTCACTTCGCCACGTGTCACATTCCCTATGGAATCGCTCGCGAATAGGAAATACCGCCTACTCCGCAAAAGCGGTGCGATATGGGCAACCCGCTTTTGTGATTCCGCTCGTGGTTTTGGTAGAGGGCTTGACCACGAGTGCATGTCTGGTTCCGCTATCCTTTTGTTTGTTAACTCATGTCCAATCCTCGGGTCAGGTTCCGAAAGCACAACAATTTTGTCTCTTTATTAAGCGGGATTTTAATATGTGTATTATCAAAGAAAACAAACACAAATTTTATAAGAAAATTGTTCAAAAGTCGAGCCCGCCGGACTTCAAACGGCGATAAACCATAATTCAAACCAAATTCGCGTTCCAAAATAGCCTGCTGACGTCGGCCAATTTTGTGACGCGAATTTCTTATCAAATTCGCCTTAATATTTTACGGGTCCGGATTTCCACTGCGCGAGCGGCCCAAACAAAGATCCGCTCCAATCAATTTTTGCCACGTGTCCTGTCTCGCTTGCCTGCTCGGTGGTGCATTCGATGGCGTTTAAGGTGATGGGACATGGATATGGCGATTTCATATCATTCGCATTAACATTTAACGCTGTTCAATTAAGTTTTCACATCGAATCTCGATTAATTAATTTTTAACACTGTTCAAGATCGGACCTCCACTCCTCTGAGCGATTCCGCACGCTCCAATTTGATCCGGCCTTCGGCTCTCATTATTAATGATCAGAGATTCATTATGACGGGCATCCTTTGATTGCATTGCAGACGGGTCGACATACAAAATGGCGTTTAGCCATGGTTTTTCAGACAAGCCGGTTGCTGGATTACACTGTCTGGTAACTGTGACGATAAGGAGAAGTGGCCAGCGGAACTTCTGCCTAGACTTTGCTGCATATTTCCATTTCTCTCGGTTCTATCTCTGTCTGTCTTCCTCTGTTAATTGGAATTCTGCTTCTTTGTCTCTTGTGCCCACTGCGCCTGAGATTGCACCCATGCCTCGCGTGCGTCATAGGATGCGTTGCCGCAGGGGGAGCACTAGAGGTCAATCCCGGCGCGCTCCCTCCAGCACCTCAACAGAGATGACCTCCGGCCAGTCCAGTGATTATTACTTAGGTAGATATCCAAATACTAGGAGTGGGCGGGGTCGACTTGTAGCATCTGGCCACCGTATGGATTCCCCTGCTCCTGGCTTCCCCACCGCTAGTTCACCTTCTCCCACGATGCGCACTGCGCAATTTTCCTTTGATTGCTCTCTCAACCGCCCGTGAATCACAGCTGTAGTCACTGTGGTCTTCCGCGAGGAGGCCCAAACGGAGGAAGAATGCACCCGTCCGGCGGGTCTGAGCTCGGAAAAAGCCGGCCAGCATTCGGGCCTTCAGGAGGGGAGCGGTGGCATGCATGTGGAGGTAGCACCTAGCGATCTTGGAGCTTCCGAAGGATGGTGCCGAATCGTGGAGGAACCACCGGAGGAGTAGTTTGGTTAATTTGTTTTTCTTGCTTAGCAGGCCCACTTAATTGGGCTGCTTTTAGTTTATTTTACTGTGCTGGACCTTTGTAATATTTTTGAATTTTGTAAATTAAACGTTCAAGACTGGTTTCCCCGTATGAGGGCAGTCTTCTTAATTTTTTGATTTTTTGATGACAAATTTGCCATGAGTCTGGCCAGGAAATGTTTTTGACTTCGGTGTAATTTTATTCGCAAAGTTAATAGATTAACTTTACTTAGAATTCTCACATGATTAGCGTTTTTCTTGATCTGTTCAAGGATTTTGGGTACTTTAATTTGTATTTGGAACAATGGACGTCGGTACTCTATCTGTTGCTTTACTGTTCTAAATACTACTATTTCACTTTCTTATAGATGCCTCGGGCATATTTGAATGCTTTCTCAGATTGTCGATAATCTCCATGTGGACCGTTACTGGATTTTATATCATGTCCCTGTATGGGTTATTTTTCTATCATTGTCTGGGGTGGTACTTCCACTTTTCTTGATGGATATTTGGGTTCCAATCTTCAGATGTGAAAATGTAATGACTTCATGGACTGTTTTACTTCATATAATATATTCAAAACAACGTTTTTTCTCTTGTGAAAAAAAAATGATTAATGTTTATCACTCTGCCTTCAAAACTAGTGATGCTGGTCTATGTTGCTGGTTTATTGATATGGTCTGGTGGTCTTTTTATATTTTGGACATATCACACTCCTCACATGATTAGCGTTTTTCTCTGTTCAAGGATTTTGGGTACTTTAATTTGTATTTGGAACAATGGGCGTCGGTACTCTATCTGTTGCTTTACTATTCTACATACTGCTATTTCACTTTCTTATAGATGCCTCGGGCATATTTGGATGCTTTCTCGGATTGTCGATAATCTCCATGTGGACCGTTACTGGGTTTTATATCAAGTCCCTGTATGTGACATGGGGTATTTTTCTATCACTGTCTGGGGTGGGACTTCCACTTTCTGGATGGATATTTGGGTTCCAATCTTCAGATGTGAAAATGTAATGACTTCATGGACTATTTTACTTCATATAATATATTCAAAACAACGGTTTTTCTCTTGTGAAAAAAAAAATGATTAATGTTTATCACTCTGCCTTCAAAACTAGCGATGCTGGTCTATGTTGCTGGTTTATTGATATGGTCTGATGGTCATTTATATTTTGGACATATAACACTCCTCACATGATTAGCGTTTTTCTCTGTTGCGGGATTTTGGGTACTTTAATTTGTATTTGGAACAATGGACGTCGGTACTCTATCTGTTGCTTTACTATTCTACATACTGCTATTTCACTTTCTTATAGATGCCTCGGGCATATTTGCATGCTTTCTCAGATTGTCGATAATCTCCATGTGGACCGTTACTGGGTTTTATATCAAGTCCCTGTATGTGACATGGGGTATTTTTCTATCACTGTCTGGGGTGGGACTTCCACTTTTCTGGATGGATATTTGGGTTCCAATCTTCAGATGTGAAAATGTAATAACTTCATGGACTATTTTACTTCATGTAATATATTCAAAACAACGTTTTTTCTCTTGTGAAAAAAAAATGATTAATGTTTATCACTCTGCCTTCAAAACTAGCGATGCTGGTCTATGTTGCTGGTTTATTGATATAGTCTGATGGTCTTTTTATATTTTGGACATATCACACTCCTCACATGATTAGCGTTTTTCTCTGTTCAAGGATTTTGGGTACTTTAATTTGTATTTGGAACAATGGACGTCAGTACTCTATCTGTTGCTTTATTATTCTACATACTGCTATTTCACTTTCATGGACTGTTTTACTTCATATAATATCTTCACTTTCATGGACTGTTTTACTTCATATAATATCTTCACTTTCATGGACTGTTTTACTTCACTGTTGTAGGGTCTTGGGTACTTTAATTTGTATTTGGAACAATGGACGTCGGTACTCTATCTGTTGCTTTACTATTCTACATACTGTTATTTCACTTTCATGGATTGTTTTACTTCACTATTGTAGGGTTTTGGGTACTTTAATTTGTATTTGGAACAATGGACGTCGGTACTCTATCTGTTGCTTTACTATTCTACATACTGCTATTTCACTTTCATGGGCTGTTTTACTTCATATAATATCTTCACTTTCATGGACGGTTTTACTTCATATAATATCTTCACTTTCATGGACTGTTTTACTTCATATAATATCTTCACTTTCATGGACTGTTTTACTTCACTGTTGTAGGGTTTTGGGTACTTTAATTTGTATTTGGAACAATGGACGTCGGTACTCTATCTGTTGCTTTACTATTCTACACACTGCTATTTCACTTTCATGGACTGTTTTACTTCACTGTTGTAGGGTTTTGGGTACTTTAATTTGTATTTGGAACAATGGACGTCGGTACTCTATCTGTTGCTTTACTATTCTACATACTGCTATTTCACTTTCATGGACTGTTTTACTTCATATAATATCTTCACTTTCATGGGTATTTTACTTCATATAATATCTTCACTTTCATGGGTATTTTTTACTTCATATAATATCTTCACTTTCATGGACTGTTTTACTTCATATAATATCTTCTCTTTCATGGACTGTTTTACTTCATATAATATCTTCACTTTCATGGACTGTTTTACTTCACTGTTGTAGGGTTTTGGGTACTTTAATTTGTATTTGGAACAATGGACGTCGGTACTCTATATGTTGCATTACTATTCTACATACTGCTATTTCACTTTCATGGACTGTTTTACTTCATATAATATCTTCAAAACAACGTTTCTCGACTTTTAAAATTTTAATTTTTTTTTTAAAAATTGAACCCTCCGTCGGTCTACCGACGCCTTGTAGACGTCGGAACTGCGACAACCCAGAAACGTCGGAAGAGAGACAGTATGAAAACGTCGGAAGAGCGACGTTCCAAACGTCGGACCACATATCGTCGGAATTACGACATCTTCCAGACGTCGAAAGAGTGACGTCCAAAACGTCGGACCACGTTTAGTCGGAATTGCGACAGTTTACAAGCGTCGGAAGAGCGACGCCAAAACGTCGGACCACGTTTAGTCGGAACTGCGATGGTTTATGAGCGTCGGAAGAACGACGTCAAAAACGTCGAACCACATTTCACTGGAAGTGCGACAGTTTACAAACGTCGGAGGCGCGACGGTTTGTGAGACGTCGGAAGAGTGACGCCTGTTCGGAACGTCGGAAGAAGTGTCGATAGTGTGACACTTTTTGCTTGCGTCGGAACGGCGACGGCAGGTCAAACCACGGTTTGTCCGCCCCCGAACTGTCGCTCTTGCGACGAATATGTGTCGGAATAGCGACGAGTTGGCCGTCGGAATTTCCGCCAAATTCTCTAGTGATAGAAGACTACTAATCATAGATCTGTACAACCTTTGATCCACATCCTTAGATGAGTCATCTATGCTCAATTTACAACCAAGTAAAGACATCTCGAAATCACTTTGCACCTTTGTAGCAAAATTCTTACTTAGTCGATCATCATTGCTACCAATTATTGTATCATCCTCTTTAGCTATTAGACATGCTTTAGTTGTTTCATCCAAAACATATATGTCGTTTGGAGCTCGACTTGCTGTAGCCACAATTTCACCATACACACCTTTCCTGATTTCACATTTCGTGGAGTTGAATAGTATTGTGTGTCCTTGATCACACATTTGTCCAACACTAAGCAGATTGTGATTCATGTTTTCAACCAATAGAACATTATTGGCTAGAGAATATTTTCTTCCGAGAGTGACAGTACCTGATCCTATAACATTTGAAGATCCATCATTTCCAAAGGACACGGTTCCATCCTTCTTCTCTTTCAGAGATACAAATTTATTTCTATCTCCGGTCATATGCATTGAGCAACCGCTATCAACATACCACACATATTTTTTCTTTTGAGCCTTGAGAACGAGAGCACAATTATCACTCTTCTTCTTCTTCCATGTTCGTTCATTATGTGGCTTCGAAGATTCTTCTGGAGGATTTTCAAGTCTGCAGTCTTTGGCTATGTGTCCAAAGTTTCAACATTTGTAACATTCAATATTATTTCTTAAATGTTCAAATCTATTGATGTTTCGCTGAGCCCTGGGAGGTTCATATTTGACAGATCTCTTGGAATTGTATTCGTTCCTAGGGTACGTGCGACATTCTACAGCTTTATGACCAAATTTTCCACATGAATAACAGTAGCCATAAAAAATATGTTGGTACATGGATGGAAATTTTCGTCGAGGAATTGTCTTCCAAGGTTGTTCTTGCGAATCTTGTCCAATGAAGTCTACATGCATGTCAGATCTCATAGGTTCATTGTATTTTGTTGTAGAAGGTCCTGCTTCTTCTTCTTTGTAACCGATGCCAGTTTTTTTGTTGTAAGATCGTTGATTGTTGATGAGTTCTTCCAATGCCCTTGAGTTGTTGGCATAGTTTTGGATAGTTTTTCTTTTCTTCACTTCCTCACGCAGCGAGACTACTTCGGCTTCTAATTCTTCCCTTTCTTGGTTGCTTTCTTCCAACTTCTTTTGAAGTGACTCTTCAATGCATTTGTGTTCTTCAACTTCAATTTTGAGACCTTGAACTTGTTCTTCAAGATTTTTGGAACGGATCTTCTCCGCCTTGAGATCTTTAATAAGCTTGATTGCTTCCTCATAAAATTCGTCTATGGTCCATCCTTCTTCTTTTTTGTTTGATACCTCTTGCTTATTGTGCTTGGGTTTATTGTGCTTGGCCATAAATAATACTCTCTCATTGGCTTCTTCTTCACTATCATTGTCTTCATCAGATGATGAGCTATCTTCTTTAGAGAGAAATTTCCTTTTGGATCCTTGCTTGTTGAATTTCTTAAAGCCTTTCTTTCTTTTTGAGTTTCCATTACTTTTGTTTGGACATTTTGCTGCAAAATGCCCAACCTCATTACAGCTGAAACATATCAATGGAAGTTTACCTTTGAATTGTCCCTTACCAATTTGTAGTTTTCTCGTGAAGTAAGCATATTCTTCATCTAAAAGACCTTCTTCATCATCTCCCTTTTCTTCACACTTGCAGGTGCATGTCTTTTCAATTGAAGGTTGTTTATCCTTATTAGTTTTCTTAGATGCAACAAACGCAGTTTCTAGATGCGAAGTACCCTCTTCTTCATCAAGTCTCATTTCATATGCTATGAGAAATCCATGTAATTCCTCTTTGCTGAGTTTGTCCAGATTTGCACTGTATTCTAAGACTGATACCTTTGGGTTGAATCTCCCTAGTAACGTTCTAAGAATCTTCCATATAATAGTCTTCTCGTCAACTAGCTCTCCCAATCCTTCCAGAGTATTGGTTATTTCATCAACGTATTGGAAGTATGCAGCAATGTTGCAATATTCTTTCATTCTGAGTTGCTCAAATTTTGCTCTATAGATTTGAAGCTTTGCTTCTTTGACATTTGAGTCACTTGCATATATATTCTCAAGCTTGTCCCATACATTTTTGGCGGTTTTACAACCCAACACCTTATGATAAGTAGATTCAATAAGTCCACTGATAATAATATTATTTTCTTTTGCATCATTTACCAAATTCTTCTTACCTTGTTCATCAACGGTTGATGTAAATCCATTTTGAACAGTGTCCCATACTTCGTAACCTTGCGCCAAGAGATAGACCTCCATTCTTCCTTTCCAAAGTGCATAATTATTTTCATTGAATAGAGGTACACCATTCTTGGTATGCTCCATGACCTCCTTCCAGCTATTAAACTGCTATTGAAGGAACCAAGCTCCGATACCAATTGTTGGAAATACTGAGAGGGGGGGTGAATCAGTATTTCTTTCAATTAGAGCATTAGTTAATCTTCAATTATTATCAGTGTTTGTACAATGATAGCAGCAAACAAGAGGAACACAAATGCACACACTTTTTAAGGTGGAAACCCACTCCGGGACAAAAACCACCTAATGCTTTTCTAATAATTCTTTTCAACTCCAATTGAAAATAAAGCTCCAACTTCCTAGAATTTAGAAAAGCATTCTTCTCCAGCTCCCACTGGATGGACGCTCCAATGCCCAAGATTCTTCAGTAGTCAACTGAACGGATGCCCCAACACCCAATGAGCTACAACTCACCCTAGCACCACCCTACCACCCTATAGAAGAATAAAAGAAGAATGGACTCCTGTACCAGGGAAAATGGTCCACTTTACAATGATATAGAATGGTGTAGAAGAAGAAGATATACTAGACCATAACCCCAAATTTGACACAACCACCTAATGATGATCCTAGACCTCCCAACACTACCTCTTCAACCCTTGGCAGATAGACACTAGTACAATTTGTACAATAATGTATTTACGATGACTAAGTACAATGATACCTTTACAATGATTGTATGCAGTGCTGCCCACTTGAAGACTTCATATGATGAACTTCTTGCTGCTGTTATGCACCTTGGTTGCTGCTCTTGTCATGCTACCCTCTGCTGCACCTTTCTTTGCTTTTTTTTCTGTAGAAAGTCTGGTCCTTTGCAACCCTTGACAACACATGATCTAGCTTTTTCTTGCCTTCTAGGAGCTCGATATTGAATCTGGTGTATCTCTGTCATTTAAGATCCTCAATATCTGATTTTCGGTCTTGTAGTAGTCCTCTTAGTCATCTTTCCAATGCCACAGGTCTGACCCAATTTGGAATCTTGAAGAGAGAGTTATACCCAATCTCTCACAATGCCCTAATTATAGACTGTTTCAGCAGAGCGCACTTGTACGGCGTGCCACATGTCATTTTTTCTTCATTTGTTTTTGAAATTGATAGAGCAAAAAAAAAAGACTGTGCACTATATGCAACTTTTTACAGAATTCCAATCCGATACTTAGAGAGAGAGTTATGATGATTTTACCAAGGTCACTTCTTTGAGATGAATTTCAGGAGCCTGAAAAAACCCTTACTTCCACAGATCATATCTCCAAAAATTTGCGCAACTTGATCTGAAATTTTTACTACAACTTCCTTATGATTTCAGCTTCGCCTCATAAAATTTTTAGCTTCTGACCTTTCGTAGAAAGAAAGTTAGAGCGAAATTTCCACGATGACCTGTTTGAGATAGCCAAATCCCATACATAAGGAGGAAATGAAGATCACAAGTTATATGAATGCTTAAGTTGCGAGGGGCTTCAAAAAGTGAACATGGAAGGGATCTTAGGAGCTTAAAAAATATTAATTATGAATTTTCAATTACCCATGCCCCAACCCCATGGGGTTTTAGCCCACTAACTGGGGTACAAATTTCAAACATGAATATCTCTCAAACCGTGAAGAATTACATGGCGTGCCATATATCAACGGAAACATCTTGACAAGTAGAAATATCGAAATCATTATTGACCCAGAATATATTAATTTGGTAGGTCAGAAGCTTCCCATTCAAAGTGGATTAGCCTACAAGTCTTCCTTGCTTGGGTTGGCATCAATGACAACGGCTGGATCAACAATATTCCTCTAATTTGGGTCATGTCGCCAATAATGCTCCCTACTTGTTCATGTTTGTTTTATGTAATATTTAGCCCTCCGTTGTATATGGAATAAACACCAAATTTTAAATATGTCGACTTGTTTCATGCCAAAATAATGCCAAATATATATCTATATGCCATATGCCTCATGGGCTTATTTCCATATGGCCCAAACTACTGCCAAATGTGCTTTAATATAAAACATTTCCAATTCTGCCTTTTATGGTATAGCCCCAAAGCACTTATAAAACAAACAATATTTCATATAACTTTTCCACTGGCACATATTTATTTTGAAATCTATTGACTCATTGATCCAAGGCCTTAAATCTTGGCCCAGAGCACTTATTACCACCAATTTTAACTTTGCGAGCCCATTTTACCTTAATCCCCAAGGGGTTGTTTTATTTTACAATGCATGCCCTCAGTATTTATGTCATAACAAAACCAAGTCCTAGTGCTTACACTTTTAGTCCTTGACTCAAAATCCCTTTGGAATTCCATGTCAATGTGGGTCTACCTTGCGCCCATTTCTCATTGGTCTTTCCCTACTTGACTATATTGTTTTCATGCCCCGGAGCTTGTTAGCCCAAAGGTTCTTCCCTGTGTTAACATATGTTACCTTTGGGGTTTTGGAACTAGGATGAGGTATCTCGGTGGGTCTGCCCTCTCTTTTCTCAATGGTCATCGACTTCTACTTTGTATGCCACCATAAGCCTGGAGCTATCTTGGCTTGTAGGTACCTCCTTTTCATTCTTTAAAATCCTTCTGGGATAAAACTTATGAGATGACATCATTTTTACATCAACACTTCCACGTGGCGCCTCCAAAGTGGTGACACATGGCACCTGGATTTGGCCCACTAGGGTACCCAAAAAGGCTGAATCTACGTGCCACATTCCCCCCTGTACATCATGCTGACATCATCACCAACCAATCATATGTTGCCATGTGTCCTACTTTAGAGGAGAGAGAAAGGGTTTGGGTCGTTGTGTTTTGCATTAATTTCATTTTTAAAATTATAAGGGTCCTGGCCATTTCTACATCGTTGGAATGTTGCCTAACCTTGTTCCATCCCACACCTAAACATTTGTGCTCACCTTTGTTCCTTCTGGGTTAGTATTTTCAAGCATAGGTATCAAGTGGGACCTCCCACTTTAAACTTGTGCCAATCAAAGCTTTTCATTGTTATTTTTAGGCCACATTTTCTTAGGCTCGCGTCATCCTCGGAACTCTATTATGTGCACTTAAAGTTCTTCTGAGGCATCCTTGCTGGGATGAGTTGTTATATATGGCCCGCCGCACATAGAGCTCCGCCAATGAAGTCATTTCTTATTGCTTGCATTGTCAAACCATGTTTTCTCAGATCTTTGGTTTGGCCTCTTTGCTAAAGACTCTACCACGTTTGGAAAAATACCAAAATTAAACATACTCCAAAGGTCCTTCACCACTTTAAATTTGAAATATTTAACTTTTGGGGTACCTTCCTTTGATTGGCCACAACTTTCAAGCCAAGTTTCCATTTTTTATCTTCCCCATACCACAAGAAATCTATTTCAAAGCTCTATCCATATGAGTGGGTTCCAACTAAATTTGAGATGAATTTTTATACACAAATTGGATCCAAATATCTTGCACCTTTACCAATCATCTCCACCACTATAGTTCACCAATATTCTTGGAAACACATGAGCTCTTCCTTTACCTTACATGTGTTGATATTCCTTCTTCAAGAAATATTATCTAATTTTTCCATTGTAGTATCTTTGATCTCGATACACCACCATTAACACCTATGACATGAATGAACTAATGACAACACCTTTTTCAATACTTGACATCAATTACTTTAAATTAATTAACACCTCCTTTTCCAACATATTCTAACAATCTCCCATCATATTCTTTTCCTTGACTTCATGCTCATCGCCTTTTCCATCAATGACAACATATTTGCAACAATCTCATCCTTTGACATTAATGGAAACACCATGATGAAACAAAAACAACATCATAAAGAAACAAGCAAAGATAATTGTACTCGTCTTTATTTTCTCCTTATTTGGATGTTGCTCCCATATGATGTGTTTCTCCTTTGTGTGTTGCTACTCTGGTGTACTTCTACTGGTGGACTTCTCCTTTTATTAACAATAATTATCCCTCTTTTGTGTTTTTTTTTTGAGATACATCTCCCCCTTTGACATCAATGGAAAAGATACCAACATGCTCCCCCTCTCAACAATCACCCCTTTCCTTGATGATCTTATGGACCCGTCAAATGCTTCATCTTATGCTAAAAAATTCAGGTATCTCTGATATGATCTAAGAAACTTCCTTTTAGTCTCATGGAGACGAGGTGAAAGGAGACGAGTACTTACTCCCAATATTTGCCTCGAGTAGTAAAGAGGGATCTATTGCTAAAACGACACATGCTTATACAACTGAGTCATAAGAAAAATAATTTATTCTAGTTTAAGTATCAGTTAGGATTACATTCATAATAGTTCCTCTTCCTGGACACATGCACCTGAACTCTAGTAACAACATCAATCTTTCCTATGCATGAATGATACCATCAACTTGTCAACTAATAGTCAACAAAGTACAACATTGAGAAGTGCTTATATGAAAAATATAGAGGGAATCTCACCAATGCATGCCTAGACCAACAACTCAACTTATACTTGACCTGGCAGACTTCTAATGACAAAAGACTCGCCATGATACATTTGAATTATCACGAACAATAACAAATTTCAAATAAATACTCTTTCATTAACACTCAAACTTACAATCTCATACTTACAACATGAATGCCACACTTTGACAAAAAAAAATAATGAAAATTAATACCAATTGGTAATACTTGATACCAATTTATAATGCTTGTTACCAAGTGTTAATACCTTTGAGACCAATGATATAAATAGTTTAATCGATACTACTGATACTATTTGATGAACACTTTATAACTAAGTGTTCTCCCCCTGTGATCATGCTCTTTTCACCAATATAAGATCTCTCAAAAAATACGATGTCTGATACCAATTAATAATTGGAACAATATGAAAGCATCACAATGGTCATGCATCACAATGGTCATACCATTCATCGTATCTGCAACTTAAATTTTTATCATTCATGCAACATGATAATGCAACAAATACCATTAGCCTCTATCTTCCGTGCTTTTCCTTAAGCAACAAAAAATTGATATCAATTGATGATAAAAATTGTTAATGAATAATGATATTCAAATGTAAACTTGAGTATATTCCCCTTGTGGTTATGCTCCCTCTTGGCATTAGGAATATGTAGACATACTTGCACAAGACAATAAAAAAATGATAGTAAAAAGAACATCATCCCTATTCTATCATCACCATTTATACATACTTAGACTATCAATCTGAATTTAAAACAACATTAAATCAACCACAATAATCAACAACACCAATTTTATTCAAAAATTTATAAACTCTGGAAAAACGAAAGTGACATACTTCCCTAAACCTTCAGATGCATTACTTGGAATTTTATTTCTACTCCTTGCATCTAACCTTTATGAATTATATTGAACCCAACTCATTCTTTTCAATGAAGAAGAACAAGAGATCAACTCCCCTTGAGTATGTTATCTCTCTTTTTCTTCCAAACCTGGGTAAGCTGAGTTTTTACTTGGTCAACTCCATGAGTTGATAACCTGCGTCGAGTTGACGCTTTTTCCAAAATGAGTTACTTTATTCCATTGCTTGACTATACAAACCATTGTCCATTCCTCATTTTATTACCAGTTAAATCCAATTTTCAAATTATATGTTACTTTTCTTTCTTACTATATGTTCTTGATTTTTTCCTATACAGTGTTGGAGAACTGTTTGGATTTTTGTTGCTTCTTTTTAGCTGATTGAAATTTTTTCCTGTTGCAGGTTTATAATAGATATCGACCACATGAATTTTTGGATCTAATTTACTAATATTTTGCTGATAATATTGAAATCCAAACATTGATCTTTCTTGCCTCCATTCAAAATTTGACCTGCCTCTACTCTGATTGTTATAATAACTCTGTGCAGTTGTCCTTGTTGGCTCTCAACATGATTCATACCTTTTTTTGCAATGTTTTGGAAGGGGGGTTTCTTTCTAAGCTTACATGAAGCTATGTAGTGCCCAAATTTTTTACACATGTAGCATTCAACGTTATTCATGAAGGGGGAAAAGGAGCTGTTACTATCAATGCTTCTACTCTTCTAATTTCTTAGACCGATACTTACTCTACTAGTGTTTTTGAGCCTCTGATAATTTTTCTTTTGAGGGGAAAATGATATTTGTGCATGGATGTTGAAATTTATCTTAGAAAATAATGGCTATTGTTGAAATAGAGCATTCCACCTACGTCGTTGAAGCTTATTTTTCCTCTATAAACACTTGGAGGAAAAGTGTCACACGTTACCCCAATAAAAAAATATGAGGGGTTGCATGCCTTTGCATTTATTCCTGGAGTTATTTTTGTCTCCTTAGTGTTTTGTTAACTTCTCTGTGACTAAAGTGCTATTGGGTATTTCTTTAATGTTGCTTCTGAGTCATTTTCACCTTTTAATATTGTCTCATCCTGAGAGGAACCATGGCTACCTTGAATCTCATCCAAAGCTTCAAAATTTTTTGCATGCTTATGAAGTTTCAAAAACTGTTGTTTTAATATTCTATTATTTTCTTCCAACTCCAAATTGGTGGCTCAAATATTCTTGATCTCCTCAAGGGACGATATGAGTTTCCTTTTTAAATAAATATTTTCTTCAAGATCTTCCAACTCAATATAAGAGTTACTAGATTCAACACTTATGTCTATTTCACTGACAACATGTTCAATATTTTGTTCCCTTATTGGATCTTGGGATTGTTCTGATGATATATGGAATGTCCTATATTATTCTCTGTTGGACGTGCACACATTAAATTCTTGAATAACATCGAGATATTTATTGCTTTCAAGGTAGTTATTTCTTCACTACTACTAGATGAGAAACTCTCACTATCACCAGTACTTGCAATTGATCAACTTGAAGATATGTGGCCTATTGTTCTACAATAACAATAAAAAATCAACTTACTTTAAAATTGCACCTTATTTGAATCCTTGTGTGTTCATCAATAATTTGACCTCTTGATACAAGGGTATCATCCTTTGATACATGATCTTCAATACTCTTCAAACCTTTGACTGCTTCATCCTTTAGAGAAAGAATCTTGACATCACTGGTACCTTATATGTTTATATCATATATGGGTTGTAACTTATTCCATTTCACTTTGGAAGTATTAAAAAAATTACTTTCTCAATATGTGAATTATAAAATCCTTTCATGATTTCCTCAGATTTTTGATCAACCTCATTATTTGTTAATCCATTCTCCAAAAATAACCATACATCCAAATCAAGAGATTGCAAATATATTCTCATTCTTACCTTCCAGGTTATATAATTTTATCCATTAAAAAATGGAACTCCATATGAGGTAATCCAGTCCTGGTTATCCACGATTCCCGATCTTCCTTCTAGTTGTTAAAATAATCCTGAAGGAACTTGGTTGCTTCGATACCAATTGATAGAAATGATGGAAACCATGACACTACTATTTGGTGGGGTGAATCAGTAGTGTGAAAAAACTATACAATTCCTGATAAATTACACTTTCAATTACTTTAGCAATCATTCATGGATCAACAACTCAACTCAATCATGGAAAACATAATTTTATAACCATTGAAATACACATGTGCAACATATATTTAATACATCAATCTTCCTTTTATTTGTTTGGAAAATACAATCTTCAACTTGCTATTACATCATTTCCCCACAAGCTAATACTTGTAGGTTTATCAGCCGCTATTGAAAGGAACTTATATCCCTTCTTGTTTATTAATTTTCACTAAAATGGACTATTTCCCCTGCTTGTTTATCAACCATTTCTGAAAGGGACTCTTTCCCCTTCTCATATATCAACTTTCGCTAAAAGGGACAACTGAACCTACTTATTTATCAGCTACATTTGAAAGGGAATTTTGCCCCTGGTCGTTTATAAGCTTTCGCTGAAAGGGGTTGTTGCCTCTGGAGTGCAAGATAACACTTTTTGGCCCTGTTGATTCGTCTTTCATCCATTTTCAAACTCAAATCAATAGGCCACTTTCCTTCAGAAATAAATAAACTGCTCACCAAAATCACCATTAAAACACCTTCAACAATCTTTGATTACTGAACAATCACCAAACATACCAACAATCATTGATTACTGATCAAAAATTCCATAAACGTCATCAATGTCAATTCTTAGCAATTACCATAAATCACCTTTGATGAACACATGAAAAAAAAAATCACCAATTCATTATCTACCTTCTCTAACACATTTTAGAAACCAATATTGGTGTATGATTCACCCTTCATGCATACCAACACTATGCATCTCTTTGCACCAACAACCTTCCACTTGGTTACTCACATTATGCTTTTAAAGAATTCTAGACTGATATTTTTGGAATTGGACTTTAGTCATATTCACCTCTTCCTCATGCATAAATATTTATTTTTTCCTTTTCCCCAATTTAATTAAGTCTTCTCAATGTCCTCTCCAAGTATTCTAATACTCCTCACCTATTTCTACTAGAAAGATTGAGCTTAACTGCTCAATTATTCTATTCTAGAATTTATTAGAGGATTTAGCAGAGGCCTTCTATTTTTAGAAAGCTCCAAATTTTGTGGAACTGTCAAATCTACCTATAATCTGGTTCATGTTGCTAATAATGCTAGCAAATCGTTGTTGGGTCAATTTACTGTTGTAAACTAATGCAAGTATTTATTATCAATTCGGGTTAGTGGAACTTAGAAGCATCCCCAAAGTACATGGGTTTCAATTGTGATCAATTTAGAAGATGGTTTATTAATGATTAGGGAAATGCATATTACAAATATAAATCTAACTTAAACAATTTCTAAATTCAGATGTGTAATCAGAAGCAAGAGAATCTCATAACTTAAGAGATTTGTTTGTCCTTCTCTAACAAGATTACCTTATGAATTAGAAATAAAAAACTACTTAATTAAAAAATATATTAAGATACATGAAGCAATAATTGAAGAGGCTCTTCATTGAAGAGGTCTTGATTGCCCTTCATCATATATTCATTTATCATTAATGCTATTGTTAAAAACATGAATTTAGGAAAGCATGTAAAGATGAATTCTAACTGAAGATCTTGATTAGATAGAAAGAATGTTTAAATTAAAAATTTGTTTGTCCTTTCATATGCAAGTTAAGAATGATCATTAGATTCATCAATACTCAAAAATAATTAGCATAAATAAATTAAACATAAGCAAGCTAATTCAGAAAGTGCAACTACAAATAAACTAAGAAGCTGTGCACTTAGCTCAGTGTGGGGTCCCTCCACCCTTGCCTTGCACACTGAAGGTGAATTAAGCTACTTAAAACTTCAATCAATCAACCAGCATATAACAATAGAAAATATGATAGAACAGATCTTCAATTATGTCTCCAAGTCTCAGAAATAATAATGTTAAGTCATGCAAGTTCTACATATCAATGTCTTCAAAGTTTGAGGCATAAATAGATAAAGTATCTAAAAAACTCATATAAAATAGCTCCTATAGTAATAAATATCCTTATCTTATCAAATCAAGTCGAATTCATCCATCAGATCCATCAAAATATAGAAAATCCCACAAAATAAGAGTTTTGACCTAGTTTCTAGGGATCCTCCATAAAGACAGGTCCAGTTTGACCGCCTTTGTCCGGGCCTATTAAAGCTCAGTTTGACTGTACCAACAAGTGTACACTTATTCTTAGTTCCCAAGCCTTCTATAAATATATCCATCTCAAGCCCAAGTGTCCTGCACATATGCAAACCATAAGGCCATTACGGGAATTTCTGATGCTGTCCAAAACTGCACTTAAATTTCAATTTTTACAAAAACATATAATAATTGAAAAACATAATTTAAATACATGTATATGCATATTTTGGTCAAAATAAGGTGGATATGATGGTCAATAGATGGATATTATGGAAAAATAAGATGTATTTCATAAACAAAAAGAAATAAAAAATGAGAGCCAACACTCGTTCATACTTATTTTTACGTAATATTTAGCACTCAACTAAATATGGCATAAACACCAAATTTAAAAGATTTTGACTCGTTTCATGCCAAAATACTACCAAATATATATCTATATGCCATATGTCTCACAGGCTTATTGCCATATGGCCCAAAGTGTTTCCAAATTCACTTTAATAGAAAACACTTCCAATTATGTCTTTATTTTATATCACTAAAGTGCTTATAAAACAAACAATATTGAATATAACTTTTCTGTTGGCTCATGGTTCTTTTGATAGCTATCAAATCGTTCATACAAGGCCTTAAATCATGGCCCAAAGCACTTTTTACCGCTAGTTATAACTTTGTGGGCACATTGCAACTTAAGCCTCAAGGGATTATTTTCTTTTGCAATGTCTATGTGGCCTCAGTCTTTATGCCGCAACATAACTAAGTTCTGGCGCTTATGATTTTAGTCCTCGGCTCAAGCTCCCTCCAGGATTACATGCCAATGTGGGTCCTCCTTGCACCCATTTCTCATTGGTATTGCACTTCCTGACTTTACTTCCATCATGTCATAGAGTTTGTAAGCTTGAAGGTTCTTCCTTGGGCTAACATATGGTACCTTCAAGGTATGGGGACTAGGATGACATGTCCGAGTGGGTCTACCTACCCTTTTCTCATTGGTCATTGACTTCTTCTTTGTATGCCACCATCATCCCGGAGCTTTTTTGGCCCAGAGGTACCTCATTTTCATTCTTAAAAAACCTTCCTCGATGAAACCTATGGGATGGCATCATGCTTATGTCAACACTTCCATGTAGTGCCTCTAGAGTAGTGAAACATGTCACCCAAATTTGGCCCACGAGGGTACCCAAAAAGGCCAAATCTTCATACCATGTGTGCCCCTTGTACATCATATTGATGTCATCACCATCCAATCAGATGTTTCCACATGTCCTCCGTGAGAGGAGAGAGAAAAGGGTCATGGCCATTGTGTTTTTTTTTTTAAATTTTATTTGTAAATTTTATAAGGGTCCCATTGGAAACCCCTCAAATCACCCGTAACAACATAGATAACCACCGTCCGGACCTTAATACAACTCCTTTTCCGTTTATGATAGCGGGTGGCTCCGACCGGTTTAACTAGGTCCAGCTATCTTTTCCCTATCGCTATTGGTTTTATGAATGCATCTTTAACTACCAATAGACAAGGATATCGGATCACTTCTCTTGTCGATCGGGCAAGAGAATGACCCTTGTTGCCGGTTCGCCTAAACCACAACTAAGATTTTTTCCTCTTCGAGAAGAGGACTTAAAAAGGATGTAGAACTTAATCTAAATGCAAACTTATTCTATAATACAAAAAAGAAACTAATCTAAATCCTAGCTCAATTAGGTAGATATAGATCTAACCCAACTAAGAGCAAGATAATTAAATGATGAGAATTTAAATATGTCGGCTTTTAATTAATGTCAAGCTAACGAAAAAAATTAATTAGCTCACATTTGTGAGTATCAAAATACATTCTATTGAAACCATTTAACTGAAATAATAAATCAACAACACTCCGGAAAAAAAATCACAAAAATGAAATTGATTATCAAATCAAGCAAGCTAATAATTAAACAATAATATGCGGAAGAAATTCACAACACATTGTTATTTAATAAATCAGTATTATAAGACAGACTTATGAGTAAATAGTTACTCAGAAATCAGAGTTTAATCCATAAGAATAGAGATACATAACAATTTGAGACAAATTATCCATATCAACAAAAATGCATAAACATGAATAAAATGAAACAACAATTTTATTAACATAAAAATAAAACTGGTATTTGATACAGAAATGTCAAAAATACCAGTTAATTGAATCTACTTTTCTGATCCTGGTTTCTAACAGTACTTTACATTACTTGAATTTCTGCTTTCAAAACTAGAGCTGCAGAAATGCAAACTCTTCCGATCATGCATAATTCAAGACATAAAGAAAAAAACTCTCAATAATTTTCAGATCTGAAATTTTCTCTCATCTCCATCTACAACTCTAAATTTCTATTAAGGAAATGCTTTTAGAAGTCTATAATTGCAAAGGAGAGCAGCCATTTTTACATTTTGCAATCTGCAATTTATAATGTTTCCAAAAGTATTTTGAGAGGAGAGTTTTTTGAAGAAAAATCTACCCAATCCAATTTAAATTGCTTAAAAATTTCAATCTTTAATTATTGGAGTCTTCTCATTGATTGAGAACTTCTTCTTCTCATCTCTTCAACTGTTTTCCTCCAAAAACAAATCAAAAACAAAATTAAAATGCAAAAATAAAATCAAATTGTCAAATCTAGAAATTAAAATAGATCCAATTAAAACTTAATTAATTAAAAAGAAACATAACTTTTCTTTTGATTTATGTGCTGATCTAATTGGCCAATGATAACATAGATGAATGAATTTGCACGCAAAAGAAGTTGTGGCAAATTAAAATGCAAAAAATAAAACTCAGAAAATTAGTTTTGTTTAAAAATTCATAGCTTGATCTTTTGCTGAATTTTAGACTCAATAAATGATCAAATCTAGAAATAAAACCTCTTCAAGAATAATCTCCATCATTTTATCTTTCCAATGCGCTGTCCTGGACCTCATTTGGCCAAGTAGAACTCCATTTATGAGCCTCTAAAGTTGATATATTAAAATTGCCAAAAATCTGGAATTTTTGTTGTTTGGGCTAAAAAAAAAAATTAAATTAAATTAAATTCTAATCCTAAATTAGATTATGATATTTAATTAACTAATTCTAATTGATTGCAATTATATTATTCATCTAATTTAGTTATAATCTAATTCTAAATTAAGTTTTAATTATCTATTAATTAATTATAATTACAATATTAATTATAAACTAAAATATTATTTAATAAACTATATATTAATTAAGGTTAATCTAGCTAACAAATATAATTAACTATTTATAAACAAATTAATCTAATTAATAATAAATTTAATTAAATTATATTATATTATAAATATTAATTAATTTAAGATTAATTATTTTAAATATTTAAATATTAAATCTATTATTAAATTAAAACTAACCTAACATTCAACTAATATAAAACTAAAACTAACCTAACATTAAATTAATATAAAACTAAACTAACACTAACCTTAAACTAATATAAAACTAAACTAACCTAACATTAAACTAATATATATTACACATAACTTAAAACTAACACTATGACTCTTACCTTAATACTAAATTCATTGCATCGCATGAGTTGAATGCGACCCATCGCATCGAAAAACTCAATCGCATCGCATGAGTTGAATGTGACTCATCGCATCGGAAAATTCAATCGCATCGCATGAGTTCATCGCATCGCATGAAACCAAATAAACTCAATTGCATCGGGGTTTTTTAAAAGAATGTGGCGATTGAAATTTCCCGATGCGATGTTCCGATTAATTTTATTTCTATTTTTTATATTTTTGTTTTTTATTTTTAAATATAGTTTTTACATTAAATTTATGAAATTACCTAAAGTGTGATTTGCCTAAATTAAACTACAGCCACTTTAATGAAAAAATAAAAATTAAACTACAGCCACTTTGACATTTTGGATTTTCGAGACTAGTAATTTATTTGAAAATTGGAATAAATGACTGAAATCCCGATGCTTTATGATTTGGCTCTATAAGTGAAAATAAAAATTGTTAGTAATAACTAACTAGGGGTTAATATTTAAACTAAATGCATTATTGAACTAATTTAATTAAAAAAATGGAATATTGTACATTTTACGCATTTTTAACCTAGGCGACATAATTTATTAGATTTCAAATGAGTGTCATTCACAAACCAATTGACCAAATGAGGTGAAACAAGCATCAATGAAAAGCTTATAAAAAATCGATTTCAACCAAGCAATCAAAACAAAAATCTAAAGAAGATGAAAAATTAATAAAATCGTAAGATAATTAACTTAATAAAAATCCTAAAAGGCGTTTAGCCAAAAATTTTATAGAAAGGGTCCCCATTATTTGCAGTGAACAAGTTAAAAATGGAGGGGTTGTTGTACCATACAACAATTGGCGATTCACTGGAAGAAATTGTTATCTATGTTTGATATGAATGAGATTTTCTCAAAATTAAAGTAAAAATAATTAAAGAAGAGAAAATTATTTTTGGAATGCTTGACTAGGTTCATTAGTCTAAATAAAAATAAGAATCATCTTACTGTAATTTTTTTAAAATTCCTCATATATTAAAATATTTAATAACTCTATATCAGTCCTTAAATAGTTGTAGAGATAAAGCAAGGGTCACTTTACATCTTAGCTTTTATAATGTACTCATTTTTCACAGGTAGAGCCACTGCTGCCAGCAAACATCTATAGTCTCGACAGGGTTACATTTTAATCATCAATGATTCAGAATCCCATCTATTTAAGAATTATTGACCTAGAGATAAATCCATTTATATATATTTATTTTTATTTTTTATTTTTTATTTTTTTAATTCTTAAAATCCATTGTCCTGGTTTGGTAGTTAGATAGTTGACAATATCATTCACTGGTTATAACTGGACTGAACAAGCTGGCTCGTGATGAGACTCATGATGAGACCTCTTATCTTTTAAGTTTTAAATATATTTGTGGATTACACTCTAGACAAATAAAACTTTTTTAAATAGGAAGAATCATTAACTCCTTAAGAGTTCATAATGACAATTTCAGAGTTAAAAGTGCTTTGTTGTAAAGTGTCTTTACTTGGTTAAAAATAACTTTTCTTGACTGATAATAGAATTTTGAAAGATCTTAATAAAATATTGAAATCTCAAAATAATTACAATTTTGATGAAAAAGAAATTTTTCAGATTTCATGATACTTCGTCAACTTCACTTGTTTTATAATCTCTTCCTTAAGTATGTCTACCTTTATAATAAGAAAAACAAATTTTGCTAAGAGATTTAAGAAAAAGCTAATAGGAGACTATTAACAATTTTTCCTATGTATGCCAACCATTGTTAGGTAACAAAAAAGCCTTCCATATAAATCATGGCAAAGTCACCAAAATCAAAACTAAAAAACAAAGGAAAAGAATTCTTAAGCAAAAGTGAGAAAAGAAATCAGCAAACAAAAATTAAAATGAAGAAATTTAAAAGTGGAAAGGAAAATCTTAATTTTGAAACACAAACTCTAACAAGAATGTTTTATATTAATGTCTCAACAACATGAAGTAAAAGAAAATAATCATGTAATCATTATTTCTTATGTCGAGATTCAGAAAACTTATACCTTGCAGGGTTCTAAGTGTTTTAGGCTTTAGATAGCAGTGATCATAAAATTCAGCCACAATGAAAAATTTATCTTTGATGTCAATCTTCTTGTTTCAAAGCATTATCTTAATCATTTTTTAATAAAATGAATGCTTTAAAGAAACAGATTAAAGGTTCAGAAACTTCTTAGTGTAGCTGTTTCAACGAAGATTATCGCTGCTTCTTGAAAATAAAACCAGAAAAAGAGCATAGGGCTTCCAAAATATGATTTGGCAGATGATTGAAAGCTTTTATAAAGAGCTGCAAAACAGATTTTTTATATCAACATAATTTAAAAACAAAAATGAAACTAAAGTAATGAAATGGAAATTAATAAAAGTGGGTACATGAATCTTACCATTGAATAATTGCATTTGATCTTACCTGAAGGTATCAATTTCTCCAATACTAGCTGACTTCTTCTTTTAGTTGACATTAAAAATATGAAGAAGGCAAACTAACCAAGAACCTATAACCCAAAATCATTATTTATTTTATTTAAACTAAAGCAAGGAGTAAAATGTAAGAACAGAATGCTTTGTGTTCAAGGGAATTGAAATTAAAACAAATGCATCAGAAATGAGATTTAGAATTTGCAGTGATGAATATTCTCAAAATATTATAAGTTTTATACAAATTCCATGATTTTTTATAAATTGTTCAGAATTAAGACCAAATTTAAGATAATGAAATTTAAAAATAGAGAGGTCTTGAATTTCATATTTAATTATGGAATTATTTAAAACTAAAATATATGAGAAATCAAAATGGCTTGAATATGTTGCAATTTTGTCATCAATATTTTTAGTATTATAGCGGTTACCCAAGATGGCTTTAAATTAACACAATGCCTTATCGGATGATTCGTATTGCATGTAGAGGCATGCGTTGGAGTTTATCGCATCAAGAGTTGTAGTAGCAAATTTCCGATATGAGATCATGCGAAAAGAATATGTGCGATGAGATTGAGTGATTATACCACTGAAGAAATGTTATATCGAGGATAGTCATGTTGCAAATTACACATCGCACACCGCATCTCGTGATTTGTATTTTGTGTATTGCATATTACGCATTGCAGATTTGGAATAGTGACATGACCATGAATAAAAATGCGTTGAAGCAATTGTGATATTGGCAATGCGATGGACGACATGGCTTTCGGCATGAGCATTAAAAATGCGATGAACGATATCGATATCAGCATATCGGCATATTGGAAAATAGTCTTGTTGGAAATGTCAATATGAATCATGCGATAGCAGCGATGCGATGGATATAATAATCGGTTATGAGCAAAGAGAAATCGGCGATTTAGTGAAAAGTGATAGCGATGAGAAATTGGCGATGAGTTATCGCATCGCAACTTTTGAAATGAGCACAACATTAAGTTTTTTTCCGATCCTTAAATTACAATAGGACTTATCGCATTGAAGTTTTCTTTTTAAAAAGGAAACAATTGTAAAAGGATTCGGCCAAAATGCGATTGCGATTAGACTTCATCGCATCGGAGTTTTTTTAAATGGATATATCAAAATAAGGTTTCTCCGATTTGCGATTGCGATTGGGTTCATCGCATCGGAACTTTTCAAATGAACGAATCAACCTTATGTTAAATGTGATATGTGCGTTTACGATCCGATCCATTGCATCGGAACTTTTGTGATGAAAAAACAAACTTTTCAATTTATTCCAATGCGATATGAAATTTGGTAAAAAATTGAATGAGGTAACACATCAGAGGTCTTGCATCAGAAATCAAGTTGAAACATTTCAGACATGAATCTTGCGATTTAATTTTCAATTGAGTTTTCTAATGAATGAAAGTAAAGTTAAAGAATGCTCAAATTCTAATGAATCACAAAATAAAATTTCCCTGAACCTATTGCAAATTTGAAATGGGTTTGCTGCTTACTTCAAGTTTTGAAAACAAATGAAAACCTGCAAATAAAACAGACCAAGAATCAAAAATAAACTAAGGAAAAGAGAAACTAATAATAGATGAAGATGAACTTGTGAAAGTGTACCTCGAAGGAAATTGTATCTAAACTTACCTCATGAATTTTAGAACTCTTCCTTCGATTTATCAAAATTCTAACTTTGTTCAAACTCATCTCATTATTTATTCTAAATTGGAATGTGTAATCAGCCTAAATAAAATCTGTTTATTCATGTTCAGGAAATCTGAAACTCATAAAATTCACCAGAAATAAATATTAAAATAGGCTTCCCTTTTAATTGCAACAACAATTTATTATCTCTGCTCATTCCGAATTGACTTGAGAAAAAAATGTATTGTTATAGTGACTATTTAATGATTCCTTTAGTAAACAAATATGATGCACATTGCAGCATTAGATAATAAGCTAAAGATCAAGATTGGATAAGGCCACTAATTGTGGAAAAATATCAACAAAAATTTAAATGTATGCACACAGCAAAATGGACACCCTTAAGATCATTTTAACAAATTTCGAGGAAAATAATATGAACTTCATGTGATTATAACGAAAGATTAGACTAACCAATAATGATTAAATTGGAATTAAGCTTATAATAGACAATCATATCTTCCATGGGATAATGAGATCATGAAGCTTTATATTCTAAAAAACCTTTAATGAATAAATTTCAGAAGAAAATCATATAAGGATATTTTGAAATAGAGAAAAGTGGGTTTGAGATGATTGGTGTCAAGTGCAACTTCAATTGAATTTAGTCAAGACATTATTCAAAATGGGCAAAGTAGAGATATTGCTGCAATAAATTTTAATTTTTAAAAAAAATGGGGAGCAAGAATTAGAAATTTTCTGATAAGAGGAAAATATTTCCCTGAACATGTATATGATATGAAAAGAGTTGATTGCTCGTTATATATATATATATATATATATATATATATATATATATATATATCTGCAGAACTATTAAGAATAAATTAACTACATAAAACAAACTAACAAAATTAATTCTATTTTTATTCTAACCATATACATGAAAATGACTAGGTATAGTCATATTTCCAGTGTAATCATTCTCTTATTTTAATTCCTTCATACATATACAGTTCAAATGTTAGTAATAAAAATACAAATCTAATTAAACTAAGAAAAATAAATTTGCAAGTAGAATTTACAGTTATTATTAACAACTTATTTTGAATCACCTTTTTTTGAAATGTCTTTTCGAATTGAATTCCAATTGGATCATAGAAATCTAGATGGGTTTCTATTCAGGATTGGAAAATATTTAAAAGAGGAGATGAAAGGCCAGATTTTGGAGATGAGCTTTTAAATTCAAAGGCCTGAAAAAAATTGTTAGTGTTATGTGTAAGTGTTAAACTATTAACAATCTTCCATGAAGGAAGACTTTCCAAACAATTTTCAAATGAGTTAATGAAAAATGGATGGAAATATGTCAAATAAAATGGAAAATTATTAATTGGATTAGATTTCTGGCTATACTGAAAAAATACATTCTCTTGTTGACACTGTCTTTGAGAAGATAGAAGCTTTTGATAAAACATAAGCATTGATTGAAATTGAAATATTAATAGCTTTTGATGTTCATGATTATAATCTAAAACTTCAATTTCTCAATAGGGCAATGCATCAATTGAGTGTTCACTATTAAAGTGCTCAATATGCCAGCATAGAGGGTCAAAAATTTGAAAAATAAAATCAGAAAACAAATCTAAATTTGATCAAAATAAGTATAAAATTAAATTTATATTAATACAACTAATGTTACAGCACAATTGGGATTGTTTTGAAATAATTTTTTTTCATAAGGATTGGCGAGAATAATGGAATTTGAATAATAGCCAATTGCAACTTGTGACTTAGAAAAAGAATTATGATTATGAGCAGAAATGGGAGTTTGATCATGATATGAATCATAAATTGGAATGTTTTCTCGAATGGTGAAATCATGAAGATAATTTGCTGCTCCAAAATGAGGATTGGTTGGAATAGTTTCTAAATTGAAATGTTCCTCATTCTTAGATGTTATTTGAATTTTATCATGAGGATTCTCTTGATAAGAACAAAAATCAACATCCTTGATATCAAAGTAATTATCATAAATGACTTCACAATATTTTTTATAATTCCCTTCGATCTCGTCCAATATATCAAAACAAGGAGAAGTAAAAAATTTATGTTCATTAATGGCAAAAGAATGATCAATAATTTTTTCTCTATCTTGATAAAAATTTATTGGTAATTCATTTAGATCATTCTCTTTATTTTCTGAAATATCATTAATACCAAGAGGGGAGAAATTACCAACATTAAAAATATCAGGATAAAGGGAAAAATGAGAATCAGAAATAATGAATTCAAAATTTTCTCTGTTCGAGAAATCTTGTGCGCTTTGTTCACTATAAATTTCAGATTCTAGATCATTCCTTTGTATACTCATACTTTCTTGAAGAGGGTTGTTTTGCTGCTCTGTTTTCAGCATTTGTTCATCATGAAAAAATTCAGAAATTTGTACAGCAGTTTGTATTTTATTATTCACTTTGATTGCTGCTTGCACGTGTTGATTTGCGATCTTATTTTCTAAATTTAGTGCAAAGAAATTTTCATATTTCAAGGCAGCTTTTTCTCCGAAATTATTGTTATTGTCTTCTTGCATTTGAATAGAAATATTTTCCAAGCTTTGTGAGACCACTTCATCATAATTTATTTGCACATCCACATTGGAATTCTCATTTATGTTGGAATGGGGTAAAACAAAACTTGAACTAATTTCATATGGATTAGGAATGGGAGTAAGAGAGCAAATATATTCAAACCAATCTAGTGATTCTTCTTCCATAGGTTTATCTTCAACTTTAAATCTTAAACAAGTCAAATGAAATTGAATATTAAAATCTCTAACAGACTCATTTTCCAATCTTCCTAGATATTCAATTTCATCACATACCTGTTCATAATCATATCCGTCAAATTTACAAATGAAAAGTGTAACAAATTGATCCCAACTATGAATTGAGGCAACCGGAAGAGTTCTACACCATTTTCTATCTTTTTCCACAAATGTGAGAGTAAAAATTCTGCATAAAATGCCTTCATCAATTCCTTGAAAATCATAATTTGAAACATTTTAAATAAATTGAAAGACATGATTAAAAGCAGAAGAATTTTTCTTACCATTAAATTTTACCTGAGACAAGAGTCTTACCACTTTGGGTGGAATATTGGAAGATGCACGTCCATATATACAACTCCAAATTGGAAGTTTAAGAGGAGCCATCGTAATAAAAACAAATGTTAGAATTGAAAAGACTCCAATAGACAACAAGTTTCAGCCCTCTTTCTAGCGCCAAAAATGTTGAAGCCTCGAAAATCGCTGCAACAACGTTAGGGGATAACCACGATCCGGTTATATCTGACTCCTTTTTCGTTTATGATATTGAAACAAGTTGGTTTAACTAGGTCCAGTTACCTTTTCCCTATCGC